>CM040432.1:96018626-96041718 GCA_022702705.1 Papilionanthe hookeriana x Papilionanthe teres | reverse complement strand
AGACCGGTTAGGGCTTACTTTGCATAAAGTGATTATGCAAGTGCCTAACGAAGAGTTGAGGATTTATGTTGCACTAGGAAAGCTACCTCGAAGTCCTATGGCTTTGTTGTTTAATTCTAAGAAGGTTTTGCTGAAGTAGGTTCAAGTTTTGCTGACGACGATGGCCGTGCTGCCCACCATGCTCCAAGCTCCTTGTTGTTGCAGAGGTTTAGTTTTAGAAATCATAAATCAAAAGATGAGAGAAGTGTTTTGGTTTAGAGAGGTCTTAATTTCCAAGTGTTTTGTATTTTGATTAAAACAAATCTTAAAGTTGATTATAACGACACCGGTTAAGATCCCATGGTTCCATCCTTCCGGCATCATTATTTTTATCGGATTCACTTAGTCCGGATGAATTTGCTAAACTCGATTGAATGAGTTCCACACTTTCATTTAGACCGTGGGAAATCCCGGTTAGCAACACGTAGGTTACATCATCAGAGGTATTCCAGATCATCCAACGGGACGTTTTAATTTAGTTGCGATTGTAGTTTTGTGTTCTGTTTGTGATTAAATTTTGAGTTGTTTTATATTTTGAAATGTTGTGGCGGTGAATTTTATCTTGCAATGACTTTTAACTTAATTTGGTTTCGGTTTTAGGGACTATCCTAAAGGTGTGGGTTTTCATGCAACGGTTGTTTATCATGCGAGAAAAAGTAAGTGCGATGCGATTAAATAAATTGCGATAATGTAAATTGCAGAAAAGTAAATTGCAAGAAAATAAATTGCAATAAAATAAAAGCGTACCTGGAGGGTCTTCCAGTCATCCCAAGCTGCACTTAAAACATAATTAGAATATTTAAGCAAGTTCCTAGGTAAAGCTAAGGGAAAGGTTATGGTTTTCTACCAAATTCTAATCCTATAGCTAGTCATTTCTTATGACGTCTAGGTTCTTTGTGTTTTTGCTTGAGGACGATTTTCTTCATCAAAGAACAATTAAGTCCAATTGTTCTTATAAATATCCTATCATATTGAGGAAGTGTTTAAGAGGAATCTTAAACATCTTTTGATATTTCTAGGATTGTTTTAAGTCCAAATGAATTTAATTATACAAATGAATTAATCGTCCAAGAATTTCAAGTTTTATTGTTATCTTACTCGGTGAACTAGGATATTTGAATATCACTATAAGTGAAGTAACATTTCATTTAATGTTACGTTTAGGAGTTATGATAACTAAAACTTTGAGGGTAAATTAGTATTCGAATGATTTGATTTAAGTTAAAGGGTTTAAATTTGGAATAATGTTGAAGTTGTTTTATATTTAATTTAATTTAATTTAATTGAGTTTGATTTAATTTAACATAGTTCAATTTAATTTGATTTGGTATTTAATTAATTTAATTTGATTTAATTTAATTTAATTATTTAAGTTAATTTAATTTAATTTAATTGTTTAATTTAATTTAATTATTTAATTTAATTTAATTTAATTTAATTATTTAATTTAATTTAATTTAATTATTAAATTTTAATTTAATTTAATTTAATTTGTCTTAATTTAATTTAATTATTAAATTTAATTTAATTTTAATTTAATTTATCTTTAATTTACTTTATTTTTTTTAATTTTAATTGAAATTTCAAAAGAGTTTAATAATTTAATTAAGTCTTTTAATATTTTGAATTTGAATTATCATTTTAATTAAAAGTTGAACATTAATGAGATGATTAATTTAGGGATTTTTAAATTAAAGAATAAATCTCTTCCTAATAAATATCCCTTATTTTAATAATTCCGATTTTATTATTCTTCAAATTTAATCTATTATTCAATTAAAGTTTAATCATTTTAAAATTATTTAATGGGTTTCTACCCTTTAATTATTTAAATTTCAATCATCCAAATCAGATTAAGATCAAATATTTTACTTGTTGATTTTTTGTTAAACCTAAAGTTTTAATTAAGGGTTAAAAGTTTAATTACCATTTTACCCCTTAAGCTTAATAATTTCATAACTCACTAAATTGAACTTAAATGAATTTGAAATTTTTATGTGACTTCACTCATATGTCAATAAAGACATGAGAGGAGAAAATGTGATTTTTTTGTATTTAATTTATTTATATAATTATTTTTGGTGGAAAATGGAGATTTTCAAGGAAAATTTGATAACATGACCAAGGGAAAGTTTCTGTCCTTAAGAAAATTAGGGGACATTCCTAATGACCAGAGAAGCACTTGGACCAATTTTGGTGATTTTTTGAATTATATTATTTTTATTATAATTATTTTAAGTTTTGGAGTGTTAATTATTTTAAAAATAAAATAAATGTTGAAAAATGGATTTTATATTTTTCAAAAATCTCTCTGATATCAAGGAAACCAGAGAAACAAATTTTGCAATTTTCTGATTTTTCTATGATTTATTATAATTATTTTAGTGAAAATGCTTAGAAAATACATTTTTTTTTAATTTTAAAATTACCCTAGGGTTTTAAAATTCAATATCTCACTAAATAGACCTAGGAAAAATGTGGGATTTGTTCCTAAGTGATTAGAATTCAAAATGTGACATTTTGGTGAATTTTATTATTTTTGTGATTTTATTATTTTTTAATTATTAAAAATATTAAAATATTATTAAAAATCAACTTTTTTAGAAAATTGAAATTTTAATTTTCTTGAGTTCCCCTGATATCAGAGAGGCTCCAAAACCAATTTGGTGAATTTTTGAAAAGTATTTTAAAAGTTATGAATTTTTAAAGTTTAAAATGGCTAAGTGGCTTAATCAACCCAATTAGTGGGGCTAACCAAGTCCAATTGACCTCAAATTTTTATGGTGGATTCCTCTGATCCTAAAGGTCAGTGGAGAATTGATTTCAAGTCAATTTGATGTTTGGTTAACTCTAATTAATTAAAGACCTATTTTGGGTGTTTAAGCCGATTAGAGTTGTTACGAATGAACTAAGCCAAAATCTATTTTTCCTAGGGTTCTCCGGTCATAAGGAACATCACCAAATTTTCCTAGAATTTATTTCACAACATGCTAATTTTTGGAATTAAAATACTCAAAACAGCAACATGCATTTGAAAAATAAATAACTTTTCACGAGAGATGGCCTCGACCTTAGAAAATTCGGGGAATGTTCCCGAGTTCGGAGGCTTGAAAGCCCTATGGTCTCATGCCATGGTGAATTGTATACATGCATGGAGAATTAAATGTATGCAGAGAGTAAATAAATTATAAAAAATAAAATACTTGATGAAATTAAATGATTTCTTTTCCACATTATTCTCCTCTCGTTCACTTCGAGCAAGAGGGTATTTTTATTTAATTTTTGTGATTTTTCTACACAAAGATATGGATTTTTGAAGTTTAGGGAATTAAATAAATAAGAAAATACCACTAATTTTCTATTTATCCACGCGGCGCCGGCGAAACATCGGCGACTCCGAAGGGGTACGTGTCGCGCGCGGATTGGGCGCCGCCATCCGAGTCGGCGGCCGGGCCCCGCGGTTCTCGCACCGTTTCCTGGTCCGACGCCATCCGAGCCGCTCGTCCGCGCGTGTATTGAATGGACGGCATCCGTTCATCGTCCCCAAGTGTTCTCGCTCGAGAGCCGTCCACACTAAAACCACTAAGATCTCACTCGATTCTCGATGGATTTTTACGTTCTTATACTCTATGGATTCGTCTTGAAGAGACGAACACATCTATACGGCTAACATGCATTGAAACTAAGGCATTTGAAATGGAGAATCTCCGGAAGCTCGGGATGGAGAGTTAGCTCATACCTTAGCTCGGAGAAGTGTGGCTTCGATACGAGAGTTGTTGCACCTTCGATTGGGTCCCGTGAGCTCCGGATGAAGTCTCTGAGTGCAGTGAATTGCTGGATATGATTTCGACCAAGCTCGATCACAAAGCTTGGAGAGCTGGAGCAAGCTAGGTGGCTTGGAGATGGGGCTTTTGATGGTGGACACCTTCCCTTGGTACGAGTGAAGGTGTAGAGCCAATCGATTTGAGAATTGGCTCCGCTGTGGAGAAGTGTCCTGGTTTTGGGTGGAATTTCAACTCTGAAATTGAGCTTTCAGAGGAGAAATGGCTGGGGAATTCCACTGGGGATCAAGTGCTCTAAGGGTGGAGAAGGGTCTGGAACAATTTTGGCAGAGTTTTGGCAAGGTTTGTCTTCAGCTCCCCTTTGGCCGAGAGGGTGAGGAGTTTAAATAGGAGAGGGTGGAAGGCCTCCCAGGGGGAGTTAGGGCTTGGGATCAGCTGCTCTGGTGAGGAGAAGATCAGCCATGGTAGCCACTGGGGATGGGGCGGCTCGGCAAGTGAGAATTTCAATGTTGGCTCACATGTGAACTCTCGGCCATGGTGTTTTCCGGCGGCTTGGTGGCCGGCCGGCCGAGCATGGGTCACCCTCGAGGTCGGGTGGGTCGGGGCTGGAGGTTTGTGCGATCGATTGGCCATGGACATGTGTAAAGGCTTTGATCCGAAGTGGAATGGGGCATGGCTAGATTTGAACCTAAATGGGTCAACCCACCCATTTGGGCTAGGTGCACCACCCGAGGCCTGGTTTTGGCTGAGGGAAAAGTGATTTGGCTCGGCATAATCGGTAGGGTCGAGTCACGCATCCAAGCACGATTAGGCTTAAGCATGGTTTAGTGGAAACATGGAAGTGGTTAATCACCTTTAGGAATTAAGGAAAGAGCCTCCTCCTTTTGCCCAAAATGGCATGGTGACATGTAAAGAGGCTCTCATGGCTTGCATATGGCTTGTGCATGGCTCCATGGCTCCATTTGGCTTGGGAAAAGTGAAGTCGATTTCATGGAAATGGATTTAATGAAAATTTTGGTATTTAGGGGTGATTTGGCATGAGGCTTGATTTGGAATTATTTGATGATGAATTTAGGACTTAGGGATGATTTTAATTGAAAGTATGATGAGGGGAAATGTCATATGGGCTTTAGGGTAGATTTAGGCTTTTGAATTTTGAAGGAAATGGGCTTTAAAATGGTTTAAGGAATGGGCCCCTTAAGTTTAAAAATGAATTTATGGATGGGAATTTTGTAAAGAGGTTGGGCCAAATAATTGTTGGGTTTAGCTCATAGATGTGTCATGAGTGATTTGAAACAAATTGGGGGTGATTTGGGTTTGAATTGGGTTGAATTTGGGTTAGGTTTGGGCTTAGGTCAAAATGGGCCTTTTAACCTTGGGTTGAGTTTGAGTGGGGTTTGGGTCTAAATTTTGGGCAAATTATGCTAGGGTTTTGTTTGTGGGAATGTTAAGGAAGATTTAGAAAAGATTTGAGGTTAATTGGAGTTGAATTGGGTGAGTTTAGGTTAAGTTTGGGTCATGGGTCCAAATTTGGGCTTTAAGGCCAAAAGTGAGATTGGATCCAAATGTCAATCAAATTGGACTTGGATTTGGTCTAAATTGGTATTGGGAATGTTGAATTGAAGTTTAGAATTGAATTGGACCAAAATTGGGGTCAATTGGATAGGTTTGGTTTAACATTGGGTTCACTTTGGGTTAAAATGGGTCAATTTGGGGGTTTTGACAAAAGTAGGGTAAATTGACAAAATTGGCCCATGGTGTAGTTGGACAAAATGAAATTGGGAATATTTGGGATTTTCTGGAATTTTTTTGGGAATTTTCTGAATTTTTGGATTTTTAGGCGAGAAGGGTATTTTGGGTTATTTGGAGGGTATTGGGAGGTTTTCTTGGAATTTTTGGTATTTTTGGATATAGATGGTCAATTTGAGTGGTGTAGAAATGTTTGGGAATAGTTTTGAAGAATTTTAGGTAATTTGGAAATTTTGCAAAAATTTGGGTAATTTCGAGGGTTTTGGGTAGGTTTAGTAGGTGTAGGGCCCGGAGGTCAAAAATTGAAAATTTGGGAAATTGAGGATTGGGTGGATGTAAGTGGAAATAAGTCATTTTGGTTGAGCCATGAAGTCATTTCAAGCCCATATGAGCCATGAGAGGACTCATTTGAGGCATTCATTTATGTTGTTCCTAACCTCTTGCGCGAGGGCTTAGGGGTTAAGGACCATCCATGTGAATCACCTACATGAGTCGGGAGGTCAAGTTGGGTATGGATGTGGTTTTAGGAAGTGTGTGGAAATGTAGTGTGTAAGTGTAGTGTATAAGTGTAGTGTGTGTAAGTCGGCCCCTCATCGGACCAGGGCCGCCAGGGGTAGTCTAAGGCCGAAGAGTCTATAGGAACTCATCCTTTAAACTTCCACATTTGATTTCGACCCTACTAGGTGATTAGGGGTCTATGGTCGAGTTTGTGGAGTTTGCGGGGAGTTTAGAAATGTTTGGAATTTCTAAAAGGTGGGTCCCGATTCTAGTCCTCTAAGATAGTCGAAGGAAAAGCTGAGGCTAGATCCTAAGCACTAAAAAGAAGAAGGGAAGACCTCATCGAAAATGAGGTCGACAAATGGACCCCGATAGGTGTGGTGGTGACGGAGCACACCGCGCGTATTGGTGTTGGCCGAGCGATCAACAAAACCAACACGGATGTCCAAATGACGAACTTAGGATGAAGTAGAAGAGTTTCGCTGGGGAGTGTCAAGTATATCTGCGGAACCGGAGATTCTTGAACTCTCGTCTGGGGAAAGGAAGAGGAGGTAAATCCCAAATCACATGACACAGGGAATTTCGATTTAGATTTTATTTTGTTTCAATTTATGTTTTGATGTGTGAGTTTAAATTTTAGTTTGGAGTTTCGATTTAGATTGGAGTTTTGTCGAAATTAATTTGAGGGATTTGATTTGAAATGAAAATTAGGATTTTGAGGTTTTAGATGTAACATCTCCGACCTCGAAAGAAGATTGAATTGATTAGATTGAATCGTTGCGATGAGAAGATATCTCGGAAGCAAAGTGGTGTTGGATGTAAAATCCTTAACCTCGAGAATTTGAATTCGATTTGATGTATTTCATTGCGATAGGGAAAAGATCCTAAAGCGATGCGGTCTCGGATGTAAAATCCTCGACCCAAAGGTTGAATTTTGATGTATTTCGGTGCGATAGGAAGAGAATCCTAAAGCGGTGCGGTCTTGGATGTAAAATCCTCGACCCAAAAGTTTGAATTTTGATGTATTTCGGTGCGATATGAAGAGAATCCTAAAGCGGTGCGGTCTTGGATGTAAAATCCTCGACCCAAAAGTTTGATTTGATGTACTTCGAGTGCAATAGGAAAAGAATCCTAAAGCGAGTGCGGTCTTGGATGTAAAATCCTCGACCCAAAAGTGTTTGAATTTGGATTTGATGTATTTCAGTGCAGTAGGAAAAGAATCCTAAAGCAGTGCAGTCTTGGATGTAAAATCCTCGACCCAAAAGTTTGAATTTTGATGTATTTCAGTGTAATAGGAAGAGAATCCTAAAGCAGTGCAGTCTTGGATGTAAAATCCTCGACCCAAAAAGTTTTGAATTTTGATGTATTTCAGTGCAATAGGGAAGAATCCTAAAGCAGTGCAGTCTTGGATGTAAAATCCTCGACCCAAAAGTTTGAATTTTGATGTATTTCGGTGCTGATAGGGAAGAATCCTAAAGCGGTGCGGTCTTGGATGTAAATCCTCGACCCAAAAGGTTTGAATTCGATGTATTTCGGTGCGATAGGAAGAGAATCCTAAAGCGAGTGCGGTCTTGGATGTAAAATCCTCGACCCAAAAGTTTGAATTTTGATGTATTTCGGTGCGATAGGAAGAGAATCCTAAAGCGGTGCGGTCTTGGATGTAAAATCCTCGACCCAAAAGTTTTGAATTTTGATGTATTTCGGTGCTGATAGGAAGAGAATCCTAAAGCGGTGCGGTCTTGGATGTAAAATCCTCGACCCAAAAGTTTGAATTTGATGTATTTCGGTGCTGATAGGAAGAGAATCCTAAAGCGGTGCGAGTCTTGGATGTAAAATCCTCGACCCAAAAGTTTGAATTTGATGTATTTCGGTGCGATAGGAAGAGAATCCTAAAGCGAGTGCGGTCTTGGATGTAAAATCCTCGACCCAAAAGTTTGAATTTTGATGTATTTCGGTGCGATAGGAAGAGAATCCTAAAGCGGTGCAGTCTTGGATGTAAAATCCTCGACCCAAAAGTTTGAATTTTGATGTATTTCAGTGCAATAGGAAGAGAATCCTAAAGCAGTGCAGTCTTGGATGTAAAATCCTCGACCCAAAAGTTTTGAATTTGAATTTTCGATTGAGATTTGATTTGAGATCTAGAAGATCGGATTTGAGATTTGATAGAGATTTAGAATGCTGGAAAGATTGAATTTGAATTTGGAAGGATGAGTTTGAACTCGATTGAAATTTGATTTAAGATTTGATTTGAAATTTGGAAGATCAAGTTTGAAACTTGATCGAGATTGGATTTGGAATTTGATTGAGGATTTGATTTGAAATTTGTAAGGATGGAATTTGATTTTGAAATTTGGAAGGATGGAATTTGATTTTTGTGTTGATTTCGTTTATCTTTTAATGGTTCAAATTTTATTTTATTGTTTATTTAATGTTCATGTGAACTTAGTGTTTGTCATTTTTAGATTTTTTTTTTTTTTTTTTTTTTTAGAAAGTTTTCTTTTATTCTCTTTTTTTTATTTCTTTTATGTTCTTTGTTCGAAGTTAATTTAACTTTAATGGCGTTTACCAATAAATTTGCACAAAAGAGGTGAAGGCAAAAACGTGACATGGTCACTTTCATTCCAATCATGTTGAAAATATATCATACGACTCGATCTGGAATATATTTCATACAATCCATGTAGACTCAAAACGAATTTGTGTATGATCTTTGTTGATCCATCAAAAGAATCATCTGTCAAAAATCCATGTACGAATAGTGAGGTACATGGTCGATAACATCACCTTCCAAGCCATCCTTGGCAAGGATGCCGAGTGGATGTACATTGGAGGTGTGATATTTCCCATGTAACTCGCGGCTCGTAAGGCGGTAGGTTCTACTAGCTGCGGATGCGGTTGGAAATGGTAAGGTATTTTCTTGTCGTCCATCCTCTCGAAAGTAAGCGAGATTCGCTCCACTGGCACTCTCGGTATGCGATGCTTTGCGATATACGCTCCGTTACCTTGCAATATCATGACGGAACCCACGGTAAAGGTATCTTTGCGGCCCTCGGAACTCACCGGGCACTGTATCCGGAGGTCGGATCCGAACATGATGTTGCATTCATTCAAGAAAGAGACCGTGCGAAAGGTCGACGAAGTCGTGGTGATCGATATGTGGGGGTATGCGGTCACCCCGTTTGTAGATGTTGATAATGCGGTTATTGGGTATGCAATCTGCGGCGGTACCCTCCATGTTATCAATCTTTTTACCATTCTCTTGATAACTGATGGAATCGGATCTACTTGCCCATGACGAAGTATTCCGGTGGGTTTCCTTTCTGTCTTCGAGCAAAGTTGTAGCGGCATCCGCATTGTATTGTGATTCTTCCTTTCCACGGCATCCATCTCCGGGGTTCGAGTATGTGTTTTCCCTCGGGCGGCCTGCTCGGCCCATTCTTTTCGGATCCCGGATACGATCCACGATTCTGTTGTTGTTCATACTGCGAGAATACGTCGGTGTGTAGCTCGAGGCCTTCTAGTATGTTGATTCTTCTTCCTTTAATTCTCTCGAAGTATTCGAAAGTTTTCTTTTCAACATTCGCATCCTCTCCGGCTCGTATTCCGGAATGATCGCGGATGGCGAGGCCTTGTGACATATTGTGGGATATATGGTTCAATCCCTTCACGTTCCCCGCATACCTCGGCTCCTCGGGGATGATGTACGTCGGGACATCCCCGGGGTTGCTTCGCAACAAGGTCATGCACTTGCTGGTGGTTCTATCCGGTGGCGTGGTAGCCTTCTTTCTTCGATCTTCCGGAGATTTCCACGGTTCTTTACGTTATTCTAGGAGCTGGCCTCCTTTCTTCGAGTTCTGGTGAACCGGTGTCCTTGAAATGTGAGTGCTTGGCATTAGCAGTTGTCTCGTCGCGTTGGTCCGCGGCTAGTTTTGTTAACATTTTACGGATACGGCGATTCTTGTTTCTTCGTTGCGTGGTGCGTGAGAGTAGCTCTCCGAACTTCTTGAATCTACGTGGGCGCGGCGGCGACAAGCTCGCCCTCCATTGTAGCGATTACGGACTTCATTTTCTTGTCTTCTTCGGTGTTTGCTTTTCTTTTCTTGTTGTTGGATTGGTGGCTTGGGCCACCCACTTTCATCCGCTGTCCGTCCGAGCGAGTTCTTCTCGGTTAGCCGGGACCCGGTCACTTTCCTCGTCTTGTAGGCTCTGTTGGTGCGAAATGCGAGTCAATCTCGATTATCGCTCCATCTTTCACCCTCTTTTCATCGAGTGCAAGGCTTACGCCATTCTTAAAGTTCAAGATCAACCGCCCGTTCGACATTTCCCTGCGAAAAGACAAGGAAAAGGATCAGGGGTTGTACTAAGAACAAGAACATTAAGAAAATGTTTATTAAAGATACATTTTTATTATTCTTATATTTTAACAGGAATGAAGTAGGATAAGATCCGGAAAGAGATCTTGATTTGGAGAAGAAAACGAGGAAAACTTTATTATCATGATTTTATTTATTTTAGCACATTTTATTTTTGAGTTCGGACCCAATCATAAGTAATTACTTCACCTGTGTTTCTTAGGGATGAAGAATTCATTCCTTCGAAACATCGGGTAGCGTAATATTTTTTCAAGTATCGTCCGTTGATCGGAAGCATATGTCGTTCTCCACGGCGATTCACTAGGCTTGGTAGGAACCTCCCGAGTATCTCGCTTCAACCACGAACGGTCCTTCCCAGTGGGTTCAAATTTTCCTCCTATCTTGCGGTGTGCGAGAATAGGTCTCTTGAGAACGAGAACTAAGTCACCAACTTTGAAGGTTCTTGGGCGGACCGGTTTGTCATGGGCTTGAACCATCTTAGCTTGGTATAGTTCTAAATTCTGTTGGTTGCAAGTCTTTTCCCTTCCAAGCTTTCTAATTCTTCGAGTCGTAGTACGGCGTTTTCTTCGTCGTGATCTTGTTTGCAAGCTGCGATTCGAGTGAAGGAAGGCTGAACCTCTAAAGGTAACACTTGCCTCGGACCCATACACCGGAGCGTAAGGTGTAGCTTGAGTAGGAGTTCGAAGGTTGTCCGGTAGGCCGTAAGGCTTCTAACAATTTCTCGTGCCAATTTCTCTTATTATCGTCCGAGGTTTTCTTTAAGATTTGTACGAGAGTTTTATTAAAAGCCTCGGCGAGACCGTTTGCTCTTGGGTAGTAAATTGTCGAGTATCGCCGGTCGATTCCGTGTCTCCGACAAAATTGTTGATTTGTGTGCTTCGAATGTTGACCCATTATACGAGATGATCTGCGCGGCACTCCGAAACGGTAGACAACTTGGTTCTTGAAAAGCGTAGCACGTGGTGTGCTTTCACTTCTCTAAGTGGAGCCGCTACGCACTTGGAAAAGTAATCTGTAGTGCAAGAATGAAACGATGTCCTTTCGAAGATGGTGGTTCTATTGGACCCACTATATCCGTGCCCTGACATTCGAAATGGCCACGACGCAATTGTCGGGTGTAGCACATTTGGAGGTTGGTGTAGAACCACTCCGTGCACTTGGCATTGATGACGGCTCTTGACGATTTTCATGCGGTCGGTCATCATCGAGGGCCGGTAGTACCCTAGTCTTTTAATTTTCATCTTCATTTTTGGACCGGCTGGTGAGCGCCACGAGTCCTGAATGCACCTCTTTAACGATTTCACGGGCCTCGGACCCGCTTAAGCACCTTAGCCGCATTTGATCAAAAGACCTTACGTACTGATGTGTTGTTTATTAATGCGTAAGACGAGTTCTTTTCTCGATCGATGGGCTAGCGACCTATCGTCACGGTAGCTTTCTGTTTGCGGGTAGTTCATCGATGGTCGTCGCTCGATCTTCGTGTTTTTCGTCACTTCTGTCAGTCGATTCTTTTTCTTTTGCTGATTTGTGTATTGTGTCTATGTCGAGTCTGTGATAGGACTTGACGTCACGTGAGCTGACACTTCCACTGATTCATCTTGCAAACGAGCAAATTCTTTTGCGAGACGAGCTAAAGCATCTGCTTAAAGCATTCTCTTTTCTAGGAATTTTGTAGATTGTCACATTTGGAATGCATTCCAACAGCTGTATGGCATACTGGAAGTATTGTTCGAGTCTTGGTTTAAAAATTCTGTATTGTCCGGCGATCTGTTGAATGATTAGCTGTGAATCCCCGTAGATGTTGATGTCTGTTATTCCCATTTGAATGGTTAATTCCAATCCCGTTATGAGGGCTTCGTATTCGCTTCGTTGTTTGTACACGGTTACGTCGAGTGGTAGGAGTATCTTAACATCCCCGCTCCGGTGTTATAAAGATTAGCCCGATTCTGCCTTACGCGAGCACTTATCACTTGCGATTCTTCGTCTTTGTGTCTTGAAGATGCTCCGTCGAAGTATAATTCCCAACGTCGATCATCGAGGTCTTCTAAGTTCATTATTTGTTCGTACGGCGGATCGTCATTGAGAGGAGATTCGGCCGGCGAAAGGATGTCTTTGCGAGGAAGTCTGCTAAGACTTGTCCCTTTACGGCACGCGGAGGCACGAAAGTTATATCGAATTGCGATAATATCATTGACCATCCGGCAAGTCCGTCGGAAAGTGTTGGACGAGTCATCGAGTATTGCGATGGATTAAACTTCGAAATCGAGTTGACCTTATGAGAAAGCATGTAGTGCACGAGCTTTTGAGCGGCGAAGATCGGGGACGAACAATGCTTTTCGATTGCGGGATACCTTACTTCCGTCGGAAGTAAACGACGGCTTAAGTAGTAAAGAGCATTTTCTTTACCCTCATCATTGACACAGGCTAACGGGGCTCGAGAGAGTCGTCTAGAGCCGCGGTGTAAAGTATCGGCGGTCTACACGAGGCCGGGGTTGCTAAGACGGGAGGTGTCATTAAATATTGTTTAATGTCTTCGAAGGCCTTACGGCATTTCTCTTCCCAAATAAATTTGGCGTCCCTTTTAACTAGTGCGAGAAAGGCTGACACCTACTCGACGGGTTTGAGATAAAGCGTCGAAGATATGCCGGCTTCCCTTGAAAAGATCGTAATTGTTTTAAGGTTTTGGGAGGCGGCATTTCTAAGATAGCTTTAATCTTCTCCGGATCGATTTCAATTCCACGATGTCGGACAACGAATCTAAGAATTTCCGGAGGTGACGCCGAAGGCGCATTTAAGGGATTCATCTTAAGGTTAAATTGTCTTAATCGTTCGAAAACAATTCTCAAATCATACGGGTGGTTTTCCTTTACTTTGCTTTTGATGACGACATCGTCCACGTAGCATTCGACTTGATTGTGGATGAGATCATCAAAAATTCTTGTCATTGCTCTTTGGTAAGTTGCTCCTGCGTTCTTCGATCCGAATGGCATCACTGTGTAGCAAAATACTCCGATCGGCGTTCGAATGCGTAAGCTTTTCATCTTACGGAGCCATTTTTATCCGGTTGTATCATGAAGATCCATCCATGAATGAGAATATTTCATGTGTCGAAGCAATATCGATCATCGGTTCTGGAATTGGTAGAGGGAATTCATCTTTTGGACATGCCTTGTTTAAATCTCTAAAGTCCACACAAATTCGATCGACCATTCTTCTTTACGGCTGGCACCACATTGGCTAACCGAGTCGGGTATTGTTCTTCGCGGACAAATTTAGCGTTTATTAGCTTTTTAACTTCGGTATGACTTGTTGTTCGATTTCCAGACGCATTCTTCGGGACCTTGTCGTGGACAGTAGGATCCTCAGCATGATACGCTAGGTAATCCGACTTCATCGTAGCTCTAGTAGCGGTCTTTATTCATTAATAACTGATTATTTCTTTGGAGTCTTCTTTGTTGAGTAAGGAGCTAACAAAGGTAGGTACTGAGCTCTTCGCTAGTACCCAAGTTAACTTCCAGTTAACTCATCATTGTGGATTTAATTTCTTCTTCGAGTTCGGCGGAGCGTCTCCGATTTGTAAATCTTCGAGTTCGTACTGTAGTTTCCATGCGGTTTTCATTGGACTTGCGAGTGACAACCAAGCAAAATTCGGTATCGTCAGTCGACCCTACTGTGCCGAATCCGAGTCCATACTTTGAATTGGGAGGACGGCGGAGTTATTCCATAACTTTTCAAAATGTTGTGATTGGCCTTTTGTCCATTGTCGAGGTAAGAAACCACGTTGAATTAAATTTTGAACACGGGGAGAGTACCACTCGAAAAGGTAATTCCATTAATTCGATGAAGTGACATCTTCGAATTGTACATTATTTTCGGTTTTGGAGGAAGAAGCACCACGGTAGAATTTGATCGGCTTTGCACCGTCACTACGTACCTCTTTGACCTCCATACCCTCGATCTTATTAGAATGGATCGGAGTTAGGGTCATAGTATGTACGTAGTGGTTAATCTTCTCGTACATTGATTTGTATTCTTCGTTCTTTTCATCTTCGAGGGAGATCTTGTATTGCGGCTTCTTTCGACTTATTGTTGCTTGCTTCTTGCTTGATTTCTTTTTCCTCTTCGGAACTATCTTCCCGATCGACATTGATGGTTGGTTTCTTACGTCCGATTGTCCTAGTGTCTCTACCACGGCCTCGTCCCCGGCCTCGACCTCGGATGCGAGTTGTGGAGAAACCTTCACCATCTCTCCGGAAGGGAGTGGTGAGTGAGTCGTTGGACTAGAACTTCGGGTTCTTCGTTGTCTCGAACTTTCTTTGCTTCATTTGTTATGGTATCTCTGGAGAAGATTGTTTTCTTTGGCGGTGCATAATAAGTCGCATCTTCATGGACTCCGATCTCATGTACGGAGAATGGTTGTAAGTCACCTTTGATGCCATTGTTCCCCTCCATCGTAGTACTTGATGCCATTGGTGTAGAGATGATGGTACCATCCTGTTTTCATGTATCCATGGTCGGCCCAGGTAGAGCGTTGAACGACGTTTCGAATCGATTATATGAAATTTTGCGGTTGTCTTTGCTAAGTCACCGGTTTTCATCGGTAGCGTTATTGACCCGAGGGCTCTTTCTCCTTTACGGTTGAATCCTCTTAATAACATTTTGTCGGCCTCGAGCTCGCGAGCATCAATTTCCAAGTATGCTTAGTGTTCGAAGACTCATTATATTGATTGATGCTCCTGGATCCACCAAAACTACGGAGAGCGTAAACTTCCCGATCGTAAGCTGAAATGTACGATGGTCGGTTGTGATCTCGCTGTCCCAAGTAGTAGGTCATTGTACGTGAAGGTAACACCTCGTTGTTCCTTTAACGAGCGAACCTCATCTAAGGAATCTCCGGCCATTTGAGCTAAGCAAATTTCCGGATCGAGTAAGGCCTTGATCAGAGCTTCTCTCATCTCCTTTGATAAGATGAGAGCGTCGTAAATGCTCAGTTTGGCCGGTAGTTTCCTAAGATGGGCTAGCACGTTGTAGTCCACTTTGTTCTCCTACGTCTCGGCTTCTTCTCGAATGGGTATTTCTTCGTGGGGTTGGTTCTTCTTGAACAACCACACGCTTTCCTTTGTCTTTTGGACCCATTCTCGGAGGTAGAACTTTTCCACTTCTTAGGTTGACTTCGTAATTTCTTCGAATCTAGTATTGAGTTTGTCGGTGTCTCCTCTGAATCGGAATGATCGGCTCTTCGGATTATCTTCCAAATCCGAAGGCTCTAACTCTATTGTGACTGGAGCTCCTCGAAACTCGCAGATAGATCCGTTGCTTGTTGAACTCTCGTAGCCTCCTTGATGGATGTCTTCTTCGTCATTCTGATCGTCGAGATCTTGTATGATTTGAGAATTGTTGTTGGTATCGAAATCGACGCCGGATTGTCGCTAGTTACGTAATCGTTAGAAACGATTGAAAACGTAGCCAACGCCATCACCCTTATCATTATATGATCCCACCGAAGTGAGCGAGATAATCATACAAAATCGAGAGGTTCGAGGGATTTCTCCCCAGAATCGAAACAACTATCCTAGGATAAGCGGCCCCTAGTCCAGCCTTAGGAATCTCGGTCCCCTCTTCTTTGTCGATTTTCTTCTTCTCTTCGATTTTCTCCTGTCGAGGTGGTTCTTCCATCGCGAGTGATAGTACCGGCTAACGAGGTCTCGAACTACGAATTGAAGCTCGCACCGAAGCGGTTCGGATGTTGTCTAAAATCTTCTTCGAAGATCTCGTCCGAGCGGTAGTCCATCCATCGTCGGTTGCATAGGGATCTATCGGAATGACGGGATCGGTTGAGATAACATTGACGGAACCTCCTTTGCAGGGTTCCTTCATGTACTCCTTCGGGATTGTTATATTTCCTTTCCGAAGGTTGTCGTTGAGCCGACTTTTGAAGGTAATGCGGTCTTACATCTTGTGCCCAAGCATCCAGATGGTAGGGGCAAAAGTTGGGATCACCTTTCTTGTTGACTTCCTACGGTCTTTTGGGCTACGGCGAGTTGGAAATCCGGAGTTTTCATTAAGCTACGGAACATCTTTGGTCTTGCTTCATTTTTGAACGGATATTCTCTGCTCGGAAGCTCCCTCGATGTACGTTGCGGACGAGACGGTTGTTCATCTTGCGGAGACGGCCGATAGCTGGACCGGGGTTACTGGTAATTTTGTTGTGGTTGTTGCGGCCGTTCTGGTGGTATTTGCATCGGTTGTTTGCCCTTGTCAACTGCTGCAACGATCCCGGATTTCTTCTCGAAAGTCTTCACCGGCTTCTGCTTGTCCGTCTTGTCGGCAAAACTTAATTGCTTCGCCTCTTCTTGCAAGCTTCCGCCTTGCTTAACAACTTCTCGAAAGTCTTAATAGTGAATCCCTTGAGGAGAAGTCGTTATCGGGCCGTGAATGCTTTTAAGCAAGATGCTGATTGCATGTTGTTCTTGCGAGTTGTGGTTCACACTTCATGCTTAAATTTCTCCATCGAAGTATGTAATCCACTAGAGTTTCATTCGGCCTTTGTTTCTCTACCACTAAATCACTTATAGTGATGTGGTGCTTGAGACTCCGACGAATCGCTTAATGAAGAGGCTCTCTAGCTGCGAGAATGTCTTCACGAGATCCGTTGGGTAATTCCGCATACCGGTCGAAGGCGATCCACGACGGATGGCTAACGAGCTGTCGGAAGAGTAGCGCATCGCTCCCGCCGGCATTGCAACAAGCGGCACGAAAGTGTGCGACATCTTCGTCGGGGGTTCCGGTTCCGTCGAAGGTCTTAAACGAGAGGTGGTACGAAGCCTTTCGGGTATTGGACGGCGTCGAATTCTTACGGGTAAGGTCTGCCGTCCGAATGGATGTCCCGTTCTTCGATTGTGCTTAGGGCTTCTCGCACTGTTGCTCTACCGAGTTCTTGATATCCTTTTCGGGGATCATACTTTGTCTTGTATCCTTTTCGATTGGTCATCCCCATTGACGGATGTAATCTCCTTCCCTCCGTCTACGATGTGAATGACTTCGGGGTGTCTCTCATGTGGTTGTACTTGACTTTGGAGAGTGGCTAGAGCTATGGCCATTTCTTCCATCCTCTTCGCCATTTGAGCGATCGTGTCGTCCTTTTCCTGAAGGCTGTCTCTTCATCGGTTCCGGCTCCTCTCTTCTGCTGGTTGCAGGAGCACCTTGAGAAGGCGATGAAGCTCGTGTCTCGACCATGTTGATTTGCATATTCGTTGTCCATGAATTCCGATGAGTCGATCTCATCTCCGAACTTTTCTTCTCTTTCTTTTGCCAACCGTCGGATGTCGGTTCTCGGCTTTTCCATGGCATCTTCTAGCGGAGCTTTACGTGTATCTTTGTGGTTGTCGTGCGATGGTTGTCGGGTCCTTTTTCACGAGTCCCCTTCATCGCGGTAGCACTTTCTTCGGATTCCGGCCTCTGGCGAGACTTTCTTTCTCGAGCTGCTTCGTTTCGGTCTCAGTCGCCCCGTAGTGGGACGCCGCACCATCCTTCTAGCGGCGGAAGGTCCAGGACCGGATGGTCCGTCGGCCGAATGCTTGGAAGGTGGTATCCTCCCTAGTCTGTAACCACGATACTACGACGGGCGGGCTAGCCTTCATTCTCTTGCTTGGCTTTTCTATCATGACGGCGGGTTCTACTCGAGGCCGAGACGGGATTTGACCGGCACCCGCCCTATCCTTCGTAGAATTTCCGACACGGGGCGGTTTTCCTTCTTTGCTAGCTTTTCTACCAAAGTTTGCGGTCGAGCAAACGGCGTAGTTCGAGTTCTTTTCTTGCGGCTATCGTTGTAGTATGCGGGGTCGTGGTAATGTGGCGGCAATCTTTCGAACATTCTCCTCATCCTCTGCGGCGGAGAGGGGATGGAACTGCTTCCTCCCAAAAGTGGTATGTAGTCGAGCGGTGGTGTATATTACGGTAACGGTGTATATTACGGCAACTGCGGAATTTCCTCGGGAAGGCGATCTCGGCGGCTACGGCTTCCCCGGCGATCCTTCTATTTCTATTTCTTCTTTGGGTCTTTGTCGGCGACGGAATCTTCGAGCTGGACCCGATTTCGAAGACGGAAGGTCTTACGGGAAGATCCGTACCCTCCGCGGTAACGGGTTTATCATAGTTCGGATTCCTTTCCCCTTTGATTTGGCGAAGTCGGGGTAGGTGCGAAACAACTAGACCGAGTGGGGGTAGTGAGAACGGTCCTCTGCGGACGGCGGTACTCCTCCTAGTCGGGACCCTCTGCGGGGAGGAAACTCTTGGGTCGACCTGAGGTTGAACTCGAGCGGTGGCTCCTCGGCTTCGGATACCTTGTTTGTCGGTGCTAGAGGGAGACGTCGGTGACCTTGACGTTCGTGTTTTCGAATCCACTGTCCCAAATCGGATGACCCCGTTGTCGGGCGGTTCATCCTTATAGACGGCGAAGTCCGATCCGTTGGTGAAGGAGAAAATCGGTTTCGGGGCTTCCATTTCACGAGGTAGATTCGGTTGTCGGTCCGAGTTATGCTTCTTTTCTTCGGGACGAAAAGAAAGGAATTGAAAAGAGTCCGAACTCATTCTTTGTTCATGTATTTATAAAAAATCATTTGTTAAAAGAATCACTTATTAGAGGGTTTGTTTATTTAGAACGGAATGTTGAAAGGTGTAGAGAAGGTAAGGAATCCGATTCGAGTTGGAAAGGGAAAGAAAGTCTTAAGCGAAGACTTCTCGACTCGAAGGATCATTCTAAACTAACACTTATCGGGGTCGCCCCACCTCGGAAATGAGGTAAAAGGATCTCGGAACCTCTCTGTTTAGGGGTGTCTAAACGGTGGCTCCTAAATCCGAGAGAATGTTGGCTATACTTGTTCGAGATAGAAATGAACATATTATTCCAACGGAAAGAAGGGTAGTTTGATCCATTAGGGACATGGATACACTTACCGATTTTTGAAAGCGAATTATTTGATTATAATGGAGAGAGGAATTCTCCCAGGCGGAGTCGCGAAATCTGTCGGCATATTTTTAGGTCGTGTTTTATTTTGAAGAGGGGTCGCTAACGAAATCTGTCGGCGAATTTTTAATTTAATTAAAATAAATAATTTGAAAAGTAGTATTTGATTTTGAAAATAATTTTAAATTTGAAGGTTTTAAGATATGAGATTAAACCGACCTCGCATCCCAAATAGTTTATATAAACGAGCACCGCACCATGAACCGTGTATCATCCCTAAGGATAGACACAGCGCTTGATGGTGGGGCTCGATTAAATAAACTAGAAGATTAGTGACATCCGTTTGGTACTGCGAACCAATTTTATAAGCCGACAAATTTCCACTGCTTAATATGAAAACATTAAACGGGGTTTATATTACACAGGTTCTTTAAAATTCCATATAAGGGCAAGCCACTATAGTTAATTACATCTTAAGTGACGGGAATCACCTAAGAAAACTCTCGATAATAACCGATAATTCTGCTCTCGAGAATTTCGAAGTTTAAGGTTTTCGAAGATTGAATTTTGGAATTTGATAGGGAATGGATCAAATTTTGGAACATTTTGTTTTGTGAATCCGAAGGAAGAGAGGTAGGAGAAATTAGCGATTCGAAGTGAACTTCGGTAATTTCCCGACTATCCTATTGTTTGGCTTGAATTTAGGAAAGTCCTAATGTTTATTTGATATTTCGATCTTGCCGATTTTAATTAATTAGGGCTTATATTTGTATGATAAAATCAAGCAAATAGCTTTAGAAGATGTGAGGGTTTATTGTCGTATCGGACGACTACCTCGGAATCCTAAGACCGGTTAGGGCTTAATTTGCATAAAGTGATTATGCAAGTGCCTAACGAAGAGTTGAGGATTTATGTTGCACTTAGTGCAAGCTACCTCGAAGTCCTATGGCTTTGTTGTTTAATTCTAAGAAGGTTTCTTTGAAGTAGGTTCGAGTTTTGCTTGATGACGATGGCCGTGCTTGCCCACCATGCTCCAAGCTCCTTGTTGTTGCGGAGGTTTAGTTTTAGAAATCATAAATCGAGGGATGAGAGAAGTGTTTTGGTTTAGAGAGGTCTTAATTTCCAAGTGTTTTGTATTTTGATTAAAACGAATCTTAAAGTTGATTATAACGACACGGTTAAGATCCCGCGGTTCCATCCTTCGGCATCATTATTTTTATCGGATTCACTTAGTCCGGATGAATTTGCTTAAGCTCAGTTGAATGAGTTCCACACTTTCATTTAGACCAGTGGGAAATCCGTTAGCAACACGTAGGTTACATCATCGAGGTATTCCCGATCATCCGACGGGACGTTTTAATTTAGTTGCAATTGTAGTTTTGTGTTACGTTTGTGATTAAATTTTGAGTTGTTTTATATTTTGAAATGTTGTGGCGGTGAATTTTATCTTGCGATGACTTTTAACTTAATTTGGTTTCGGTTTTAGGGACTATCCTAAAGGTGTGGGTTTTCATGCAACGGTTGTTTATCATGCGAGAAAAAGTAAGTGCGATGCAGTTAAATAAATTGATAATGTAAATTGCGAAAAGTAAATTGCGAGAAAGTAAATTGCGATAAAATAAAAGCGTACTGGAGGGTCTTCCCGTCATCCCAAGCTGCACTTAAAACATAATTAGAATATTTAAGCAAGTTCCTAGGTAAAGCTAAGGGAAAGGTTATGGTTTTCTACCAAATTCCTAATCACTATAGCTAGTCATTTCTATGACGTCTAGGTTCTTTGTGTTTTTGTTTGAGGACGATTTTCTTCATCGAAGAACAATTAAGTCCGATTGTTCTTATAAATATCCTATCATATTGAGGAAGTGTTTAAGAGGAATCTTAAACATCTTTTCAATATTTCTAGGATTGTTTTAAGTCCAAATGAATTTAATTATACAAATGAATTAATCGTCCAAGAATTTGAAGTTTTATTGTTATCTTGCTCGAGTGAACTAGGATATTTGAATATCCTATAAGTGAAGTAACATTTCATTTAATGTTACGTTTTAGGAGTTATGATAACTAAAACTTTCGAGGGTAAATTAGTATTCAAATGATTTGATTTAAGTTAAAGGGTTTAAATTTGGAATAATGTTGAAGTTGTTTTATATTTAATTTAATTTAATTTAATTGAGTTTGATTTAATTTAACATAGTTCGATTTAATTTGATTTGGTATTTAATTAATTTGATTTGATTTAATTTAATTTAATTATTTAATTTAATTTAATTTAATTTAATTGTTTAATTTAATTTAATTATTTAATTTAATTTAATTTAATTTAATTATTTAATTTAATTTAATTTAATTATTAAATTTTAATTTAATTTAATTTAATTTGTCTTAATTTAATTTAATTATTAAATTTAATTTAATTTTAATTTAATTTATCTTTAATTTACTTTATTTTTTTAATTTTAATTGAAATTTCAAAAGAGTTTAATAATTTAATTAAGTCTTTTAATATTTTGAATTTGAATTATCATTTTAATTAAAAGTTGAACATTAATGAGATGATTAATTTAGGGATTTTTAAATTAAAGAATAAATCTCTTCCTAATAAATATCCCTTATTTTAATAATTCCGATTTTATTATTCTTCCAAATTTAATCTATTATTCAATTAAAGTTTAATCATTTTAAAATTATTTAATGGGTTTCTACCCTTTAATTATTTAAATTTCAATCATCCAAATCAGATTAAGATCAAATATTTTACTTGTTGATTTTTTGTTAAACCTAAAGTTTTAATTAAGGGTTAAAAGTTTAATTACCATTTTACCCCTTAAGCTTAATAATTTCATAACTCACTAAATTGAACTTAAATGAATTTGAAATTTTTATGTGACTTCACTCATATGTCAATAAAGACATGAGAGGAGAAAATGTGATTTTTTTTGTATTTAATTTATTTATATAATTATTTTTGGTGGAAAATGGAGATTTTCAAGGAAAATTTGATAACATGACCAAGGGAAAGTTTCTGTCCTTAAGAAAATTAGGGGACATTCCTAATGACCAGAGAAGCACTTGGACCAATTTTGGTGATTTTTTGAATTATATTATTTTTATTATAATTATTTTAAGTTTTGGAGTGTTAATTAATTTAAAAATAAAATAAATGTTGAAAAATGGATTTTATATTTTTCAAAAATCTCTCTGATATCAAGGAAACCAGAGAAACAAATTTTGCAATTTTCTGATTTTTCTATGATTTATTATAATTATTTTAGTGAAAATGCTAGAAAATACATTTTTTTTTAATTTTAAAATTACCCTAGGGTTTTAAAATTCAATATCTCACTAAATAGACCTAGGAAAAATGTGGGATTTGTTCCTAAGTGATTAGAATTCAAAATGTGACATTTTGGTGAATTTTATTATTTTTGTGATTTTTATTATTTTTTAATTATTAAAAATATTAAAATATTATTAAAAATCAACTTTTTTAGAAAATTGAAATTTTAATTTTCTTGAGTTCCCTGATATCGAGAGGCTCCAAAACCAATTTGGTGAATTTTTGAAAAGTATTTTAAAAGTTATGAATTTTTAAAGTTTAAAATGGCTAAGTGACTTAATCAACCCGATTAGTGGGGCTAACCAAGTCCAATTGACCTCAAATTTTTATGGTGGATTCCTCTGATCCT
>CM040432.1:95678556-96018126 GCA_022702705.1 Papilionanthe hookeriana x Papilionanthe teres | reverse complement strand
CAACTTTATTTAAAGCATTAGTTTACTTTAGATCGCTTTAGTTAAGTATTCTAATTTACGTATACTATATTAGTAAGTAAATCCTTTAATTTAGCAGCTTACTAAATCTTTTAAAACTTCCTTGTGGGATCGATAACCAGGACTCCACTAGAGCCCTGTATTACTTGATACGATACGTATACTTGCGTAGAATCCACATTATACATTCCATCATAAAATTAAATATTTATATTAAGCGGGATCAAGTTTTTGGTGTCGTTGCTATTTTTGTAAACATTAAAAAGTGGGCCAGGGTGTAAATAGTAACATAAATTAGCAGTTTCCAAACATGTGGCAATGTAGACAATAGGGAGGGTGGGCTTCTAATACAACCTGCTTCCAATAACTGTCATGAGCTGACCCAATCCAGTGATCCTCTGGGGGGGCAATGCGATATCGTGTTCAATAAGCATTCTGGCATCAATAGGATTTGTTAATGAGAAGGTAGAGGGGTCCATCTTTACAAGATTTCCATAAGCATAGGCGAGAGAGTAAAGAGTTTCATAATTGAATAGATGTGATTTTAATCCAGGGAAACAAATCCTCACAGGGATGATAGGTGGTTCTTTCTTTGCATCAAAGTTGACTGTCCATTTTAACACTTTCATGGCTCTATTCTCCATACGAAAAACCTTCCTGGAAAAAGTCCTTGCGTAGTCATCATCTTTGGTGAGTTGAATAAGAATGTGTCTACCATCCAACAGGCCAACTTTACTGCTACCAAGCAACTTCATATCTTCAAAGTTCTTTCGAATAATTTGTAATCTAGGGTGTCCAATTAGGAACTTCCCAACTAGGTAAAGTTTGCAAGCAGAAGCCAAGATATTAGTCTCCACATCTGAAAGGAATAAAGCGGTCTTACCATTCTTCCATCCTGGTTTTTTTATGAAAGAGTAGTCACCACCACCATTAAGCATTCCTTCATGGAAAGCTTATGGGAAAAGACAGGAGCTACACGAACGGGAGGAGGATCGCTCCTTCATAGCAGCTGCAAAGGAGAGGACCAGAGCCATAACGGAAGCAGAAAACAAACCTGTGAAGGTGAAGGCACAAATAGCTCATCAACTCCATAGGGAAACCTTAGCAGAGCTCCGTGCACCTCCCCAAGTCGCCATACAATATATATATATATATATATATATATTTGTGTGTGTTCGTGCGTGTGTGTGTGTCTGTGTGTGTATGTGTGTGTGTGTATGTATATATACATATATGTGTGTGTATGTATGTATATATATGTGTGTGTATGTATATATACATATATATATGTATGTATGTATATATACATATATATGTATATGTATGTATATATGGCCGCGTGCACAGCAGTAGAGGGGCACAAGATAAATATGTTGCGGAGCTTTATAATTATATAAATGTTTAAATAGGTAAATAGCAATTGTACCCCCTTGTATCTACGCAAGTATACGTATCACTCAAGTAATAAATGACTCTAATGGAGTCCTAGATATCGATCCCACAGGGAAGTTAGAGATTAAGAACTAATTTAAGCAGATGCAATTTTTATCAAGTATACGGAAATAAAGAACACTTATACTAACTTCTATTACTTAATTTTTGAATGGAAGATTGCAATTTAGAAAAAGTATCTTTCTCCTTGTTAAGAGAATTGAGTGAGTGGATAAATAAATTAGTTAGAATTATATTGTGTCAAATAGGAGCATTCCTATTCTTTACCCTTTGGTACAAGCATAAAGAATGTTGACTAATCCTATGCTTGGTTACTTAATCAGCGGCTAGGCTGGGAGGATACCGGCTGCCACTTTGGAGCTCCCACGTTCCCCTCGCCTGAGGGCTAACATCTACACTTTAGCTCCCAAAAAATAGGACCGAATTGAAGATGTTAGTCTGTCACTCTAAAATATTTAATTCTACGCCCCATAATTAATATTTCCCTATTTATTTGCACCCTCCTTTCAAGATTTTTGAATTCCTTGAATTTTGGATGTAATCTTTACTACAGTTGATAATTCAACATATTTTAACAGTTCAATTGGCCAGATTGAAAGTAAATTAAGTTTTAAGTAAAAGATTATCACAATTTTTATTTGATATTTTAAGGCACAACTAATTCAAATTTCCATCTCACAAAATCTCAACACAAGGAGAAAGAGAGAGAAAACTAATCAAAATGCATAGGAAGAATAACACAAAATTTGGATTTCATTTAAAGCAATAAAACAATAAACAAAAACTTATCTTGAATCTTCTCCCCAAGCAGACTCCTTGATGTTCCTCTAACTCTTCCTTCTCGTACAACACACTCAGTTATACTCACTAATATACTCTAGAACACACTATTGCACTCAAAATAACACACAATAGACTCACCACACACTATTGACTTTCACATTCGGTCCTAAATTCATCTCTATTTAAAGAAGAAGGAATATATCCAAAGGTTGCTTAAGCATCTCTTCAAAAAGAGTCCAGATTCAATGTATTTGGCTTGAACCGAACTTCTCGCCGTCGGCGGGCTCGTTGGCGCCGTTGGCGGGCTTCTAGAACATTGGCCAACTTCTAAGGCTCACTGTCGGCGGGCTCGATCTAGTCTTCGGCGGGCTCGATCTCGTCGTCGGCGGGCTCCTGTATAATATATTCAAATCTCTCTGGAAAAACACGCCGTTGGTGACCTATCCCTCACCGTCGCCGGGCTAGTTCAATTTCATCTCTTTTAGTCCTTTTTGTTCCAGATTCTCTCTTTTTCTATCTTTTTGCTCCATTACCAATAAATCTTTATTCCTGCAATAAAACATAGAAAATACCTTTCTTTAAAGTGTAATTTCATATAAAATTGTGTCGGCATATTTTTAGATTTTAAAATTAATTTAAGTATATACATATAATTTAGAAAGTAGCATTTGATTTTTGAAAATAATTTTAAGTTTGAAAATTTTAAGATATGAAATCAAACTGATCTCACATCCCAAATAGTTTATATAAACGAGCACCGCACCACAAACCGTGTATCTATCCCGAGAAATAGTCACACTCGCTTGACGATGGGGCTCGATTAAATAAACTAAAAGATTTGTGACATCCGTTTGGTCTGCGAACCAATTTTATAAGCCGACAGGTTCCCCTGCTTAATATAAAGGAATTAAGCAGGGTTTATATTACCTGGGTTCTTAAAGTTCCCTTTAAGGGCAAGCCCCAATAGTTAATTACATCCTAAATAACGGGAATCATTTAAGAAAACTCTCGATAATGATCAGTGGTTTTGCTCTCAAGAATTTCAAAGTTTAAGGTTTTCAAAGGATTGAATTTTGGAATTTCAATAGGGAATGGATCGAGTTTGGAACAGTTTATTTTAAGAGTCCAATAGAAGAGAAGTAGGAGAAGCTGAGGATCCAAGAAGAATCTTGGCAACTTCCCAAACTATCCTATTGTTTGGCTTCAATTTGGGAGTTCATTTAATGTTTCATCTTGCCTGTTTTAATTAATTAGGACTTATATTTGTATGACACAATCATACAAATAGCCTTGAAGATGTGAGGGCTTATGTCGTACCAAACGACTACCTCGAAGTCCTAAGACTAGTTAGGGCTTAATTTGCATAAGATAATTATGTAAATGCCTAACAAAAAGTTGAGGATTTATGTTGCATTAGGCAAACTACCTCGAAATCCTATGGCTAGTTGTTTATTTAAAAGAAAAGAGAGTTGTTGTTGTAGATCCGCTGTTTGCTCTCTTAAACATGTCCTTCCGCATCCTTGATCATGCTGCTCTTCGGTGTATTGCCTAAAGCTCCTTGTTGTTGCAGAGGTTTAGTTTTAGAAAGTGAAAATCAGGAGATGAGAGAAGTGTTTTGGTTTAGATAAATCTTAAAGTCCAAATATTTTTGTGTTTTAATTAAAACAAATCTTAAAGTTGATTATAATAACACCGGTTAAGATCCCACGGTTCCATCCTTCCGGCATCGTTATTTTTATCGGATTCACCTAGTCTAGATGAATTTACTAAACTCAACTGAATGAGTTCCACACTTTCATTTAGACCGTGGGAAATCCCATTAGAAACACGTAGGTTACATCATCAGAGGTATTCCCAATCATCCAACAAGACGTTTTAATTTAGTCAAAGTTGTAGTTTTTGTTGTTCTGTTTGTGATTAAATTTTGAGTTGTTTTATACTTTAAAATGTTGTGGCGGTAAATTTTATCTTGTATGACTTTTAATTTAGTTTTGGGTTTCAGTTTTGTGGCTATCCTAAAGATTTCAGTTTTCATGCAACAATCTTATTTATCATGCAAGAAAAGTAAAACGCAGTGCATGTAAATAAATTGCAATAAAGTAAAAGCGGACCTGGAGCGTCTTCTCGTCATTCCCGAATTCGAGACTTTAGTATTGCATCGCATATAGGTGTTTATAATTTTGCGTAAATTAAGGCATGTCGAGAAAACAGAAGAAGTAGAACTAACAAGAAGTAACTACTCAATCCTATGATGTCTATATGAATTCCTATGTTATGTTTCAATAAACTTTGTTTAATTTAATTGAGGATGGTTTCGTTAAGCAGACATATTAAGTTTAATAGACCTCAGATGTATCCAAACAGTCAAAGAATGATGCAGGTCCATGCTTCCCTCTCACATCCTGATGAAAAGTCTCGGGCTCGTTTAGACTTATTATGTTGCTTAACAATTCACCCTACCTATACCCTTATGCTTAATGAACACAGTTGTTCGGGGTAGGTTGGGGCAGATGGGTTTAGGTGTGGTTTGGATTTGGATTGGTGGCAATTGGTAGTTTGATTTGGACTTATGAGAGTGCTATAAAGAGTTTGTTTGAGTTCGTGTTTGCTTTGGGGATTAGAGGATTTGAATTTGGTTTGTATTTGGATTTGGTTTTGGTTTTGATTTTTGGTTTAGGTTTTTGGTTTAGGTTTAAATTTGAGTTTGGAATGTGAATTGGGAAGATTGTGTGGACATCGGGTAAAATTTGGGTTATTCCATGCATTCACTAAGCATAAGGGTATCTTTATTATGTTGTGATTTCCTAGGGGTCTTAATAAAGGGAAAAAATGAACCATGCCTCAAGAGGCCAATCCTAGGTTTGATTGTTATCGTGTTAGTATTATATTGTGATCGGGATTGTTGTATGTTGTGATTGTTGTGTTGTGTTATTTATATGTTATCATTTTGTTATGTTATAAATATTTATGTTGTTATGTGTTATTATTCTTTGTTATTGTTTACTATGTATGTGTTATTATGTTATTTAAAATTATTATCTTTTATGTGTAAATAAAATCATTATTATCTTTATGGTTTATTTAATTTATTATTTATTATCTTATGTGATTTATTTACTTTATCATTATTTATTCATTTAATTAATTAATTTATTTTATTTTACATTAACTTGATATTTATTTATTTAAATTATTATCTTTTATTTTATTTTAATTTATTTTGTTATTTAATTTAATTTTAATTTAATTTAATTAATTATTATTTACAATTATTATTAATTTAATTTAATTTATTTATTTAATTTAATGTAAAGTATTATTGTTTAATTTAATAAAATTCAATTTAAATTGTTTTATTTAATTTAATTTAATTAATTTAATTTGTTTAGTTTAATTTAATTTATTATTTATTTACATTATTATTTAATTTAATTTAATTTCATTTATTTAATTTATTTCGTTTAATTTAACTTATTATTTATTTACTTTATTAATTTAATTTATTTAATTTGTTTATTTAATTAATTTAATTTATTTTAATTTAATTTAATTTATTATTTATTTACATTATCATTTAATTTAATTTAATTTTGATTTATTTAATTTATTTAATTTATTTAATTTAATTTAAACTATTATTTATTTAATTGTTTTTTAGTTTACTTAATTAATTATTATTTAATGTAATTTATTTAATTTAATTATTATTTGATTTTAACTATTTAATTTTAATTTAATTCATTATTCATTTATATTATTTTAATTATTTTCAATTTATATATATATGTATTATTTATTTTTATTATCCCTTATAAGTTATTTTATTTTAATTAATTATATGTACATTTTTATTACTTAAATATTATTGATTTATTATTATTAATTTATATTATTAATTTACATTATTTATTATTATCATTTTTTATTATTACTTATTTATTTATAAAGCTTTTAAATTTTCTCTCTCCTAAATTATCCTTTTATTTATTTTAAGTTATTACCATTTATTTAAAGCTTTTACGATTATTATTTATTTATATATTTACATTTAAATTATTTTTTTTAAAAGAATGACATTTTTATTTACTTATTTTTGTTATTTATTTATATTTACAATTATTATTTTAGTTATTATTATTATCATTTTTCTTATATTTTCATTATCTATTTATTTTATTCTTATAACATTTTTTTTATTACTTACATATTGTTATTATTAATTTACATATATATATATATATATATATATATATATATATATATATATATTATTATTCTTTATTTAGTTATTTATGTATTAGTAGTATTTATTTAAATTTTGTATAGATTATATTTATTATGTCACTTATTTATATATAATTTATTTACATTATTTTAAACATTATTTATTTAGTGTATTATAATATATTTACAATATATTTAACATTAATTTATATATTATTTAGTACATATAATATATTTACATTTATATTATTAATTTACATATGTATAATTTATGTAGTTATTTTATTTATATGTTATTTCATTATTATATTTTATTAAAAAAAAAATATTTCATTCCCTTTCATTTTATTTTATTCCTATTTTTATTTTCTTTTCTCTATGTTTATTTTCCTTTCTTTTATTTTTTTTTTCCTTTATGTTAAATTTTTTCTTTTAGATTTTAAATCTTATTTTTCAAGTTAGTAGAAATAGGTGGTAGATTTGTAAATATTTTAAACTAACTACATAACTTTGCATAAAAAAAAAAGAATTCCTAAGCCTATGCATGAATAAAAATTTAGATAGCATGAAGAAGAAACAACCTACACATGATTTTGATTCTAAATAGCTTGCATGAAAGAGAAAAAAGAAAATCCCTAAGGCTAAGCATGAAAAAGTTTAAATGGTAAGAAGATTTGTAATAATTAACACATAATTTTTTTTAAAACCTATGTAAAGGAAGAAGAGTTTTTAAAGAAAATACATGTATGTGTGACTTAAATCTTCAAGCTAAACATAAACATGATGAAGACTTTTTTTCTTTTTTTTTTGAAACAAAAGAGAAAGTAAAGAGAGGGGGAGGAGATTACCTTGGCTTGGAGAAGCACTCGTTGGAGGCCCTTGTTGAAGCTCACAGCTAAGAGTGAAAGTGAGTGAGTGTGGCTAGCTTGGAAGGAGGAGAAGAAGAGGAGAGGGAGGCTCACGGTTTTGGAGAGGAAGTGTGTGAGTGGGATGGTAAAGTAAAGTGTGTAAGGGAGTGTGTAAAGATGTGTGAAGTGGGATTATGGGGGGCTTTAATGTGGAGGCTCACAGCTAAGAATTAAGGAAGGAGTGAGGATGAGGTGAGGGAGAAATATGGTGGAGATATGGTGATGGGGTGAGGTGGCGGGTAGGGTGAGGGAGAGGTAAGGGAAAGGTGAGGGAGAGGTAAAGAAAAGGCATGGAAGTAAGGTGAAGGTAAGGAGGGAAGACTTTTAAAACTTTTTTTTTTGTTTTTTTTTTGTTTTGTTTTGTCGTGAGATGTAAGAGGGGAAGAATGTGGGTGTGTGTGTGAGTGTATTTTAGTTTGGTGAGTTTTGGATTTTGGGTTCATTTTAAGAACATTGGGCTAATTTGAGTTTAGATTGGGCTAGAGCTTGAATGAAGCCCAAGTGCCTTGATCAATATTGTCCACATGATTGTAATGAAGATCTTTCATGAAGACACAAAGTGGTTTTGAGCTCATTTGGAGGTTCAATTTATGTATGGATTGGATTTTTGATTATTTTTGACGATGTTGGGTTCGGGTCAAGTTATCTTGAGTTTGAGTGGGAATGGGGTTCAGAGGTCTTCAACAATAATGTAGATATGGTTGTCTAGAAGAATTTTTCTTGAAGACATAAAATGGTTTTGACAAGGTTTAGAGGGCTAATTTGGTGGATTTAAAACATGTGTTCAGCTTGGGTCAAAATTGGGGTTTCTTTGGTCAAAAATGGATTTGGGTAAGAACTGAGCTCAAATTATGGGCAATTGATGATCCAATTCAGTTTAATGAGGTGTTATAAAGAGTTTGAAATTGAAATTTGGGAGGAATTGATTGACATTGGGTCACTTTAGGAGTTTTAGGGTTATTTAGGCAAAATTGGGGATTTTGATTTCAAGTGGAATTAGATTCAAATGTGGGTCACATTGGACTTAAATTTGGTCTAAGTTGATATTGAGGATGTTGAATTTTGGTTTAGAATTGAATTTGATGAAAATTGAGGTCAATTAGGTCAAGATTGGGTTTTGTTTAGGCACCTTTAAGTTAAATGGGCCAAGTTGGGATTTTGGATTGAAAGTGTATTAATTTGGCAAAATTGACCCATAGTGTATTTGAACAAAATGAAATCAGGGATTTTTAGGATTTTCTGAAATTTTTTGAGAATTTTTTGGAATTTTTGGATTTTTGGGCAAAAGGGTATTTTGAGGGTATTGGGGGGTATTTTTGGAAATTTTGGAATTTTTGGTCATGAATGGTCAATTTAAGTGGAAAGGAATATCTTGGAATGATTTTTGGGGGATTTTGGTGACTTTGGGTAATTTTGGAAATTTTGGGTATTTAGGGAATTTTGGGAGGTCGGGGGCCAAAAATTGAAACTTTGGAAATTTGAAGGTGGCTTCAAGGTGAGCAGGATGTAATGACCAAGGGTCACTTACATTTGGTCCTCTATGTGTTGGTCCCTAGCACTTAGTCATAGACTTAGGGATGGGCTATCCACATGAATTTCCAAAGAGTTCAGGGTTGAAATTAGAATGTGCAGTGTGTGTATGTTGTGAATGTGAAGTGTATGAGTGGTGATCTTCAGACCTCCCTCAGGGCAAATCCTAAGGTCTGACCACTTATAGAAGACTTCCCCTAGGATTCCTTATGCTTGCGTTTTTCCTACCAAAAGGTGGAGGTTAGGCCTTAAGCATATGAAAACCCCCTTGTGAAGGAAGAAGAGTTTTGAATTTCTATGGGGAGGGTTCCATGACTAGTCCTCTAAGAAAGTCACCAGGAGAGTCCTATGGCTAGACCCTAGGCTATTCTAAAGAGAGACTAGACCTTAACCAAAAGTGAGGTCAACAAATGGACCCCCAATAGGTGTGGTGTGCCGGACAGGCACACCGCGCATATTGGTGTTGGCCGAAGAAGATCAACAAACCAACACAAAGTCGCCTAAGTAAAATACTTAGAGCAAAACGCAGAATTGAGAGAGAGAGTTGTTTCTGCTGGGGAAACAAGAAGAGGAATTTTCAATTTAAGAGTTGCAACTTTAATTTTTAAATTTCAAATTTGGATTTGATTTACTTTGCTTTTCTTTCGACTTTAATTTCAATTTGATCTTGATTTCAGTTTTTATTTCAATTTTGGTTTTATGCGGAGAGAAGAGTAGGGCTAAGGTCCACCCGAATGCATTTGTATGCTGAGAAGGAAGCAGGACTGAGCCTATTCCAAAATGCAGAGTGCTTCAATTTCAATTGCAATTTCAATTTTAATTTTGTGCTGAGAAAGGAGTGGGGTGAAGGACTACCCCGAATGCTGAGAATATGCAGAGAAGGGAGTAGGGCCGAAGCCTATCCCAAATGCTAAGACTATTTTGATTTCAATTTCAATTTCAATTTCAATTTTGTGCTGAGAGAGTTGAATGTTGAGATTGCTGAGAAAAGAGTAGAACTGTGCCTATCCTAGTGCGGAGAACTGCTGAGGAGGGAGTAGGGCGGAAGCCTATCCCGAGTGCTGAGAACTGTAGAGAATATGCTGAGATGGGAGTACGACAGAAGCCTATCCCAAATGCTGAGAATATATTGAGAATTGCTGAGATTGTTGAGGATTGCTGAAAAATGCTGAGATTGCTGAGAATTGCTGAGTGCTGAGAATTGCTGAGAATTGTTGAGAATGCTGAGAATTGCTGAGATTGCTGAGGTTGCTGAGGATTGCTGAGAACTGCTGAGAATATGCTGAGGATATGCTGAGAATTGCTGAGAACTGCTGAGAATATACTGAGAACTGTAGAGAATATGCTGAGATGGGAGTACAGCGGAAGCCTATCCCTAATGCTGAGATTGCTGAGAATGCTGAGAATGCTGAGAATATGCTGAGAAATGCTGAGAATATGCTGAGAAATGCTGAGAATTGCTGAAATTGCTGAAATTGCTGAGAATATGCTGAGAAGGGAATGAGGCGGAAACCTATCCCGAATGCTGAGAATATGCTGAGAATTGCTGAGAAATACTGAAAATGCTGAGAATTGCTGAGAATTGCTGAGATTGCTGAGAATATGCTGAGAAATGCTGAGATTGCTAAGAATTGCTGAAATTGCTGAGAATATGCTGAGAATGCTGAGAATTGTTGAGAATATGCTGAGAAATGTTAAGATTGCTAAGATATCCTGAGAAATGCTGAAAATTTATGGATGCATAGACCGTGAAGAATTTTGCTGAGATGTATTTATGCAGAGATTCAAAAAGATTTCTTTGATATTTGGGAATGCAGAGGTTTATGAATGCAAAGACTAAACATATTGCTGAGATTTATGAATGCAGAGATTGAAGATATTGCTGATATTCATGGATGTAGAGATTATGAAAATATTTTTAAAGTGTAGAGAATGTTTGTAGAAGTTGGTGCAGTGCTTAATTTTATTGAAATGTCTGTGCAGAGATTTTTTTCTTTTTAAAAAATTTACAATGTGCAGAATTCTTTTGTTTTGTTCAAAAGTTGAATTTTATTTTGTTTGATGCTGAGTTTTATTTAGTTGCATTTGTTTTAGGATTTGGACCCAGTTTTAGACAAGTGCGACATCAGTGCTTCATAGAACAAGCCTCTGTCTTTGAAACGTTGTGATGTACAACACTTCTTGAGGTATAGTTAACTGACTAAGGACCAGTGCTAGAAAATAACTCACTCTTTAAGGTGCTATCAGAATCACATTCTTTCAAGTACCTATAAAGGTGTGTTATCTCTAAGGACGTCATCGCTGAAGATGAAAAAACTCTGTAGCTTCGTTTTTAGCAGTCATCGTTTGATTTGTTGCTGATTCTGTAAAGGTTGTTGAAGTTGTTTTTGAGAAATTGCTCTGACGTTCTTTGAACTGACATTGAAGTTGTAATTGCTGGACACTGAAGAATATGACTTCAGGGTTGAATTTCCGTTAATTGCTAATAACGTGGTCATTTCTTTAATTCTTTCTTTCTAGGCCTAAGCAAATCCCAAAATTCATGTTCATGTGAGTAAAATATTTTTCACTGTTCAAAGATATTTCTGAGCCAATTAATGATCTACCAAAAGGCATAGAATCACTTGACTTTTTTCAAAGCATAATATCGGAGGAAACTTCTTAAGGTAGTCTTTCAAGTTTTATTAATCAGGGGATGATTAAGACACCAATTTTTGATATGCTTACGTCAAGCTTCTTCTCAGGGAGCACTTTTTTGTTTCCTTATTTTTTATTGAGCTTTTCGCTCTCTCTTTTTTTTTATTGAGGATTACTATATCGGTGGAGCACATGTTAAAGATTTTAAATGCCAGAATTGGGGCACCAATTTTTGATTTTGTGCTCACCTCAAGCTTCTCCTCAGGAACACTCCTTTTTTTTCTTTTTTTTTTATTTTTTTTGCTCCTTTTGTTTTCTGAGAATTACTGTATCTGGCAGTGCATATTTCATTTAAAGATTTTGAATGTCGAAACTCCCCTAATTAATAATTCTGAAATGTTCCTTAACGTGAATCCTGGGATATTATACTTTTTTGAAAGTCCGGACCCAGCCACATGGCGGGAAATTAAAAGGCTCGTGATATCCCGAATCAATTACTCGTATTTCAACCACACTGTTTCATTTTGAAATCAACTTAGGTCCCAGTCTAAATTCCTTAAAATGAAGGACCTAGCCATTAGGGCATTAACTTCATTCTTTCCTGAAGTCGAAGTCTTAGCAAAATAACCCCATTTAAGTTTTTTCCAAATATTGAGCAATTCTGGACAAAAAAAACTTCTTTTTCTTTCATTTATTGCGATAGAAGGGATAGTATAGCTTAATATTGATCATGCTGAGCAACAAAAGTAGTACAATAGTAATAAAAAAGTGTCCCGTCTGTTGTCAGCTGCGTAGGAAGCAATTGACGCAATCAAATTACCGAAATCATATTGATAGAACCTCTTCAAGTTCTTTTCAAATATTCATCGGGGATTGTTACGCTTCCATTCTTGAAGTTCTTCTCCAACCATTCTTTGAAACTGATACAGCCTTCAATGGTGTGCCCAAGCATTCTGTGATATGGGCAATAGTTGGGATGATTCCTCTTGTTAACCTCTGCTGGTTTCTTTGCCTCAGGCAATCTGAACTCGGGCTTCTTAATCAAATTTTGGAACATCTGTGCTACTGCTTCATCATTGAAGGGATATACTTTGTTCAACAAATCGGTCATAGACCGACCTTGCCTTCCATTCGTCTGGAGTGGCCTCTGCTGGGATAACCGTCGATCGTGTTGCCGATTGTACCGCCGACCGCATCGTTGGACATGCCGAATATACTCGTGGTGGGTGTGGAACATACCACTGAGGTGGCTAACTGAACTGAGGAAGTGACTGACTGTACTGCTGCGAAAACTGACCGTACTGAGGCGGGTGGTGCTGCTGACTGTATTGAGGTAACTGCTCGGTTTGTATCGACTGCTTTCCCTTGTCGACTGCTGCCATTGTCTCTGATCTCCTTTCAGATATCTTTGTTGGCTCCACCCTATCCTCTTTCTCGATGAATTCAGTTTGTTTGACCTCCTCTTGCAGGCTTGCGGCTTTACTGAGTAGTTTCTCAAACGACTTGATGGTGAGTCCTTTAAGCATGAAAGCTATCGGTCCATGGATGTTCTTGAGTAAGACCTCAATCGCATGTTGCTCCTGCAATTGGGGCTCGCACTTCATGCTTAAGTTTCTCCACCGTAGAATGTACTCCACCAAATTTTCATCTGGCTTCTGTTTCTCTTCCATAAGACTGCCTATAGTGACGTGGTGTTGAACCCCGGCAAAACGCTTGACAAAAAGATTCTCCATTTCTGCTAAAGTCTTCCCTGAACCGTTCGATAAGTCTGCGTACCAGTCGAAGGCGATTCCTGAAAGGCTGCTCACAAATTGTCGGAGCAGTAGCGCATCACTACCCCCCGCATTGCAGCAACTTGCTCGAAAGTGTGCAACGTTCTGCCGAGGGTTTCCATTCCCGTCGAAAGTCCTGAACAAAGGTGATACGAAACCCTTGGGGTATTGGATGGTATCAAACTCCTCCGGGTAGGGCCTACCTTTCGGAATTGATGTCCCTCTTTTTAATTGATCCAAGGTTTCTCTCACCTGTTGTTCAACCATTCGCTTAATGTCTTTTTCTGGCACCATATTCTGAGTTGAATCTTTCTTTGGCGGCACATCTCTGTTTGCAGAAGCAACCTCTCTTCTTTCGTCGGTAATATGGACAATCTCCGGCTGGTTCATCTCTGGGGATGCTACTTGCTGTGAGTGTGACTGTCCTTGCATTGTAGCCATAGCAGTCGTCATTTCTTCGATTTTCTTCTCGAGACGGCTGATATGTTCATCTCTTTGTTGAACGGCCCTCTGCCACTCATCCGCGGCGTTCTCTTCACAAAGAAGAGTGTCGCTCGCAGCTAACATGGCTTGGGTCTCGATGACGTTGTTTTCGGTGAATTCGCCTTCCATGTAATCTGTTAAGTTGTAATCTTCCACTTCAAAGTCTTCTTTCTGACCTTTAGACAGTCGTGCAATGCCAGCTCGGAGCTTTTCCACAGAGGACTCAATTGACTTTCCTTTGATAGCTTTAAGGTCAACTGGAGGTTTTCGAGAAATATCACTTATTTCCTCGAGCAGCGATGTCGTCGTGCAGAAGCTAATCGAATCACAAGAAATCATATTTATAAAACCTTTTTCAGGTTCTTTTAAATACTCATTCGGGATCGTTAAGTTTCCGCTCCTGAAATTCTTCTCAAGACAATCCTTGAAGCTGAAGTAGTTTTCTATGGTGTGACCGAGCAACCGGTGGTATGGACAGTACTGGGGATGATCTTTCTTGCCGGCCTCCTCTGGTTTCTTTAGCTCCGGTAGTCTGAATTCTGGTCTCTTTATCAAGTAACGGAATTTCTGCGACACTGACTCCTCTATAAACGGGTATACCTTGCTCAATCGTTGATTCATTGTTGGACCCTGTCTCCCATTTATCTGGTATGGTCTCAACTGGAATGATTGTTCTTCAGACCGTTGCGGTTACTGTCGCGGCTGCTTGATCTTCAGAATTCCCTTATTGCGCTTCCATTCCTGTGTCTTTGCCATTTGTATGGACTTCGAATTTGACTCAATCTTGAACTTAGCAGACGGTATAACACAAGCATCGACTGACTCTTCCTCATGTGGAATATCTTTTCCTTTAGTTAGCGGAGCGACTGGTACAGCGGTAGTGAATCCGACAGTAAGAGCAGAAATAGCCTTAGGAGACGTCCCAACGCTTGTAATAACAACAGAGTTCTTTTCAATCCATTCCTTCTTTGGCATGGGAGTTCCTCAACAGATCTCAGGTTGAACATTACAATAGGCTTAACGGATTTGCTCATTTCAAACTTTGACACTGCAACAGTCACATCCCCGAACTTGGATTCAACATCATCGAATCCTTGTCCGAATTTGATGACTGCCAGATTAGGCAACTCATCCCTATTGACGGCGAACTCTACTCCGGAGGCGAAAGAAAAGATCAACTTTGGCGAAGACATCGTTCCTGGCATTTAAAGAATTTCTGGAAGTCAGTAACGTCCGTGCCTTGTAGTTTCAACAAAAGTACTCAAGCTACCGCACTTGTACTACAAACTGGGCAATTCTCTTATTCTTTTTGGTGTTTTCGCCTTATTTTATTTTTGTTTTTTGGCTTTTATATTTGTTAACATTGTTCGTTTAATTTCAAAATTTAAGTGAAAGGTACGAAAGTAGAAGTTTGGTTTAATTTGCCGTCAGCAAATCAAACCTGAGAGACACGGAGCAAAAGTGAAATTCAGGACCCAGTCCTGGGCTGAATTCACAACGCACATTGCCCAAATGGAATCAATCCACCAACACATCTATTGGGGGTCCGACCCCACCTATTTAGAGAGGTAATAAAAGGAGTATTTCGGAACCTCTCTGTTTAGGGGTGTCTAAACAGTGGCTCCAAAATCTAAGGAAAGTTGATCATACCTGTTCAAGATAGAAATGAACAAGATATGTCAATGGAAGAATGGTAGTTTGATCCACTAGGGGCATGGATTTATTACCGATTTATGAAAGCAAAACCATCTGATCAAAATGGAGAGAGGAACTGTTCCCCAGCGGAGTCGCCAAAAGCTGTCGGCATATTTTTAGATTTTAAATTTAATTTAAGTATATACATATAATTTGGAAAGTAGAATTTGATTTTTGAAAATAATTTTAAGTTTGAAAATTTTAAAATATGAAATCAAACTGATCTCACATCCCAAATAGTTTATATGAACGAGCACCGCACCACAAACCGTGTATCTATCCCGAGGAATAGTCACATCGCTCGACGATGGGGCTCGATTAAATAAACTAAAAGATTTGTGACATCCGTTTGGTCCGCGAACCAATTTTATAAGCCGACGGGTTCCCCCGTTTAATATAAAGGAATTAAGCGGGGTTAATATTACCTCGGGTTCTTAAAGTTCCCTATAAGGCAAGCCCCTGTAGTTAATTACATCCTAAATGACGGAAATCATTTAAGAAAACTCTCGATAATGATCAGTGGTTTTGCTCTCAAGAATTTCAAAGTTTTAGGTTTTCAAAGAATTGAATTTTGGAATTTCAATAGGGAATGGATCGAGTTTGGAACAGTTTATTTTAAGAGTCCAATAGAAGAGAAGTAGGAGAAGCTGAGGATCCAAGAAGAATCTTGGCAACTTCCCAAACTATGCTATTGTTTGGCTTCAATTTGGGAGTTCATTTAATGTTTCATCTTGCCTGTTTTAATTAATTAGGACTTATATTTGTATGACACAATCATACAAACATCCCTGAAGATGTGAGGGCTTATGCCGTACCAAACGACTACCTCAGAGTCCTAAGACCGTTTAGGGCTTAATTTGCATAAGACAATTATGCAAATGCCTAACAAAAAGTTGAGGATTTATGTTGCACTAGGCAAACTACCTCAAAATCCTATGGCTAGTTGTTTATTTATAAGAAAAGAGAGTTCGTCGTTGAAGATCCGCTGTTTGCTCTCTTGAACATGTCCTTCCGCATCCTTGATCGTGCTGCTCTTCGGTGTATTGCCTCAAGCTCAAGCTCCTTGTTGTTGCAGAGGTTTAGTTTTAGAAAGTGAAAATCAGGAGATGAGAGAAGTGTTTTGGTTTAGAGAAATCTTAAAGTCCAAATATTTTTGTGTTTTAATTAAAACAAATCTTAAAGTTGATTATAACAACACCGGTTAAGATCCCACGGTTCCATCCTTCCGGCATCGTTATTTTTATCGGATTCACTTAGTCCAGATGAATTTGGTAAACTCAACTGAATGAGTTCCACACTTTCATTTAGACCGTAGGAAATCCCGTTAGCAACACGTAGGTTACATCATCCGAGGTATTCCCGATCATCCAACAAAATGTTTTAATTTAGTTAAAGTTGTAGTTTTTGTTATTCTGTTTGTGATTAAATTTTTGAGTTGTTTTATATTTTGAAATGTTGTTGTGGTAAACTTTATTTTGTATGACTTTTAATTTAGTTTTGGGTTTCAGTTTTGTGGCTATCATAATGGTTTCAGTTTTCATGCAACAATCTTATTTATCATGTAAGAAAAGTAAAACGCAGTGCAGGTAAATAAATTGCAATAAAGTAAAAGCGTACCAGGAGGGTCTTCTCGTCATTCCCAGCTGAGACTTTAGTATTGCATTGCATATAGGTGTTTATAATTTTGCAGAAATTAAAGCATGCCAGAAAACAGGAAGAAGTAGAACTAACAAGAAGTAACTACTCAATCCTATGATGTCTATATGAATTCCTATGTTGTGTTTCAATAAACTTTGTTTAATTTAATTGAGGATGGTTTCGTTAAGCAGACATATTTAGTTTAATAGACCTCAGAGGTATACAAACAGTCAAAGAAGGATGCAGGTCCATGCTTCCCTCTCACATCCTGATGAAAAGTCTCGGGCTCGTTTAGACTTATTATGTTGCTTAACAATTCACCCTACCTATACCCTTATGCTTAATGAACACAGTTGCTCGGGGTAGGTTGGGGCAGATGGGTTTAGGTGTGGTTTGGATTTGGATTGGTGGCAATTGGTAATTTGATTTGGACTTATGGGAGTGCTATAAAGAGTTTGTTTGAGTTCGTGTTTGCTTTGAGGATTGGAGGATTTGAATTTGGTTTGTACTTGGATTTGGTTTTGGTTTGATTTTGGTTTTGATTTTTGGTTTAGGTTTTTGGTTTAGGTTTAAATTTGAGTTTGGAATGTGAATTGGGAAGATTGTGTGGACATCGGGTAAAATTTGGGTTATTCCATGCATTCACTAAGCATAAGGATATCTTTATTATGTTGTGATTTCCTAGGGGTCTTATAAAGGGAAAAAAATGAACCATGCCTCAGGAGGCCAATCCTAGGTTTGATTGTTATCGTGTTAATATTATATTGTGATCGGGATTGTTGTATGTTGTGATTGTTGTGTTGTGTTATTTATATATTATCATTTTGTTATGTTATTATTATTTATGTTGTTATGTGTTATTATTCTTTGTTATTGTTTACTATGTATGTGTTATTATGTTATTTAAAATTATTATCTTTTATGTGTAATTAAAATCATTATTATCTTTATGGTTTATTTAATTTATTATTTATTATCTTATGTGATTTATTTACTTTATCATTATTTATTTATTTATTTATTTATTTATTTTATTTTACTTTAACTTGATATTTTCTTATTTAAATTATTATCTTTAGTTTTATTTTAATTTATTTTGTTATTTAATTTAATTTTAATTTAATTTAATTAATTATTATTTACAATTATTATTAATTTAATTTAATTTATTTATTTAAATTAATGTAAAGTATTATTGTTTAATTTAATAAAATTTAATTTAATTTGTTTTATTTTATTTAATTTAATTAATTTAATTTGTTTAGTTTAATTTAATTTATTATTTATTTACATTATTGTTTAATTTAATTTAATTTTATTTATTTAATTTATTTTGTTTAATTTAACTTATTATTTATTTAATTTATTTAATTTGTTTATTTAATTAATTTAATTTAATTTAATTTAATTTAATTTAATTTATTATTTATTTACATTATCATTTAATTTAATATAATTTTGATTTATTTAATTTAATTAATTAATTTAATTTATTTAATTTATTTAATTTAATTTAAACAATTATTTATTTAATTATTTTCTTTGTTTACTTAATTAATTATTATTTAATTTTATTTATTTAATTTAATTATTATTTGATTTTAACTATTTAATTTTAATATAATTCATTATTCATTTATATTATTTTAATTATTTTCAATTTATATATATATGTATTATTTATTTTTATTATCCCTTATAAGTTATTTTATTTTAATTAATTATATGTACATTTTTATTACTTAAATATTATTGATTTATTATTGTTAATTTATATTATTAATTTACATTATTTATTATTATCATTTTTTATTATTACTTATTTATTTATAAAGCTTTTAAATTTTCTCTCTCCTAAATTATCCTTTTATTTATTTTAAGTTATTACCATTTATTTAAAGCTTTTACAATTATTATTTATTTATATATTTACATTTATATATATATATATATATATATATTAAAATAGAATGACATTTCTATTTACTTATTTTTGTTATTTATTTATATTTACAATTATTATTTTAGTTATTATTATTATCATTTTTCTTATATTTTCATTATCTATTTATTTTATTCTTATCACATTTCTTTTATTCCTTACATATTGTTATTATTAATTTACATATATATATATATATATTATTATTCTTTATTTAGTTATTTATGTTTTAGTATTATTTATTTAAATTTAGTATAGATTATCTTTATTATGTCACTTATTTATATATAATTTATTTACATTATTTTAAACATTATTTATTTAGTGTATTATAATTTATTTACAATATATTTAACATTAATTTCTGTATTATTTAGTACATATAATATATTTACATTTATATTATTAATTTACATATGTATAATTTATGTAGTTATTTTATTTATATGTTATTTCATTATTATATGTTATTAAAAAAAATTTATTTCATTCCCTTTCATTTTATTTTATTCCTATTTTTATTTTCTTTCCTCTTTATGTTTATTTTCCTTTCTTTTATTTTTTTTTCCTTTATGTTAAATTATTTCTTTTAGATTTTAAATCTTATTTTTCAAGTTAGTAGAAATAGGTGGTAGATTTATAAATATTTTAAACTAACTACATAACTTTGCATAAAAAAAAAAGAATTCCTAAGCCTATGCATGAATAAAAATTAGATAGCATGAAGAAGAAACAACCTACACATGATTTTGATTCTAAATAGCTTGCATGAAAGTGAAAAAAGAAAATCCCTAAGGCTAAGCATGGAAAAGTTTAAATGGTGTGAAGATTTGTAATAATTAACACATAATTTTTTTTTAAAACCTATGTAAAGGAAGAAGAGTTTTTAAAGAAAATACATGTATGTGTGACTTAAATCTTCAAACTAAACATAAACATGATGATGATTTTTTTTTTTTTTTTTTGAAACAAAAGAGAAAGTAAAGAGAGGGGGAGGAGATTACCTTGGCTTGGAGAAGCACTCGTTGGAGGCCCTTGTTGAAGCTCACGGCTAAGAGTGAAAGTGAGTGAGTGTGGCTAGCTTGGAAGGAGGAGAAGAAGAGGAGAGGGAGGCTCACGGTTTTGGAGAGGAAGTGAGTGAGTGGGATGGTAAAGTGAAGTGTGTAAGGGAGTGTGTAAAGGTGTGTGAAGTGGGATTATGGGGGGGTTTAATGGGGAGGCTCACGGCTAAGAATTAAGGAGGGAGTGAGGATGAGGTGAGGGAGAAATATGGTGGAGATATGGTGATGGGTTGAGGTGGCGGGTAGGGTGAGGGAGAGGTAAGGGAAAGGTGAGGGAGAGGTAAGGGAAAGGCATGGAAGTAAGGTGAAGGTAAGGAGGGAAGACTTTAAAATTTTTTTTTCTTTTTTTTTGTTTGTTTTGTTTTGTTTTACCGTGAGATGTAAGAGGGGGAGAATGTGGGTGTGTGTGTGAGTGTATTTTAGTTTGGTGAGTTTTGGATTTTGGGTACATTTTAAGAACATTGGGCTAATTTGAGTTTAGATTGGGCTAGAGCTTGAGTGAAGCCCAAGTACCTTGATCAATATTGTCCATATGATTGTAATGAAGATCTTTCATGAAGACACAAAGTGGTTTTGAGCTCATTTGGAGGTTCAATTTTGGCATGGATTGGATTTTTGATTATTTTGGACCATGTTGGGTTCGGGTCACGTTATCTTGAGTTTGAGTGGGAATGGGGTTCAGAGGTCTTCAATAATAATGTAGATATGGTTGTCTAGAAGAAATTTCGTGAAGACATAAAATGGTTTTGACAAGTTTTAGAGGGTCAATTTGGTGGATTTAAAACATGTGTTCAGCTTGGGTCAAAATTGAGGTTTCTTTGGTCCAAAATGGATTTGGGTAAGACCTGAGCTCAAATTATGGTCAATTGATGATCCAATTCAGTTTAAGGAGGTGTTATAAAGAGTTTGGAATTGAAATTTGGGAGGAATTGATTGACATTGGGTCACTTTAGGAGTTTTGGGTTATTTAGTCAAAATTAGGGATTTTGATTTCAAGTGGAATTAGATTCTAATGTGGGTCACATTGGACTTGAATTTGGTCTAAGTTGATATTGGGGATGTTGAATTTTGGTTTAGAATTGAATTTGATGAAAATTGGGGTCAATTGGGTCAAGATTGGGTTTGGTTTAGGTAACTTTAGGTTAAATGGGCCAAGTTGGGATTTTGGATTGAAAGTGTATTAATTTGGCAAAATTGACCCATAGTGTAGTTGAACAAAATGAAATTAATGATTTTTAGGATTTTCTGGAATTTTTTTGAGAATTTTTTGGAATTTTTAGATTTTTGGGCAAAAAAGGTATTTTGGGTATTTTGAGGGTATTGGGGGGTAATTTTGGAAATTTTGGAATTTTTGGTCATGAATGGTCAATTTAAGTGGTAAGGAATATCTTGGAATGATTTTTGAGGGGATTTTGGTGAATTTGGGTATTTTGGAAATTTTGGGTATTTAGGGAATTTTGGGAGGCCGGGGGCCAAAAATTGAAACTTTGGAAATTTGAAGGTGGCTTCAAGGTGAGCAGGATGTAATCACTAAGGGTCACTTACATTTTCTGCTCTATGTGTTGGTCCCTACCACTTAGTCATAGACTGAGGGCTGGGCTATCCACATGAGTTTCCAAAGAGTTCAGGGTTGAAATTAGAATGTGAAGTGTATGAGTGGTGATCTCTAGACCTCCCTCAGGGAAAATCCTAAGGTCTGACCACCTATAGGAGACTTTCCCTAGGATTCCTTATGCTTACCTTTTTCCTACCAAAAGGTGGAGGTTAGGCCTTAAGCATATGAAAACCCCCTAGTGAAGCAAGAAGAGTTTTGAATTTCTATGAGGAGGGTTCCATGACTAGTCCTCTAAGAAAGTCACCAGGAGAGTCCTATGGCTAGACCTTAGGCTATTCTAAAGAGAGACTAGACCTCAACCAAAAGTGAGGTCAACTAATGGACCCCCAATTTCTCAATATATTTTTCTTTGGTCAATATATACATATATATATATTGATGTATAAATACACACACACACACACACACACACACACACACACACACACACACACACACACACACACACACACACACACACACAAATATATATATATATATATATATATATATATATATATATATATATATATATATATATTGGGGAAAGAGAAACTCGTGGCTCCTTACGTTTTAATATAAAAAAGATGTACAAAATGGGGAAGGGGAAGGTGGATCCCCAAATCTAAAAAGACCCAAAAAAATACATGTGTACTCACCCCTAGGGGTTCTATCTCCCGCAGTACAAACTCACGCAAAAAAGTTTCCAATCAAAAATACATGTATAAAAGACATATACAAGTATACCCAAAAATGATGTCTTTATACCCTAAAATCTGTAGAGGTAAAAACAGTAGAGTCATGAAATAGAAAAGTACCAAATATTGTTGGAGAGAATCTAAGAACTTCCATATAGATGGCCAGATATCATCAGTAGTGCTCCCCCCCCCCCCAAAATGCATCTCCGCAAAAAAACCTACAACAAAGGAACCAAGCAACCAACAAAAGAAAACAAACAAAAGAATTGTAGAAACAACCAGAGAAGTGGAGCAGCATATCTCTCCACAACCAGCATCTCTCCAATATAGGGAAACTACTGAAATGTGATCCAGACTTTCAACAACTACTCCCACAATACAAAAAGCACAGAAGAAATAAGTTCTGCCAACATGAAAGTCCAGGCTAGCATCCAAATAATAAATGCAATAGGCCAATAGCAAACTCCAACAATTATTCCAATACTTAAACCATGAAATATTTCTCCCAGCAACTATACCCAGCCATCCAGCTGCAAAAAGAGGTCTCTCAACTGGATCACAAAAAAATACTTGCAAAATGGAAGCCCGCCACAGAGAGAAGTAAAACAAGGCCACCACCCAGAAACTCAGTCTATAGGTGAAATAGAGGAAGAAAATAACCCAATAGGGACTAGGTAGATAGGCCTCGAACCAACCATCATCAACAGAAATGGAAACCAATCAACAAATTAGAAGACAATAAAGAAAGAAAAAACAAAAACCATCCCCAAGCATCACTATCTAATATAAAGAATTCCAAAAGAATCTCCATGAAGCAAAAGTTTAAGATGGATAAATGGGTTTAGGGTATATGTACATTTATTTTTAATGGAAATTATGTCATAAATACGACTTTGGTTGCAAACAATATGAGCCGACTCGAAAAAGAGTTTTTTTAAACTCAAATCCAGCCAAAATTTTACTCAAACATGGGTTGAGCTCAATTCAAGCTTTTATGATATTATATATATATATATATATACATTCATTTTTAATGGAAATTATGTTGCAAATACAACTTTGGTTACAAAAAAAATGAGCCTAGTCGAAAAAGAGGTTTTTAAAACTCAATTCAGCCAAAAGTTTATTCAAATATGGGTTGAGCTCAATTCAAGCTTTTATGATATTATTCAAGCTTAAGCTCATTTATAAAAAAAAAAGGATTTGAATATTTAAGCCCAACTCAAGCCTATTCACATTACAATTAAAAAGCTTTAAATGGGTAGCTTGTTTCTTCCTGTCGTTATTGGTAAACTTTCAAGGATGACATATGATGTAACACCAGATTCTTATGAGTACGTATTATTGGGTGATGTCCCTCAGGTTAATTATGATTTAATGATAATTCTAGTGATTTTTTTTTATATTTTTATATTTTTAATTATGATGGCTTAAATCATGATGAGGATCAACTCCTCGTCATACCTGTCCTAGAGAGCACCTTTTAGGTATATAATGAAAAAGAATCTCATGAGGATGAGGGTCTCTTATTTACACTTGATTCTCTGCTCATTTATCAGGTTATTTATTCTCTCAGTGAGTTTGATGCTTCTAGATCCCTTATTGAGGATGTCCAACAGGTCTGATTAAGAAGAGGTAGAATGCTCCCACCTAGAGTAAGGAAGCTTACTGCTCAGAATAAGAGGAAAGTGATAGTCACTTATAATATTAAGGATGAGCCTATCCCTTGAGCACATGGTAGAAGCCATGATAACCAATTTGACCAGGTGAATTATAATGTCCTAGCTCATCTAAAATAGCTCCCATAATTAATGAGAGTGTGTGATGTGTTAATGTTATCTACGGAACTCAGAGGAACTTTAGTTAAAGCTTTCTTAGAGCCTGAAGTTATTCGAGTCTATATCATCGAAGAGAATTTGAAATACATAGGGCCCACACAGGATGTGCTCATTATTTTCTTCACTGATAATGATCTCTTGTTGGGTGCAACCAAACACAACTGTCCATTATAGGTGATGACCTCAATATACATTGTTACATTAAACCGTATAATGGTAGACCTAGGTGCACTAGCAAACATCATTAGTGTCTGAACTTTTAAGTTATTGTCTCTTGACTCAATAAGGTTAGGTTATGATAGAATGATGTTAATAAGATTTAATGAGAAAAATGAGGCTACCCTTGGCTTTATAGTCCTTCTCCTTTTGCTTATGTGTTGAAGATAGATGCTAAGTTCTACGTGATTAATATTAAGACATCTTTTAGGGCTCTATTGGGACATTGCCTTTAATGATATTCGACCTTCCACCCACCATCAATGTATTTAATATACACAAGGAGGAGAAGAGTTTTTCATGCTTTGTGAGATCTAGCCTTTCTCAATTAATAAAATCAAGATTTACAAGGATGCCCAATTTAATGTGATTGGTCTGACAAGGTCAAGGGCTTTCATACATAGGCCTTACCCATCTTTAATTCACCCATATCCTCCTACTTTAGGATTAGATAAAGGTTTGGATCAGAAAGGTGCCCCAAGCATTGTACCGTCTCATTGTGAGTGATTTCTTCAAGCTAGAAAAGGATTGCTTACCCATCCTTCTTGTAAGATTATCATTGAGTATTACTCTAATGATGATTCATGGCTAGATTTAAACCTTCAAGTGGCACAAATATCGAAGGCAAGAGCATCCTTAGACTTGGAGGATCTGGATGAGAAAAGTCTTCTCAGTGCAGGTTCATTATCATAGGTGTTTAGCCAATTGTTTTCATGCTCATCCACTTTGGCACAATCTAATGAGATGCTGATGATAGAGCCAAGACTCCAAAAGTACCTGAGAGAGTTGGTTACAAGGTACGAATAAAACCTTGAAGAGTTGTGTACCTTTCATGTACCTCCTTGAGAAGGTAGAAATGAGAGTTATTTTATTTTATTGAGTAGATACGTCCATGAGGTGAAAGTATGTATTTTCATTTGATTTTGTTAATAATTTTTGGAGGATATTTCCTCCTTTTACTATTGTCCTCCTTTAATTGACAAATTGTTAAGTATAGATTGTTTGCCTAGGAAGTAGTCAGCCGCTCAATCCCATATGTGTGACCCAATGTGCAATGTTAGACCACTCTAGGATAAATGGGGTCTTGGATATACCCAATGATCTAAGTCAAGGAAATCATGGTTACCGTATGCTTCTAGCATGATTATCACTATAACTTCTTGTAGTGACTATAATGACTTTAGAGATAAAATTCAGGAATCCCCTCTCAAGTTTGAAGATGGTATATCTTCGATTATTAATGAGATGGTTGAGTTGAACTTGGGTACGAATGAGGATCTTTATCCAACTTATGTTAGTAGCATGTTGTCAGAGAACATGGTGGCTCATATAGTGTATATGTTTCTTGAATTATATGATTATCTTGCATGGCGCTATGCGGAGAAACCCAATTTAGCCCTTCAAGTATTTATCCACATAATAGCCATTCACTTTTTTGTGATTTTAGTGAAGTAGTTCCATCATAGGATGCGTCTGATTATCAAGCGTCATTGATGAAACCAAGAAGCTCTTTGAGGCGAGATTCACTAGAGTGGAACCTGTTGACCTCATTTTTGATGAGGTCTTCTCTTCTCTCTTTAGTGTTTAGGATCTAGCCTTAGGCTTTTCCTTTGACTATCTTAGAGGACTAGAATTGGGACCCATCCCCTAGAAATTTGAACCACTTCTTGCCTCCACTGCAAACCTCGCAAGCTTGATTGTAGACCCCTAATCACCTAGAGGGTTGAAATCGAATGTGAAGGTTTAAAGTATGAGTTCCACATAGGACTCTTTGGCCTTAGGACCACCACTAGGTGGCTTGGTGCAGTGAGGGTTAACTTACACACTCACTACACTCACACTCCACACTCTCACATACACAATCCAGATCCTAAAACCACACCCATACCCAACTTGACTCCTTGACTCATGTAGGTAATTCATATTGATGGACCTTAACCCCTAAGCCCCTGGCTAAGAGGGTTAGGAACAACATAGTGAATGCCTCAAATGAGTCCTCTCATGGCTCATATAGGCTTAACATGGCTACATGGCTCAACCAAAGTGCTTCCATTTCACTCATATTTGATCAATCTTCTTTTTCCAAAATTTCGATTTTTGACCCAGGGACCACTACACCCATCGAACCTACTTAAAAGCCGCTAAAATTGCCCGAATCCTCCAAAATTTACAAATCACCCAAAATTCCCCAAAATTAACCTTGAACATTTCCTCACCAATCAAATTGATCATCCATAGCCAGAAATACCAAAAATTCCAAAAATACCCCCCAATACCCTCCAAATACCCAAAATGCCCCTCTTAGCCAAAAATCCAAAAATTCAGAAAATTCCCAGAAAATTCCAGAAAATCCCAAATATTCCCAATTTCATTTTGTCCAACTACACCATGGGCCGATTTTGTCAATTTACCACCACTTTTACCAAAACCCCCAATTTAGCCCATTCTTAACCTAAGTGAACCCAATGTCAAACCAAATCTACCCAATTGACCCCAATTTTGATCCAATTCAATTTTAAACTTCAATTTAATATTCACAATATCAATCTAGACCAAATCCAAGTCCAATTTGATTGACATTTGAATCCAATTTCACTTTTTGACCTTAAAGCCCAATTTGGACCCATGACCCAAACTTAGCCCAAACCAAACCAATTCAACTCCAATTGACCCCAAACCTTTTCTAAACCTTCCATAACATCCCCAAAAACAAAACACTAACATAATTTGCCCAAGATTTGGACCCAAACCCCACTCAAATTCAACCCGAAAACCAAAAGCCCAATTTTGACCTAAACCCAAACCTAACCCAAATAAGCCCAAGTCCCAAAACCAAAACCCAAACAAAGTTAAAACCTCTTTGAAACACTCCCATAAACATTTCTCAACAATAATTTTACATCAATTTCAACCTTAGCCCGACATTGGCCCAAATTAGCCCAATTTGACCAACATTGGCCCATTTACCAAATGAACCCAAATTCAACCCAATTCAATTCCAAACCACCTCAAATTTGCTTCAAATCATTCAAGACACATCCTTAAACTAAATTCAACATTTATTTGGCATGGCCCTTTACAAAATTTTTTATCTAAAAGCCCATTGCTAAACATAAAGGCCCACTCCCTTAAACCTTAATAAAAGCCACCTTTACCAAATTTTAAAAGCCCAAAGTCCATTTCCAAGCCCACATGAAACCTTTTCTTCATCATTACTTTGATAATCCTATTTGACCAAAGTCTTAAACCATCATGAAATCAACCCATTTGTAGCATCATGACAAATCCCATCGATGGAATCCAAAGTTTTCAAAATTCCAAATAACCCTTTTCCATGCGAGTGAGCCGACCTTTTCCCAGAGCCATGAGCAAGCCAAATGAAGTCATGGAGCCATGCATAAGCCATATGCAAGCCATGGGGAGCCCTTTCCACCTCACCATGCCACTTATGGCAAGGAGAGGGAGCCTTTCTTAAGCCTTCACTAAACCTTTTTTAACCCCATTCATGATACACTTTAACCAAAATTGGCCACCTCACCTTGGATGGGGACTTCACCACACATGTGAGGCTGACCCAAATGATCTCACATCGGCCCAAATCAAGCCTTGGTGAGTGAACCAAGCCAAAACCATGAATTGACCCAAATTGGACCAAAAATGTTCCTTACACCCATGCCATTTAAATCCTTGACTTTACACATGGCATAACCCGATTGATTGCACCAAGATCGAAGCTCGATCATGTGAGTTTTCTCGGCCAAAAAAACCTTGATGAATGAACCAAGCCAACCCTCATGGCCACCCAAGCTCCACCATAACCTTCCTTATTTAAACCCCGCCTCCATGACTAAGGAGAGGAGATGCGAAGATTACCTTGGGTAAACTGCGCCGAATTGTTCCCAAAGATTCTCCGAAGCACTCCTAAGCTCGATCCGATCACTTCCAATTGAGGCCTCACCTCTTGGACAAAGGTATCAAATTTTTTCTCCTCCGACCGAGCATGTTTTAATTTTCGTAATTATTCACATGTTTTAAGTATATCATCACCGTATAGATGTGTGTTACTCGATTAGACGATCATTTTAAAAAAAAATTCATTCAATTTCGTTGAGAATCGAGGGAGATATCAAGGTTTGAAGTTGGACGGTTTTGGGTGAATAGAACTAGGGAGAGAAGCGACGGCCGTCCGATCGGGCGTGTATCCGATGGACGGCGGCGATGGAGTTGGACGGTGGCTGCATCCATGAACGAACCGCGCCGGCAAATCGGGGAGCGACACATGGCGATTGAGCGGGAAAATGAAATATTTTATTTATTTTTGACCACTAAACTTCAAAAATGCATAACTTTGTGTAGAAAAATCATAAAAATAAAATAAAATACCCTCGCTCGATGAATGAGGAGAATAATGTGGAAAAGAAATCAAGTAATTTCATTAAGTATTTTATTTTTAATGATTTATTTACTCTCTGCACTATTTCGATTCTCCATGCATATAGGAAATTCACATGGCATGAGACCATAGGGCTTTTGAAGCCTGCGAACTTGAGGAACATTCCACTGAATTTTCTAAGGTCGGAGGCCATCCTATGAGAAGTTATTGATTTTTCGAGTTCATGTTACTATTTTGAGTATTTTAATTCCAATAATTAGCATGTTGAGAAATAAATTCTAGGAAAATTTGGTGATATTTCTTATGGCTGAGAGGAACTCTAGGAAAAATAAGTTTTGTGTTAATTCACTTTGAACGACCACTAATTGGCCTAAACACCCAAAATTGAACTTTAATTAATTAGGGTTAACCACTCATCAAATTAACTTAAAAACAATTCTCCATTGTCCTCTAGGGATGAGGAGAACACCACGTAAAAATTTGAGATCGATTGGACTTGGTTAGCCACACTAAATGGGTTAATTAAGCCCAAGTGAATGGAATCGAAACTTTAAAAATTCATAACTCACAAAATACTTTTCAAAAATTCACAAAAATGGTTTTGGAGCTTCTCTGATATCAGAGGAACTTAGGAAAATTAAAATTGTAATTTTCTAAAAAAGTTGATTTTTATCATTATTTTAATATTTTTAATAATTAAAAAATAATAAAAATCACAAAAATATTAAAAATCACCGAAATGTCATATTTTGAATTCTAAACACTTAGGAACAAACCAAATATTTTTCTTAAGTTCCTAGGATAAGATATTGAATTTTAAAGGCTTAATGTAATTTTTAATATTAAAAAATGTATTTTCCAACTTTTTCACTAAAATAATTCTAATAAAATCAAAGAAAAATCAGAAAAAATATGAAAATTTATTTCTCTGGACTTCCTTGAGATCAAAGAGATTTATGAAAAATATAAAATCCATTTTTCAACCTTTAATTTTATTTTAAAATTAATTAATACTCCAAAACTCAAAATAATTCTAGTAAATAAAATATAATTCAAAAAATCACCAAATTTAGTCCAAATGGTCCTCTGGTCATTAGGAGTGCCCCATAATTTTCTTAAGGACAGAAAAATTCCCTTGGTCATCTTATTGAATTTTCCTTGGAAATCCCTATTTTCTACAAAAAATAATTATATAAATAAATTAAATACAGAAAAATCACATTTTCTCCTCTAATATCTTAATTGACATGTGAGTGAAGCCACATAAAAATTTCAAATTCATTTAAGCTCAATTTAGTGAGTTATGGAATTATTAAGCTTGAAGGGCAAAATGGTAATTAAAAATTTAACCCTTAATTAAAACTTTAGGCTTAATAAAATGAAAGAGTAAAATATTTGATCCTAATCTGATTTGGATGATTGAAATTTAAATAATTAAAGGGTAGAAACCCATCGATCATTTTTAAGAATAGAGTACCTTAATCGATTAATTAATTAAATTTGGAAGATTAATAAAAATTGAAATTATTAAAATAGGGATATTATTTAGGAAGACATTTATTCTTTAATTTAAGAGTCCCTAAATTAATCACCTCAATAATATTTAATTCCCAATTAAAATGATAATCGAACTCAAGATTTAAAATACTAAAAGATTTAATCATTAAATTAAATTAAAGATTAAAACATTTAAATTAAATCCTTCCAAAAATTTCAATTAAATTAATACTTTAACAATTAAATTAAATCATCTTTAAAACATAAAAAAAATAAAATATTAAATTAAAATTAAAAATAAAATAAAATTAAAATTAATATTAAATTAAATTAAATTAAATTAAATTAAATTAAATTAAATTAAATTAAATTAAATTAAATTAAAACATATTAAATTAAATTAAATTAAATAAATAAAAATAAAATCAAATTAAAATAAAATTTAAATTAAATTAAAATTAAAATTAAAATTAAAATTAAAATTAAATATTAACATTAAATTAAATTAAATTAAAATTAAATTAAATTGAATTAAATATAACATCACTTAAGACATAAAGAATTCGAAAATAAATCTAAAACAACTTGAACAACTATTCGAACTTAAACTCGTTAATTAAAATTAAATTAAATCACAAATCACTTAAATATCAATTTGCCCTCAAAAGCTCTTGTTGTCATAACTCTAAACGGAGTATTAAGTGAAGTGTTACTTCACTTATAGGATATTCAAATGTCATGAATTCATTGAGCGAAAGAACAAAACTTAAACTCTTGGATGATTAATTCACTTGTATAATTAAATTCTCTTGGACTTAAAACAATCCTAGAGGTGTTGAAAAGATGTTTAAGACTCGTCTTAAGCACTTCCTCGATATGATAGGATATTTATAAGAACAATTGAACTTAATTGTTCTTTGATGAAGAAAATCGTCCTTAAACCAAAACACAAGAACACTAGACGTCATAGGAGATGACTAGCGTATAGGATTAGGACTTTGGTAGACAACCAAAACCTTTCCCTTAGCTTTACTAGGTACTTGTATGAAACATTTAAATGCCTTAACATGTGTTTTAAGTGCGGCTTGGGATGACGGGAAGACCCTCAGGGTACGCTTTTATTTTATTGCAATTTACTTTATTGCGAAATGCACTTTACTTTTCTTGCATGATAAACAACTGTTGCATGAAAACCAAAACCTTTAGGGTAGTCCCTAAAGCGAAACCAAAACTAAATTAAAAATCATCTGCAAGATAAAATTCACCGCCACAACATTTCAAAATATAAAACAACTCGAAATTTAATCACAAAACAGAACACAAAACTACGATTGCAACTAAATTAAAACGTCTCGTTGAATGATCGGGAATACCTCGGATGATGTAACCCGCGTGTTGCTTAACGAGATTTCCACGGTCTAAATGAAAGTGTGGAACTCATTCGGTTGAGTTTAGCAAATTCATACGGACTAAGTGAATTCGATGAAAATAATGGTGCAGGGATGACGGAACAGCTTGGGATCTTAATCGGTTACGTTATAATCGACTTTAAGATTTGTTTTAATTAAAATATTAAAAACACTTGGATTTTAAGATTTTCTCAAACCAAAACACTTCTCTCATCTCCCGATTTATGACTTCTAAAACTAAACCTCTGCGACAACGAGGAGCTCGGAGCATGGTGGGCGGCACGGCCATCGTCATCGGCAAAACTCGGATCTACATCGGCTAAAGCTTTCTTAGAATTAAATAATTAAGCCATAGGACTTCGAGGTAGTTTGCACTAGTGCGACATAAATCCTCAACTCTTCGTTAGGCATTTGCATGATCATATCATGTAAATTAAGCCCTAACCGGTCTTAGGACTCCGAGGTGGTCGTTCGGTACGACATAAACCCTCACATCTTCGAGGCTGATTGTATGATTATGTCATACGAATATAAGTCCTAATTAACTAAAATTGGCAAAATTGAAATATCAGATAATATTAGGATTTTCTAAAATCTAAGCCAAACAATAGGATAGTTTGGGAAGTTGCCAAGTTTCTTCTTGGATCCTCAGCTTCTCCTACTTCTCTTCCTTTGGATTCTTAAAAATAAATTGTTCCAAATTTTAAGTCATTCCCTTTTGAAATTTCAAAAATCCAATCCTTTGAGAACCTTAAACTTTGAAATTCTTGAGAGCAAAACCACTGATCATTATCGAGAGTTTTCTTAAATGATTCACGTCATTTAAGATGTAATTAACTATAGGGGCTTGCCCTTATAGGGAACTTTAAGAACCCAGGTAATATAAACCCAGCTTAATTCATTTATATTAAGCAGGGGAACTTGTCGGCTTATAAAATTGGTTCGTGAGACCAAACGGATGTCACGAAATCTTTTAGTTTATTTAATCGAGCCCCATCATCGAGCGGTGTGTCATTCTTCGGGATAGATACACGGTTTGTGGTGCGGTGCTCGTTTATATAAACTATTTGGGATGTGAGATCGGTTTGATTTCATATCTTAAAATTTTCAAATTTAAAATTATTTTCAAAATCAAATACTACTTTTCAAGTAATATATATATATATATTTAAATTAAATTTAAAACCTAAAATTCGCAGACAATTTACGTAGGCGACCCCTTTTCAAAATACAACACACAAACCTAAAAATATGCCGACAACTTCGGCGACTCCGTTGAGGAACAGTTTCTCTCTCCATTTTAATCGGATGGTTTGCTTTCATAAATCGGTAGTGAGCCCAGTGCCCCTTAGTGGACCGAACTACCATTCTTCGATTGGAATACCCCGTTCATTTACGTCTTGAACGAGTACTAGCCGACTCCTCTTGGATTTAGGAGCCTTTGTTTAGACACCCACTAGCGGAGAGGTTCGAGATCCTTTTACCTCTTTTACGAGGTGGGGTGGACCCCGATAGGTGTTAGTTTAGGAGCGGTCCTTCGAGTCGAGAAGTCACGCATAAGACTTTCTCTTCTTTTCCAGTTCGAATCGGATTCCTTACCTTCTCTACACCTTTGAACATTCCGTTCCTAATAAACAAACCCTCCAATGAATGACTCTTTTAACAAATAACTCCTTTTTATAAATACATGAACAAAAATGTGTTCGGACTCTTTTCGATTCCTTTCTTTTCGTCACGATGAGAAGAAGCATAACTTGGGATCGACAATCGGAATCTACCTTGCGAGAAGATGTACGCCCAAAGCTGATTTTCTCCTTCACCAATGGATTGGACTTCGCTGTTTACAAGGATGAAGTCTGCCGACAATGGGATCATCCGGTTTGGACGAGGATTCGAGAACACGAATGTCGAGATCACCGACGTTACCCTTTTCACACTTACGAACAAAGTATACGAGCGAAAGACCTTTGATCGAATTCAACCTCGAGTCGACTCGAGAGTTCCCTCCCTACGAAGGGTTCCAGCTGAGAGGAATACTACTGTTCATAGGAGGACTCGTTATCTCTACCCCCAGCTGGTACAGTCGTCTCCGCACCTACCACGACTTCCGCCAGGCGAAGGGGAAGGAAGTTCGAATTGTAACGAGCATGTTGCCGTGGAGGGTACGGATTTCCGTGCGAGACCTTACGTTTTCGAAATTGGGTCCGGCTCGAGGGTTCCACCCCTAACACGGACTCGGAGAAGAAACGGAGGTAGGAAGATTACCGGAAAGGCTGGAGACTGCTGAAGTCGCTTTCTTAGAAGAAATCCACGAGTACACACCACTACATGAGTACATACCCTTGCTCGAGTATACACCGCTTTTGGAAGGAAGTAGATTCCATCCCCTTTCCGCCGTGGTGACGAAGAAAATGTCCGCGGGATTGCTTCTACATTACCTCGACCCACATCTTATAAGCGACGATCGAAGGAAAAGGGCTGAGGATTGCACCATTTGCCCGACTGCGGACTATGATAGAGAAGTTAGCAAAGAAAGAGAAATGTCTGTATCGGAGATTTTAAGAAGAATAGGGGCGGGTGCCGGCCAGAGTCCCGTCTTGGGCCGCGAGTAGAACCCGTTGTCGCCACGGAAAAGCCGAATAAGAAGATGAAGGCTAGTCCACTCGTTGTTGTTTCGGGTTTACGGATCGGGGAGGATACCACCTTCCGACATTCGGCCAGACGGACCATCGGGTCCTAGGCGCCTCGGCTGCTAGAAGGATGGTATGGCGTCCTACTGCGGCGATTAAGGCCGAAACAATGACACTGAAAAGGAAAGTCTCGTTAGGAGACTCGAGTCGAAGAGAGCGCCACTGCCGATAAAGGGGACTCCCAAGAAGGAAACTCCAACGGCCATCGCATGATAAGCTGCGAAACCGTACGAAAAGACCATTGGAGGACGCTATGGAAAAGCTAGAACCGACATTCGACGATTAGCAAGAGAAAGAGAAGAAAAGTTTGGAGATGAAGTTGACTCGTCGGAGTTCATGGATGACGAATATGTGGAGATCAACATGGTTGAAACACGAGCATCGTCGGCTTCGCAAGGTGCCCGACGGCTGCGGAGAGAGATGAACCGGAAGCATTAAGAGCACAAATTTGAGAAAAAGATGATACAATCTCTCGAATGGCAAAAAGGATGGAAGAGATGGGCTACGGCCTCAGCCACTCTTCGAGTCAGGCTCGACCCCCGAGAAACGCCTCCGAAGTTATTCATATTACGGACGGAGGAAAAGAGATTACATCCGATTAACGGAGACGATCGGCTGAAGAAAGATTCTACCCGAATATGATTCCGGAGAAGGACATCGAGAACATGGTGGAACGAGCGGAGTGCGAGAAGCCTTAGCACGGTCCCAGAGCGGAGCATCTATTCGGACGGGTAGACCTTACCCGAAGAATTCGATGCGGTACAATACCCAAAAGGCTTCGTACCACCTCGCGTTCGAGACTTTTGATGGTACCGAAACCCTCGACGAGCATGTTGCACATTTTCGTGCTAGTTGTTGCAACGCCGGTGGGAGTGATGCCTTACTCTTCCGACAATTCGTCAGCGACCTGTCAGGGATCGCCTTCGATTGGTACGCGAGTTGCCGAACGGTTCGGTAAAGACATTTTCGGAATTGGAAAACCTCTTCGTGAAACGGTTTGCGAAGCTCGGCACCATATCACCATCGGTGACTTGAGTGGTGGAGAAACGAAACCGAACGAAACTTTAGTGGACTACATACTTCGATGGAGAAATCTAAGCATGAAGTGTGAGCCACAGCTACGAGAGCAGCATGCAGTCGGTATCTTGCTTAAAAGCATTCATGGCCCGATAGCACTTCTCCTTAAGGGATTTACAATTAAGACTTTCGAGAAGTTGTTAAGCAAGGCGGAAGCTTGCAAGAGGAAGCGAAGCAACTAAGTTTCTTCGACAAAACGGACAAACGAAGCACAGTGAAGACATTTGAAAAGAAATTCGGGATCGTCGCGGCGGTCGATAAGGGCGAGCGACCGATGCAAATACGGCGGAACGGCAGCGACCCGGCTATCAACGACCTCGGCGAAACTACCAACAACCTCGGCCGGTTATCGATCAGCTCGACAATATGAGCAGCCGCCTCGCCCGCGGCGCATGTTAAAGGAGCTTATAAACGAGAGAGTATCCATTCAAGAATGAGGCGGTGCCAAAGATGTTCCGCGAGTTTGATGAAGACTTCGGATTTTCGGCCGAGAACCCAGGAAGCCGAGAGAAGTCAATAAGAAAGACCATCCCGACTACTGGCCTTACCACCGGATGCTTGGACATAAGATAGAGGATTGCATCACCTTCGAAAAGTTGGCTTGACAACAATCTCCGAAAAGGGAACATAACGATCCCAAAGGAATACATGAAAGAACCCCGGAAAGGAGGTTCGCATCGATGTTATTTCAACGGATCCCATTGTTCGATAGACTCATACACGACCAGATGATGGATGGAGTACCGCTTGGACGAAGTCATCGAAGAAAATTTTGGATCGCATCCGAGCCGCTTCGGCGCATGCTTCGACTCGCAGTTTGAAACACGTCGAGCCGGCGCCGTCGCTTGCGATTGAAGAATCGCCCAGGAAGAAAAGATCATAGAAAGAAGGAGATCGTAGAAGAAGAAAGGACGGAGGCTCCTAAAGGCTAGACTAGAGGTGCGCTTATCCTAGGATGGTTGTTTCGATTCGGGGGAAAAATTCCTCGAACCTCGACTCTGTATGATTATTTGCTCGCTCCGCGGGATCTTATAATGATAAGAGTTATGTCGTTGGCTACGTTTTGAATGTTCTAACGATTACGTAACTAACGACAACCAATCTAATCCGGATCTCGATTCCGATACCAATAACAATTCTCGAATCATACACGACCTCGACAATCACGATGACAAAGAAGACATTCACCAAGAAGGCTACGAAATGTTCGACGAAGCAATGAATCTATTTGTGAATTCCAAGGAACTCCAATCACGATAGAGTTAGAGCTTTCGGATTCGAGCGACTCCGGAAGAACTCGTCATGTCGATTCAAAAGGAGACACCAGTAAACTCAATACCAGATTCAGAAGAAATCACAGAAGTCAACTTAAGGAGCGGAAAGGTTCTACCTCCGAGAATGGGTCCAAAAGACAAAGGAAAGCAGGTGGTTGTTCAGGAAGAATCAACCCCAGCAGAAGAATTGCCCATTCGGGAAGAAACTGAGACACATGGTAACAAAGTGGACTATAACGTGCTAGCCCATCTTAGGAAACTACCGACCGAGCGAGCATCTACGACGCTCTCATCTTATCGAAAGAGATGAGAGAAGCTCGATCGAGGCCTTACTTGATCCGGAGATTTGTTTAGCTCGGATGGCCGGAGAATCCTTAGACGAGGTTTGCTCGTTAAAGGAACGACGAGGTGTTACCTTCACGGACGATGATCTACTACTTGGGACGGCCGACCACGACCGAGCCGTTGTACATTTCGATCACGATCGGAAAGTTTACGCTCTCCGGAGTATTGGTGGATCCAGTAGCATCAATCAACATAATGAACCTTCGGACGCTAGCATACTTGGAAATTGATGCTCGCGAGCTTGAAGCGGACAAGATGTTATTAAGAGGATTCAACCAGAAAGGAGAAAGAGCCCTTGGATCAATAACACTGTTGATGAAGACCGGTGACTTAGCAAAGACAACCGCAAAATTCCACATAATTGACTCTGAGACATCGTTCGACGCACTGTCGGGCCGACCAGTGGATCCATGAAAACCGGATGGTACCATCGTCTACGCATCGGTGCATAAAATCTTACGAAGGAGGAGAACGAGTGCATTAAAGGTGATTTGCAACCTTTCTCCGTACATGAGATTGGAATCCATGAAGATGCGGCTTATTACGCACCTCCGAAGAAAACAATCTTCTCCGAAACACGTGCCAAATGAAGCAAAAGAAATTCGAGACAATGAAGAACCCGAAGTTCTAGTCCAACGATCACTCACCACTCCCTTACGGCGAGATGGTGAAGGTTTCTCCAGAACTCGCATCCGAGGTCGAGGCCGGGGACGAGGTCGTGGAAGAGACAACTGGGACGATTGGACGAGAAAAAGCCGATGATCGACGTTGATTGGGAAGACGGCTACGAGGAAGAAGAAGAAATCAAGAAAGAAGCGACTACAATAAACCGGAAGAAACCACAATTCAAGATTTCTCTCGAAGATGAGAAGAACGAAGAATACAAATCGATGTACGAGAAGATTAATCACTATGTACACACTATGACCACGACCCCGATCCGATCTAATAAGATCGAGGGTATGGCGGTCGAAGAAGTACATAGCGACGGTGCAAAGCCAATCAGATTTTACCGTGGCACTTCTTCTTCCAATGCGAAAACAATGTACAATTTGAAGATGTCACTTTTTCCGAATTAATGGAATTACCTTTTGAGTGGTACTCTCCCTGTGTTCAAAATTTAGTTCAGCGTGGTGTCTTACCTCGACAATGGACAAAAGGCCGATCACAACACTTTGAAAAATTATGGAATAATACCGGTCGGCCTCCCAATTCAAAACATGGTCTCGGATTCGACACAGTAGGTTCAGTTGACGATACAGAATACTGTTTGGTTGTCACTTGCGAACCTAATGAAGACTGCTTGGAAACTACAGAAGAGCTTGAAAATATGCAAATTGGAGACGCTCCACTAGAGTTCGAAGAAGAAATCAAATCTACAATAGATGAGTTAATGGAAGTTAACTTAGGTACTAACGAAAAGCCTAGACCAACCTTTGTTAGCTCCTTACTCAATAAAGAAGATTCCGAGGAAATGATCAAGTTATTAATGGAATTCAAGGACTATTTTGCTTGGAGTTACAACGAAATGCCGGGATTAGCTCCGAAGTCGCGGTTCACGAGCTAGGAGTGGATCCTACTTTCGTTCCGGTCGGACAAGCTTCCGGAAGAATGCGTTTGGAAATTGAACATCAAGTAATAGCCGAAGTTAAGAAGCTAATCGACGCTAAATTTGTCCGTGAAGAACAACACCTACTTGGCTAGCCAATGTGGTACCGATCGAGAAGAAGAATGGTCGGATCGGGAATCGCGTGGATTTCGGAGACTTGAACAAAGCATGTCCGAAGGATGAATTTCCACTACCAATTCCAGAGTTAATGATCGACATCGCTTCGACACATGAAATATTCTCTTTCATGGATGGATCTTCAGGATACAACCAGATAAAGATGGCACCAGAAGACGAAAAGCTCACGACATTCAGAACACCAATCGGAGTGTATTGCTACACCGTAATGCCATTCGGACTAAAGCACGCAGGAGCAACATACCAAAGAGCAATGACAAAGATTTTTGATGATCTCATTCACAACCAAGTCGAGTGCTACGTGGACGATGTGGTCATCAAAAGCAAAGCGAAGGAAGATCACCTGTATGATTTGAGAATTGTCTTCGAGCGACTAAGGCAATACAACCTTAAGATGAATCCCTTAAAATGCGCCTTCGGCGTTACCTCCGGGAAATTCTTAGGATTTGTTGTCCGACATCGCGGAATTGAAATTGATCCGGAAAAGATTAAAGCTATCTTAGAAATGCCGCCTCCCAAAAACCTTAAAACAGCTACGATCCTTTCGAGGAAGGCGGCATATCTTCGACGCTTTATCTCGAACTTGTCGAGTAGGTGTCGACCTTCTCGGCATTAGTTAAAAAGGACGCCAAATTTGTTTGGGAAGAGAAATGCCAACGGGCCTTCGAGGACATTAAGCAATACTTGATGGCACCTCCTGTCTTAGCGACCCCGAGTCTCGAGTAGACCGTTGATACTTTATACCACGGCTCTGGACGACTCCTTGGAGCCTGCTAGCCTGAGTCAATGATGAGGGAAAAGAAAATGCTCTCTACTACTTAAGCCGTCGTTTGATTCCGATGGAAGTAAAGTATCTTCCAATTGTGAAGCATTGTTTGGCCCTGATCTTCGCCGCACAGAAACTCAGGCATTACATGCTCTCTCATAAGGTCAACCTTATCTCGAAAGTTAATCCGTTGCAATATTTGATGACCCGTCCAACACTTTTCGCGGACTTGCCGGAGTGGTCGATGATACTATTGCAATTCGACATAACTTTTGTTCCTCTTCGTGCCGTAAAGGGACAAGTTCTAGGCGATTTCCTTGCAGGCACACCCTTTACTCGGCAGATTCGCCTCTCGACGACGACTTGCCGGACGAACGAATAATGAGCCTAGAAGACACCGATGATCAACGTTGGGAACTATACTTCGACGGAGCGTCCTCGGCACGGAAAGACAAAGAATTGCAAACGATAGTGCCGGTAAAGCGAGGAATCGGACTAATCTTTATAACACTGGGGCGGGGGATGTTAAGGTACTCCTACCACTTAACGAGCCGTGCACGAACAACGAGGCGAGAATACAAAGCTCTCATAACGAGGACTAGAGCTAACCATTCGAATGGGAATAACGGATATCAACATCTACGGAGATTCTCGATTGATCATTCAACGAGTCGCCGGAAAATACAGAATTTTAAAGCCGAGACTCGATCAATACTTTCGGTATGCCATGAAGCCGTTGGAACAAATTCGAATGTAACAATCTACAAGATCCTCGGAAGAGAAAACGCTCTCGCGGATGCGCTAGCTCGCCTTGCAAAAGAATTTGCCTGCTTACCAGATGAGTCGGTTGAAGTGTTAGTTCAAGGACGACGGGTCCTATCACGGCTCGACATGGATATGATACAAAAATCGGAAAAAGCAGAAGAATCGATTGCAGCGGTGACGGAAAACACGAGAGATTGGCGTCGGCCGCTAATAGACTACCCGCAAATAGGGAAATTACCGGACGATAAGTCATTAACACATCAAATCAAGAAAAGAACTGCTGTCTTACGCATTAATAAACAATACATTATACGGAAGGTCTTTTGATCAAATGTGGTTAAGATGCTCGAACGGGTCCGAGGCTCGTGAAATTGTCAAAGAAGTGCATTCAGGACTTTGTGGCGCTCATCAGTCGGGTCCGAAAATGAAAATGAAAATTAAAAGACTAGGGTATTATTGGCCCTCAATGATGACCGATTGCATGAAGATTGCCAAAAGTTGTCACCAGTGCCAAGTGCACGGAGTGGTTCTACACCAACCTCCAAATGTGCTACATCCGACAATTGCATCGTAGCCATTTGAGTGTTGGGGCACAGATATAGTGGGTCCGATAGAACCACCTTCTTCAAGAGGACATCACTTCATCCTTGCAGCTACAGACTACTTTTCTAAATGGGCAGAAGCAGTCCCACTCAGAGAAGTAAAGGCACACCACGTGCTACAGTTTTTCAAAAATAGAGTCGTCTACCGTTTCGGAGTACCGCGCAGAATCATTTCAGATAATGGGTCCGCATTTAGAAGTACAAAGATCAACAATTTTGTCAAAAGACATGGAATCGATTGGCGATACTCAACAATCTACTACCCAAGAGCAAACGGCTTGGCCGAGGCTTTTAATAAAACTCTCGTTCAAATTTTAAAGAAAACTTTGGATGACAACAAAAGAAATTGGCATGAGAAGTTGTTAGAAGCCTTATGGGCCTACAGGACAACTTTCAGGACCCCTACTCAGTCTACACCTTACACTTTAGTGTACGGGTCAGAGGCCATTTTACCTTTGGAGGTCCAGCTTCTATCACTCAGGATTGAGTTGCAAATAAAATTACTACAGAAGAAAATGCCAGATTACGACTGGAAGAACTGGAAAACTTGGAAGGAAAAAGACTTGCGTGCGCAACAAAATTTAGAACTATACCAAGCTAAGATGATCCAGGGCCCATGATAAGCTGGTCCGCCGAGAACTTTCAAAGTGGGTGACTTAGTTCTTGTTCTCGGAAGACCTATTCTTGCACATCGCAAGATAGGAGGCAAATTTGAACCGACTTAGGAGGGGCCGTTTGTGGTCGAGCGATCTACTCGGGAGGCTCCTACCAACTTGTGAATTGCCAAGGAGAACGACAAATGCTTCCAATCAATGGACGATATTTGAAGAAGTATTACGCAACCTGATGTTTCGAAGGGTGGCCTCTAAAATAGAGTCTTATCTTTAGAAACACGGGTGAAGCAATCACTTTTTGACTGGGTCCGAACCCAAAAGCATAAAAAATGGATAAAATAAAATATGTGCTAAAAATAAAATATGTGAAAATCATAATAATAAAGTTTTACCCTTCCTTTCAAATCAAATCTTTTTCCTGATCTTTCTTTATCTTTTCCTATTTTCTTTAAAAATTAAAATTGGAATAAGTGAATAAGAATCTTCAGTGAAAAATACTTTCTTAATGTTCTTGTTCTTAGTACAGCCCCTGATCCTTTCCTTGTTGTTTTCGCAGGGAAATGTCGAACGGGCGGTTGGTCCTAAACTTTAAAAAAGGCGTGAGTCTCGCACTCGATGAAAAGAGGGTAAAGGATGGAGTAGTGATAGAAATTGATTCTGACTTCACACCAGCCAGCCTACGGTATGAAGAAAATGGCCGGGTCCCAGTGGACCGAGAAGAGCTTCATAGCCGGACAAGTAATGAAGATGGGTGGCCCGAGCCACCAATCTAGCAACAAGAAAAGAAAGACAAACATCGAAGAAAGCAAGAAAATCAAGTCGATAGTTGCCACGGCGAGAGGGCAGAGCTCGTCGGCGCCGCGCCGCGAAATTCAAGAAGTGAGGAGAGCTACGCTCACTCGCTACTCAAAGAAGAAATAAGAATCGCCGTATCCGCAAGATGTTGACTAAGCTTGCAGCAGATCAACACGAGGAAACAACCACCTTCGCAGACATACACATTTCAAAGATACCGGTTCGGCAGGAACCAGAAAGAAGAAAGTCAACGCCGAGAGAATCGTAACGGATCGGAGAAGTGCCAAGAAGGACGGAGATAGAATCGGTGCCTCGACGCCGGCGGAGATACCATATCCGAAGAACCTTGTTGCGGAAGCAACCCCGGAGGATGTCCCAACAGAGACAATCCCCGAGGAGCCAAGGTATGCAGGAGAACGTGACGGGATTGAGCCATACATCCCGCAATACGTTACTAGGCCTCGTCACTTGCATATCATCCCAGAATATGAACTAGAGAGAATGCAAAATGTTGAGAAGAAGACTTTCGAATATTTTGAAAGGATTAGAGGCAGAAGAATCAACATTTTGGAAGGCCTCGAGTTACACACAGGTGTATTCTCGGAGTACGAGCAACGACGGATTGTGGATTGCATTCTAGAACTTCGGAAGATGGGTCGAGCAGGCCGTCCGAGAGAAAAGACTTATTCGGAACCCCGGAAATGGATGCCGGGGAAAGGAAGAGTCGCGATACAATGCTGATGTTGCTATAACTTCGCGAGAGGACGGAAAATGAAATCCAGCGGGGTTACTCCGTCACGGTGAGGTGGATCCAATGCCGAGAATAATTAAAAGAATGGTGAAAAGAATGATAACGTGGAGGGTACTGCCAGGCGGACTGCATACCCAACGAGTTGCATCATCAACATTTATCGGAAGGGCGGCCGCATACCTCCACACATAGACCACCATGACTTTGTCGGACCTTTACGCACGGTTTCGTTCGTCAACCAATGCAATATCATGTTCGGATCCGACCTCCGGATAGCCGGCCGGGTAAGTTCCGAGAGCCGGTGGAGATACCACTTCCGTAGGTTCCGTCATGATATTACAAGGAAATGGAGCGGACGTCGCAAAGCGTTGCATACCGGGAGTACCAGTGGAGCGGATCTCCGTTACTTTTAGAAGGATGGACGACAGAAAGGCACCATACCACTTCCAGCAAGATCCAGAATTGGAGAATCTCCGGCCCTACGAGCTGTGAGTTGCATGGGAAATAGCACACCTCCAATGCATATCCATGCGGCATTCCTGCCAAGGATGGCTTGGAAGGTGATGTTATTGACCGTGTATCTCATTATTCAGACATGGATTTAACAGACACTTTTTGGATGGATCAACAAGAATCATACATAGTCCGTTTTGAGTCATGGATTGTATGAAAGATATTTCAGATCGAGTTGTATGATGTATCTTCAACAAGATTGGAATGAAAGTGACCATGTCACATTTTGCCTTCACCTCTTTTTGTGCAAATTGACTGGGAAACGCCATTAAAGTTAAATGAACTTCGAACAAAGAACAGAAAAAAAAAAGAAAATAAATAAGAACTCTCTTACATAAAAACCCAAACATTAAAAATAATTTCAAATCCACGTGAACACCAAATAAACAAAAAAATGGGATAGTTAAAGAACAAACAAAACAAACCTAAAGCTCAAATTGAATTCCAGTTTACGTCCATCTTTTCAAATCCCCCAATCCTTCTTCAAATCAAGATCTATTTCGGACTTCCTCTGAAACCCTCTCTCAGGATGATTTCAGAATAACGAAGAATTTTCAATTTGATTCGGATGGCATGGGTTTATACCCTTCGCCAAGTAATCAGACTTTGATTGATTCCCATGGGATATGGAACACTTTCATATCTCATTTCGATCTCCCGCTAAAGCCAGATCTCAGTAAAATTCTTCATAGTCACAGCATAAATCAAATATCGACAAAATTTTTTTTCACAACCACTACATAAACTAAATCTCAGCAATCGGGATAGGCTTCCGCCCTACTCCCATCTCAGCAATCGGGATAGGCCTCCGCCCTACTCCCATCTCAGCAATCGGGATAGGCCTCCGCCCTACTCCCATCTCGAGCACCGGGATAGGCCTCCGCCCTACTCCCATCTCGACGATCGGGATAGGCCTCCGCCCTACTCCCATCTCGGCGACTCGGGATAGGCTTCCGCCGTACTCCCATCTCGGCACTCGGGATAGGCACGATCCTACTCCTTTCTCGACGAATCTCAAAATTTGATCCTCTCGACAGAAGAAATTGAAATTAAAGCACTCTGCATTTCGGATAGGCTTTGTCCTATTCTTCCTCGGCATTTGGAATAGGTTCAGTCCTACTTCCCTCTTAGCATACAAATGCATTCGGGTGGGCCTCCGCCCTACTCTTTTCTCCGCATAAAACCAAAATTGAAACTCGAATCGAAATTCAAACTCATAATTAAAACTTAAAATAAAAAAAATGAAACGAATCTAAGATCCAATCTCTTGAAATCTTGTGATCTGAAATCCACTTCCCTTTTCCCCAGCGAGAGTTCTGGAATCTTCAGTCTTGGAGATTTACCTGATACTCCCCAGCGGAAATTCTTCTACTTCATCCTAAGTTTGTCACTTGGACATCTGTGTTGGTTTTGTTGATCTCTTCGGTCAACACCAATACGCGCGGTGTGCTTCATTAGCACACCACACCTATTGGGGGTCCATTTGTTGACCTCATTTTTGATGAGGTCTTCTCTTCTCTCTTTAGTGTTTAGGATCTAGCCTTAGGCTTTTCCTTTGACTATCTTAGAGGATTAGAATTGGAACCCATCCCTTAGAAATTTGAACCACTTCTAGCCTCCCTGCAAACCCCACAAGCTTGATTGTAGACCCCTAATCACCTAGAGGGTTGAAATCAAATGTGAAGGTTTAAAGGATGAGTTCCTCATAAGACTCTTTGGCCTTAGGACCACCACCAGGTGGCTTAGTGCAGTGAGGGTTAACTTACACACTCACTACACTCACACTTCACACTCTCACACACACAATCCAGATCCTAAAACCACACCCATACCCAACTTGACTCCTTGACTCATGTAGGTAATTCATATGGATGGACCTTAACCCCTAAGCCCTGGCTAAGAGGGTTAGGAACAACATAGTGAATGCCTCAAATGAGTCCTCTCATGGCTCATATAGGCTTAACATGGCTTCATGGCTTAACCAAAGTGCTTCCATTTCACTCATATTTGATCAATCTTCTTTTTCCAAAATTTCAATTTTGACCCAGGGACCCTACACCCATCAAACCTACTAAAAGCCCTTAAAAATTGCCCAAATCCTCCAAAATTTCCAAATCACCCAAAAGTCCACAAAATTAACCTTGAACATTTCCTCACCAATCAAATTGATCATCCATAGCCAGAAATACCAAAAATTCCAAAAATACCCTCCAATACCCTCCAAATACCCAAAATGCCCCTCTTAGCCAAAAATCCAAAAATTCAGAAAATTCCCAGAAAATTCCAGAAAATCCCAAATATTCCCAATTTCATTTTGTCTAACTACACTATGGGCCAATTTTTTCAATTTACCCCACTTTTACGAAAACCCCCAATTTATCCCATTCTTAACCCAAGTGAACCCAATGTCAAACCAAATCTACCCAATTGACCCCAATTTTGGTCCAATTCAATTTTAAACTTCAATTTAATATTCACAATATCAATCTAGACCAAATCCAAGTCCAATTGGATTGACATTTGAATCCAATTTCACTTTTTGACCTTAAAGCCCAATTTGGACCCATGACCCAAACTTAGCCCAAACCAAACCAATTCAACTCCAATTGACCCCAAACCTTTTCTAAACCTTCCCTAACATCCCCAAAAACAAAACAATAACTTAATTTGCCCAAGATTTGGACCCAAACCCCACTCAAATTCAACCAAAAACCATAAAGCCCAATTTTGACCTAAACCCAAACCTAACCCAAATAAGCCCAAGTCCCAAAACCAAAACACAAACAAAGTTAAAACCTCTTTGAAACACTCCCATAAACATTTCCCAACATTAATTTTACATCAATTTCAACCTTAGCCCAACATTGGCCCAAATTAGCCCAATTTGACCTACATTGGCCCATTTACCGAATGAACCCGAATTCAACCCAATTCAATTCCAAACCACCTCAAATTTGCTTCAAATCATTCAAAACACATCCTTAAACTAAATTCAACATTTATTTGGCATGGCCCTTTACAAAATTTTTTATCTAAAAGCCCATTGCTAAACATAAAGGCCCACTCCCTTAAACCTTCCTAAAAGCCCACCTTTACCAAATTTTAAAAGCCCAAAGTCCATTTCCAAGCCCACATGAAACCTTTTCTTCATCATTACTTTGATAATCCTATTTGACCAAAGTCTTAAACCATCATGAAATCAACCCATTTGTAGCATCATGACAAATCCCATCAATGGAATCCAAAGTTTTCAAATTTCCAAATAACCCTTTTCCATGCAAGTGAGCCAACCTTTTCCCCAAGCCATGAGCAAGCCAAATGAATTCATGGAGCCATGCATAAGCCAAATGCAAGCCATGGGGAGCCCTTTCCACCTCACCATGCCACTTATGGCAAGGAGAGGGAGCCTTTCTTAAGCCTTCACTAAACCTTTTTTAACCCCATTCATGATACACTTTAACCAAAATTGGCCACCTCACCTTGGATGGGGACTTCACCACACATGTGAGGCTGACCCAAATGATCTCACATCAGCCCAAATCAAGCCTTGGTGAGTGAACCAAGCCAAAACCATGAATTGACCCAAATTGGACCAAAAATGCTCCTTACACCCATGCCATTTAAATCCTTGACTTTACACATGGCATAACCCAATTGATTGCACCAAGATCAAGCTCAATCATGTGAGTTTTCTCAGCCAAAAAAACCTTGATGAATGAACGAAGCCAACCCTCATGGCCACCCAAGCTCCACCATAACCTTTCTTATTTAAACCCCACCTCTATGACCAAGGAGAGGAGATGCAAAGATTACCTTGGGTAAACTCTGCCAAATTGTTCCCAAAGATTCTCCAAGCACTCCTAAGCTCAATCCAATCACTTCTAATTGAGGCCTCACCTCTTGGACAAAGGTATCAAATTTTTTCTCCTCCAACCGAGCATGTTTTAATTTTCTGTAATTATTCACATGTTTTAAGTATATCATCACCATATAGATGTGTGCTACTCTATTAGATGATCATTTAAAAAAAAAATTCATTCAATTTCATTGAGAATCGAGGGAGATATCAAGGTTTGAAGTTGGACGGTTTTGGGTGAATAGAACTAGGGGAGAGAAGCAGCAGCCGTCCGATCAGGCGTGTATCCAATGGACGGCGCTGATGGAGTTGGACGGTAGCTGCATCCATGAACAGAACCGCGCCAGCAAATCAGGGAGCGACACGTGGCGATTGAGCGGGAAAATGAAATATTTTATTTATTTTTTACCCTAAACTTCAAAAATGCATAACTTTGTGTAGAAAAATCATAAAAATAAAATAAAAATACCCTCTTGCTCAGTAAAGAGAGGAGAATAATGTGGAAAAAATCAAGTAATTTCATTTAGTATTTTATTTTTAATGATTTATTTACTCTTTGCACTATTTCAATTCTCCATGCATATAGGAAACTCACCATGGCATGAGACCATAGGGCTTTTGAAGACTCTGAACTTGGGAACATTCCCTAAATTTTCCAAGATTAGAGGCCATCTCTATGAGAAGTTATTGATTTTTCAAGTTCATGTTACTGTTTTGAGTATTTTAATTCCAATAATTAGCATGTTGAGAAATAAATTCTAGAAAAATTTGTTAATGTTTCTTATGACCAAAGGGACCTAGGAAAAATAAGTTTTGAGTTAATTCACTTTGAAACACCCTAATTGGCCTAAATACCCAAAATTGAACTTTAATTAAAGGGTTAACCATTCATCAAATTAACTTAAAAATAATTCTCCACTGTCCTCTAGGGATAGGAGAACACCACATAAAAATTTGAGATCAATTGGACTTGGTTAGCCCCACCAAAAAGGTTAATTAAGCCCCATGTAATGGAATCAAACTTTCAAAATTCATAACTCACAAAATACTTTTCAAAAATTCACAAAAATGGTTTTGGACCTTCTCTGATATCAGAGGAACTTAGGAAAATTAAAATTGTAATTTTCTAAAAAAGTTGATTTTTATCATTATTTTAATATTTTTAATAATTAAAAAATAATAAAAATCACAAAAATATTAAAAATCACCAAAATGTCATATTTTGAATTCTAAACACTTAGGAACAAGCCAAATATTTTTCTTAAGTTCCTAGGATAAGATATTGAATTTTAAAGGCTTAATGTAATTTTTAATATTAAAAAATGTATTTTCCATCTTTTTCACTAAAATAATTCTAATAAATCAAAGAAAAATCAGAAAAATATAAAATTTATTTCTCTAGACTCCTTGAGGTCAGAGAGATTTAAGAAAAATATAAAATCCATTTTTCAACTTTAATTTCATTTTAAAATTAATTAATGCTTCAAACTCAAAATAATTCTAATAAATAAAATAAATTCAAAAAATCAGCAAATTTAGTACAAATGGTCCTTTGGTCATTAGGAGTGCCCCATAATTTTCTTAAGGACAGAAAAATTCCCTTGGTCATCTTATTGAATTTTCCTTGGAAATCCCTATTTTCTACAAAAAATAATTATATAAATAAATTAAATACGGAAAAATCACATTTTCTCCTCTAATATCTTAATTGACATGTGAGTGAAGCCACATAAAAATTTCAAATTCATTTAAGCTCAATTTAGTGAGTTATGGAATTATTAAGCTTGAAGGGCAAAATGGTTATTAAAATTTTAACCCTTAATTAAAACTTTAGGCTTAATAAAATGAAAGAGTAAAATATTTGATCCTAATCTGATTTGGATGATTGAAATTTAAATAATTAAAGGGTAGAAACCCATCAATCATTTTTAAGAATAAACCTTAATCAATTAATTAATTAAATTTGGAAGATTAATAAAAATTGAAATTATTAAAATTGGGATATTATTTAGAAGACATTTATTCTTTAATTTAAGAGTCCCTAAATTAATCACCTCAAAAATATTTAATTCTCAATTAAAATGATAATCCAAACTCAAGATTTAAAATACTAAAAGATTTAATCATTAAATTAAATTAAGATTAAAACATTTAAATTAAATCCTTCCAAAATTTCAATTAAATTAATACTTTAACAATTAAATTAAATCATCTTTAAAACATAAAAAAATAAATATTAAATTAAAATGAAAAATAAAATAAAATTAAAATTAATATTAAATTAAATTAAATTAAATTAAATTAAATTATATTAAATTAAATTAAATTAAATTAAATTAAATTAAAACATATTAAATTAAATTAAATTAAATAAAAAAATAAAATCAAATTAAAATAAAATTTAAATTAAATTAAAATTAAAAATAAAATAAAATTAAAATTAATATTAATATTAAATTAAATTAAATTAAATTAATTTAAATCGAATTAAATATAACATCTCTTAAGACAAAGAATTCAAAATAAATCTAAAACAACTTGAACACTAATCCAAACTTAAACCAATTAATTAAAATTAAATTAAATCACAAATCACTTGAACATCAATTTGCCCTCAAAAGCTCTTGTTGTCATAACTCCTAAAATGAGTATTAAGTGAAATGTTACTTCACTTATAGGATATTCAAATGTCCTAATTCTCTGAGCAAGATAACAAAACTTAAACTCTTGGATGATTAATTCACTTGTATAATTAAATTCTCTTGGACTTAAAACAATCCTAGAGGTGTTGAAAAGATGTTTAAGACTCGTCTTAAGCACTTCCTCAATATGATAGGATATTTACAAGAACAATTGAACTTAATTGTTCTTTGATGAAGAAAATCGTCCTTAAACCAAAACACAAGAACCTAGACGTCATAGGAGATGACTAGCTATAGGATTAGGACTTTGGTAGACAACCAAAACCTTTCCCTTAGCTTTACCTAGGTACTTGATGAAACATTTAAATGCCTTAACATGTGTTTTAAGTGCAGCTTGGGATGACGGGAAGACCCTCCAGGTACGCTTTTATTTTATTACAATTTACTTTATTGCAAATGCACTTTACTTTTCTTGCATGATAAACAATCGTTGCATGAAAACCAAAACCTTTAGGGTAGTCCCTAAAACTGAAACCAAAACTAAATTAAAAATCACTGCAAGATAAAATTCACCGCCACAACATTTCAAAATATAAAACAACTCAAAATTTAATCACAAACAGAACACAAAACTACAATTGCAACTAAATTAAAACGTCTCGTTGAATGATCGGGAATATCTCGGATGATGTAACCCACGTGTTGCTAACGGGATTTCCCATGTTCTAAATGAAAGTGTGGAACTCATTCAGTTGAGTTTAGCAAATTCATCTGGACTAAGTGAATTCAATGAAAATAATGGTGCCGGGATGACGGAACCGTGGGATCTTAATCGGTTCTGTTATAATCAACTTTAAGATTTGTTTTAATTAAAATATTAAAAACACTTAGATTTTAAGATTTCTAAACCAAAACACTTCTCTCATCTCCTGATTTATGACTTCTAAAACTAAACCTCTGCAACAACAAGGAGCTCGGAGCATGGTGGGCAGCTCGGCCATCGTCGTCAGCAGAACTCGGATCTACATCAGCTAAACTTTCTTAGAATTAAATAATTAAGCCATAGGACTTCGAGGTAGTTTGCCTAGTGCAACATAAATCCTCAAATCTTCGTTAGGCATTTGCATGATCATATCATGTAAATTAAGCCCTAACCGGTTTTAGGACTCCGAGGTGATCGTTCGGTACGACATAAACCCTCACATCTTCGAGGCTGATTGTATGATTATGTCATACGAATATAAGTCCTAATTAACTAAAATTGGCAAAATTGAAATATCAGATAATATTAGGATTTTCTAAAATCTAAGCCAAACAATAGGATAGTTTGGGAAGTTGCTAAGATTCTTCTTGGATCCTCAGCTTCTCCTACTTCTCTTCCTTTGGATTCTCAAAAATAAATTGTTCCAAATTTTGAGTCATTCCCTTTTGAAATTTCAAAAATCCAATCCTTTGAGAACCTTAAACTTTAAAATTCTTGAGAGCAAAACCACTGATCATTATCGAGAGTTTTCTTAAATGATTCCCGTCATTTAAGATGTAATTAACTATAGGGGCTTGCCCTTATAGGGAACTTTAAGAACCCAGGTAATATAAACCCTGCTTAATTCATTTATATTAAGCAGGGGAACTTGTCGGCTTATAAAATTGGTTCGTAGACCAAACGGATGTCACAAATCTTTTAGTTTATTTAATCGAGCCCCATCATCAAGCAGTGTGTCTATTCTTCGGGATAGATACACGGTTTGTGGTGCGGCGCTCGTTTATATAAACTATTTGGGATGTGAGATCAGTTTAATTTCATATCTTAAAATTTTCACATTTAAAATCATTTTCAAAATCAAAAACTACTTTCCAAGTAATATATATATATTTAAATTAAATTTAAAACCTAAAATTCGCCGACAATTTCTGTTAGGCGACCCCTTTTTAAAATACAACACACAAACCTAAAATTATGCCAACAGAACCTAATCCCACATAGTTGACAAATGTCATACTAGGCTATAAGAAAAACAAAGGATTTGAGTTTTTATTTATTTCTAGGATTTTAATAAGGTATTTTCAAAGGAAAATTTTGTTTGCCTTTTCTCAAGCTTATGCTAGATGCATCATCTTCTAAAAATATCTTCTCATTTATAGATGGCTCGTCGAAAACAAACAAATCCGGATAGCCCCATAGGACATGAAGAACATGTCTCGCACCCTAGTTGGTGTGCTATGTTATAAGGTTATGCTCATTGGCCTCTAAAATATTAAGGCTACCTATTAACATCTGATGATATATTTCTTTGATGATTGATCTAACTAAAAAATACACATTTTTAGGCCTTACTTATGATTCAATTCTTAAGGATATTATGCTTTAATGAAAGGCATTTTCATGTTTTTGGATGTAGATAATTAAAAAAGAGTCCAAGAAAGAAAAAGGAGAAAAATGGAGCAAAAATGGAGCTTATGGAGCAAAATTTTGGAATTATTAGCCTGGCGCCTAGGCGCCAGTGTCCGGCGTCTAAGCGCCAGTTCGATACAGATGCTGTTAAGTTTTTTTGATAACTTTGGGCAGTTATTTTGACGGTGTTAAGCGGTTATTGGAGCTTCTAGAAGTCTGGAAGTTACTCCTGTTACTCCTGATATATAAGACATGTGATACAACGTATTTGGACACAAGGAAATGGTCTGGATTACAAAGAGGTGCGACCCAAAGTGAAGAGGTACAAATGACCTGGTCACGGAGTCCGGCGCCTAGGCGCCAGATCCCGACGCCTATGCACGACGGTTACCTTCTAGAAGATACATTGAATTTGGACAATTTTTGAAGAGGTGTCTTAAGCAACCCCTGGTCAAATTTAGAGCTCTATAAATAGGAGCGCATTCTACAGAGAAAATCGCACCAAAACCCCCCCTCTTAGTACACATACCCATTTTAGCATCTTCTCTCTCATCTCTAGTTTTATTTAGTCTCTTCCATACTTAAGGTGCCACTTTATTTTGTATCTAGTGAGTTTATTTTGAGTGTTTATTGTATGTTATTTCTGTTGGAGTCTTTCATCATTGCTTTGGAGTCAGTAGAAGTCAGCGGATCTCTTGAAGGAACACTTCAGATAAGTATTTGTACTTTTGTTCAAAGTTTTATAAATATGTTTTGTTGTGTTATTTCAATGAGTTCCGAGTAGTTAGTTATCTTTCTCCTTTCAACTATGAAAAGATTATAAATTAAATAAATTTTGTAGGAGAATTAAATATAAAATATTTTAAAATATTGTGATGATATTAATATCTGATCTTAGTTTACTTTTTAAATTGGCCATTTAATTTGTTAAAACCTGTTAAGAATTTTGAGACCTATCCGGAGATAAATTCTTAACTAGTAGATATCATATGAATCCTTAGGTAATCACAGGCTATACACAGATTGTTTAAGGTGAAGTGCAAATAAATAGGAAGATTTTATTTATTGGGCGTAAAATTAATTAGTTTTTAGAGTGACAGACTAAATTCTAATAATTTGGTTTATAGAAAGGTAACGGGTCACTGGTAGGGCCGCCCAAAGCCACCCTTGGACATCTAGTAGTGTGAGCCTAGATTAACACATTCTACTAATAAAATATCCTCAACCTAACTATAGATTAGTCAATGTTCTTTGCACACTGACCAAAGGGTAAATAATAGGAATTCTTTTATTTGGCACAATACCTTAATCTTAATTCACTACAAAAGATAATTAATCTATAATTCTTGGATTAGTTGAAAAAGGAGAAAGTCGTTTTTATAATTGCATTGAATTTTAATTACTGCTTACTTTACTTTCCTGCTTATTGCTTAATTTTTTTTAGTAAAAATTATTAGTTAATTAAATTTTAATATATATAAAAAAAGAGTATATATAAATTGCTTTAGAAAATATCAAAATATTACTTATATCTCTTCCTTTTTATTTCACTATCCCTGTGGGATCGATAATCAGGACTCTACTAGAGCCCTGTATTACTTGAACGATACGTATACTTGCGTTTAAAATTGTGTCTTTTACAATAATAAAATCTAAATATAAAATAATAAAAGTAAACCTCGCACATCAAGTTTTTGAAGCCATTTGCTTGAAATTAATTATTCTAAAAAGTGGTATCAAATTCTTATATTTTAAAGCATATTTAAAGTCCCATCGCATCAAGTTTTTGGCGCGCGTTGTCGGGGATAGGATAAAATAAAAAGTAAAAGGATATGATTTAATAAAAAACTAAAAACAAAAAAAATGCAAAACAAAACAAAATATTTTCTTTAAATTTTTATGCGTAGTTCTGGATCTGAAGGATTACTACCTTTTGATTTTGAATTAAAAAGAACAATTAAAAGAATTAAAAAAAGAAAACAAATTTCAAAACATCAAAAAATGGCTAACTTACATAACAATAATCAAAATCCAATCGAAATTAATGAACAAAATATTTATAAAACATTAAGAGAATATGCAAACCCTATAGCTGATGAACTTCAGTATTCAAATTCCAGCTATAGATGCTAATTCTTTTAAGCTTAAACCTTCTATTATTCAAATGGTTCAAAACAATCAATTTGGAGGAACACCTAATGAGGATCCAAATTTAAACCTTGTTAGTTTTTTAGAACTTTGTGCTACATTTAAATATAATAATGTTTCTGATGATGCTATTAGGCTTAGACTTTTTCCTTTTTCTTTAAAAGATAAAGCAAAAATGTAGCTTAATTCATTAGCAACTTGTTCTATTAAAATATTGGTAGATATGGCACAAAAATTCCTTGCTAAATATTTTCCTCCTTCTAAAACTGCTAAATTGAGAAATGATATTACTTCATTTACGCAATTTGATGGAGAAACAACTTATGAAGCTTGTGAAAGATTTAAAGAACTATTAAGAAAATGTCTTCATCATGCTTTACCAGATTGGTTAATTATTCTAACATTTTATAATGGACTTATTGCATCACTTAGATCTATTATTGATGTTGCTGCTGGTGGTTCTTTAATGACTAAGACATTTGAAGAAGCCTACACCTTAATTGAAGAAATGGCTAATAACAATTTTCAATGGCCTTTTGAAAGGGTTAATCCTAAAAGAATAGCCAGTATTCATGATAATGAAGCCTTTTCTATTTTAGCTTCACAAGTGGCTATGATATCTAAGAAATTAGATAATTTTGCTATTAATATATCGCATGTAAGTAATGATAATTCTGCAAATTCTGATGATTCTCAAACAATGGAAACTTTGCAAGCTATTGCTAGTAAAAGTAATAACCCTTATTCTAATTATTATAATCCTGGTTGGAAAAATCATCCTAATTTTAATTGGAGTAATGGACATCAAGTTAATCCAAATTGGAACAATCAAGGAAATTCAAACTATAGACCAACTTATCCTCCTGGTTATAACAATCAGCAAAAAAAGCTGTCTGTAGAAGAATTGATCTTACAACTAAACAATCAGCTACAAAGTCAAAACACTACTATTTGTAATATTGAGAATCAGATGGGTCAAATTGCTAATGTCATTAATTACAGACCTTAAGGAACACTGCCTAGCAATGTCAAAATTAATCCTAAAGGATCTGGAAAAGAACATGAACAAGTAAAAGCTGTACAACTCAGAAGTGGAAAGGAATTAAAAGAGAAAACACATAATGAGATTGAAAAAGAGAAAGAAGTTGAAGAGATTGAAAAACCTAAAGATACACTTTCTCCAAGTAAAGATCAGACTGTTGTACCTATTGAAGTGGGAGTTGAAAGACCACCACCACCTTTTCCTCAAAGACTTAAACAACAGAAGCTTGACCATCAATTTTCTAAGTTCTTTGAAATTTTTAAGAAACTTACCATCAACATTCCTTTTGCTGAAGCTTTGGAGCAAATGCCAAACTATGCAAAATTTATGAAGGATATTTTAAGTAAGAAGAGAAAATTTTAAGCTTATGAAACTGTTGCATTAAGTGAAGAATGTAGTGCAATAATTCAGAAGAAATTACCTCAGAAACTTAAAGATCCTGGAAGTTTAACTATACCATGTGCTATTGGAGAAAAATTCTGCAGAAAATCCTTATGTGATTTAGGAGCTAGTATTAATCTCATGCCATTTTCAATCTTTCGAAGGTTAGGATTATGAGAGATTTCTCCTACCACTGTAACTCTTCAGTTAGCTGCTCGATCGATCACTTATCCTAAAGGAGTTATAGAGGATGTTCTTATTAAGGTATATAAATTTATCTTCCCTGTGGATTTCACTGTTCTAGATATGAAAGAAGATGAAGAAATACCTATCATTTTAGGGAGACCTTTTCTAGCTACCGGTCGAGCTATGATTGATGTGCGGAAAAGAGAATTAACGATGAGAGTTAATGATCAAGAGATAACATTCAATTTTCTGAAATCAATGAGGTATCCTTAAAAAGAAAAATGCCATCAAATGGATATTTTTTATTATATAATTGAAAAGCATTACCAAGAAAATGTAAGGTCATTTCTAATGATAAAGATAAAGAATCTATGTTATATGATGAGTCATTAAATGAAGAAAATTTATCTGAAGAAGCTCATTATATTCATGAAAATTGGGAATTTTAGACACAACTAAAAATGTTATACTTTTACCCTCAATTGAAAAAGCCCCTGAACTAGAATTAAAGATGTTACCTGCACATTTAAAGTATGCATTTTTTGGAGATTCATTAACATTACCTGTAATTATATCTTCAGAATTAAGCAAAGATCAAGAAGAAAAATTAATAAGAGTTCTGAAGAATTATAAGAAAGCTTTTGGTTGGACTATTGCAGATATAAAAGGAATAAGCCCTTCAATCTATGTGCATAGGATTTTAATGGAAGAAAATTGTAAACCCACTATTGAACCCCAAAGAAGATTAAATCCAATTATGAAAGAGGTTGTTAAGAAAGAAATTTTGAAATGGTTAGATGTTGAAATTATTTATCCTATTTCGGATAGCCAATGGGTAAGTCCTATTCATTGTGTTCCGAAGAAAGGAGGAGCAACAGTCATTGTTAATGAAAAAAATGAATTAATCCCAACAAGACAAGTTACTGGATGGCGAATTTGCATTGACTATCAAAAATTAAACAACGCCACTAGAAAGGATCATTTTTCTTTTACCTTTCTTGGATCAAATGCTGGATAAACTAGCTGGACACTCATATTTATGTTTTCTGGATGGATATTCTAGTTATCATCAATTACCCATTGCTCATGAGGATTAAGAAAAGACAACATTTACAAGTCCTTATGGAACATTTACCTTTAGAAGAATGCCTTTTGGTTTATGCAATGCACCTGTAACTTTTCAAAGATGTATGATGTCAATATTCTGTGATTTGATTGATAAAGGAATTGAAATACTTATGGACGATTTTTCAGTTTTGGAACTTCTTTTGAATCTTGCTTAGAAAATATAACGAAAGTTTTGAAGAGATGTGAAGAAACAAATTTAGTTCTAAACTGGGAAAAATGTCAATTAATGGTCACAGAAGGCATTGTACTTGGACATAAAGTTTCACAAATAGGAATGGAAGTTGATCAAGCAAAAGTGAAAATTATTCGTTGAACCGCAACCACCTACTACCATTATCGATGTAAGAAGTTTTACGGGTCATGCTTGGATTTTATAGGAGATATATAAAGGATTTTTCTAAAATTGCTAAACCTCTTTGCCATTTATTGGAAAAAGAAGCTAAATTTAAATTTAATGAAGATTGTCTGAATGCGTTCAATATTCTGAAAGAAAAGTTAATCACTGCACTTGTTATTGTTGCTCTTGATTGGAATAAACCTTTTGAGTTAATGTGTGATGCAAGTAATTATGCAATCGGAGCTGTATTAGGACAAAAGTATGAGAAGATTTTCAAAGTTATATACTATGCTAGCAAAACTCTTAATGAAACTCAAGTTAATTACACTACTGCTGAAAAAGAGCTTTTAGCAATAGTATATGCCTTTGATAAATTTAGACCATTTCTACTTGGAACAAAATGTATCGTGCATACTGATCATTCTGCTGTTAAGTATTTAATATCTAAAAATGATATGAAACCTAGATTGATCAGATGGGTTTTACTTTTACAAGAACTTGATTTTGAAATTGTGAACAGAAGAGGGACTGACAACCAAATTGCTGATCATTTATCAAGAATAAAAAATAATAATGAGAAGATTTATGAAGAAAATATATATGAGAAATTCCCGGATAAGCAATTATATGTCATTCAAGGATTACAAATGCCTTGGTATGCAGATATAGTTAACTACTTGGTTAGCAATATTTTACCATATGGGATGAATAGTAAATACATTAAGAAATTCAGGAATGATTGTAAATCATCTATTTGGGAAGATCCTTATTTATTTAAATTAGGAAGAGATTCTGTGATTCGAAGATGTGTTCCTTATGAAGAAACTTTTGCAATTATTCAAAAATGTCACGATTCTGAATTTGGAGAACACTTTGGAGTGGATAAAACTGCATTTAAAATTTTAAATATTGGATTTTATTGGCCTACTTTATTTAAAGATGTTGGACATTATGTGAAAACTTGTGATCGATGTCAAAGAATGAGAAATATATCCAGAAAAGATGAAATGCCTCTTAAATTTATATTAGAAATCAAAATTTTCGATGAATGGAGTTTAGACTTTATTGGACCTTTTGTACCATCATCTGGAAAGATTTATATTTTATTAGCAATTGATTATGTTTCAAAGTGAATCGAAGCTGTAGCTCTACCGAACTGTGATTCCAAAAGTATTTCGAAATTTTTAAAGAAAATGATTTTTACAAGATTTGGAATCCCTAGGATAATTATCACAGATGGGGGAAGTCATTTCAAAAATATAAGAATTCAATCATTGCCGGAGAAATTCAGAATTAAGCATAAAATTGCAACTGCTTATCTTCCTCAAACAAGTGGAATGGCTGAATTGTCAAACAGAGAAATAAATGAATATTGGAAAAGACTGTTAATCCTAAAAGAACTGACTGGGTTGATAGACTTGATTCTGCATTATGGGCTTATATAACAACTTATAAGACACCTATCAGAATGTCACCTTATCAGTTAATTTATCGTAAACATTGTCACTTACCTGTTGAACTGGAGCATAAAGCTTATTGGGCGATAAATGAGTTCAATTATAATTTGAATACTGCAGGAGAAAAATGATTATTACAATTGAATGAAATGGAAGAGATTAGAAATGAGTCTTATAAAAATGCAAGAATTTATAAGGAAAGAATGAAGAAATTGCATGACAAAATGATTTCAAGGAAAATATTCGAGCATGGACAAGAAGTATTATTATTTAATGCTCGTTTAAAACTTTTCCCTGGAAAATTAAAATCTTAATGGATGGGACCATTTATAATTGAGAAAGTATACCCTTATGGAGCTGTGGATATTAAAGATCCCAAAACTGGAAAATTATTTAAAGTTAACAGATTAAGACTGAAGCCTTATATGGGAGAAATGAAATTAAATTACAAAGAGGCTTATGAGCTGAGTCTACCCGATTAATTCAATTAATTAGGTCGGGCTGACGACGTTAAACCAAGCGCTTTGTGGGAGGCAACCCATATTTATTAGTTTGAGTTTAATTATTGTTGTAAGGTTATGCCTTGGTCTTGACTGAATTTGTATATAACTTCTATAAATAGAAGACTAATGACTCTGTATTGGCTTAAGCTAAACATTTTCTTGAAGTATATAGAAATTGGACTTGGACCACTCCATGTCAAATGTGAGTAAAAAGGAGATCAAGTTAACCTTTGTGTGAGATTGTTTGTGATTTGAATTTTTCATAATTGTGTTTGTGTATTGATCATACTCGTTTGTTAGAACTATTTTTACGACCGAAACTTTACAAAATTTGACGATAGGCGAATCGGAGTCGATCGAGGTTCCGGCGCCTAGGCGCCAAAAGTTGGCGCCTAAGCACCAGAATAACTAGCGTATCGATGATCAGGCGCCAGATTCCGGCGCCTAAGCGCCGCGGTTACAGATCGTGGAAAGACCAAAATTCTTCAATTTTTCACACGAAATCTCTTTATATATAGCCTATTTTTCATCCCCAATTCCATAGAAACACTAATTTCGACCAGTGCAATTCATTTTGGAGGAGTTAGGGAGGATTTGGAGGCAATGGATAGAGGAAATCATGGAAATGAGGTAAGAGACTAATCTCTTAAAGATCCTCTGCCTTATTTTAATGGTTTTATTGCTGTTAGTTTGGAGAAAATGTTTAGTCGAATGGATAAGATTGAAGCAGAACTTTAAAGTGTTGGTAATCATCTCCATGAGATGTACCACCAATACGAACACTTGGAATGGCAAACCAAACTTCAATCTAATCATATGGCTGCCTATCATGACGCTCAAGTAGAAATGTACGCAAAGAACAAGTGGATTGATGAAAAGAAGGCTTTGGAATTTCCAAGGGCGTTGGTGTTCTATCCCTTCGGTCCTAGAGAACTTCATTGCGAAAGAGATGGAAATTGAAGATCGGTGTTAAATAGATTCTATATGTGTTTTAGGTGTGATCGAGTCTTGTGTTAGTGTGTTGAATATCTCATATGTGTATTTGCTTAAATTGTTCAATGTGTGTTGTTGGATTTGAATGTTTGCTTTGAATATGTTATTGTTTGTGTTATTTATAAAACGATGAACCTTGATACAAGCCTTGTACTGAAACTGATTGAATTTGGAATGGATATTAGGATTAAGAATTGAAGAATTTGGATACAATTATGTGGATCTATACTATCATTTTAAAGTGATTATGAAAATATTTGGAGGTTATAAAATGGATTAATACTCTCATAAGTGTAATTAGGAGACAAATTTGATAAAATTTGGTGGAAAATATTTAATTTAAATCAAATTTTTGGAAATGCGAGTCTGGCGCCTAGGCGCTAGTTCGACTTGAACCCGAAAACTCATCTTCTTAAACCCCCCACACCATTTTTGACACCTAAGCTTCCTTCTCAACAGTTTTTCACAAAAATACCACCTAGAGATCCCATTTAGAGTCGGATTTTCAAGTTTTTGGGCTTGAAATCACCCGATTTCTTCATCTCGAGGTCAGATCTACATTCTAACTCATTATTTTTTATTTTCACCATGGATTTTGCTCTCATTTAGAAAAATCGAAATTTTGAGAAAAATTTTGATTTTTTTATGGTTAAATCCATGAATTTTTAAGCTTTTTCAAGTTTGAAAAGCTTAAATTAGTTTATTTTCCTAGATCCGTTGAATTTATTTCGCGTTTTTCTTTCACGTTTTGATTGCACCCAAATCTAAGCGAGGAAAGGAACGAGAAAATTTTGATCGTAGCAAGTTCGTCACTGTTACTGCACACTTCCGATACAATGATTTTGCTACGACTCGGAAGTTTATCTCGGAGCGAAGTTTTTATAATCCTGGAGGAAGAATTGAGGAAACAATCGTTGCACTTAACTAGCAACAATTCTGCTATTTCACTGCTGTTGCCATTATCACGTTGGTTAGAGAATTTTATGCTAATTTCATGGATGCGGAGGAATACGAGATTTTCGTTCGAGGAGTTGGAGTAGGATTCACTCCTGAACGCATCAACATTTTCTATGGCCTGCCGCCAAACATAGAGTGTTATTACTCAGGTTTATCTCCATCTGAGGGAGATTTGGACATGATCATTGCCTACCTGACTGATAGTACTGGAGCCTGGAAGATTCGGAACGGAAAAACGGGTAAAATTTTCATCTTCTAAGCTTAATGGTGTTTCCAAGGCATGGCACTACTTTATTTCTGCTCGTCTCCTTCCATCCATCATCTGAGTGAAGTTACCAGAGATAGAGCTATTCTAAACTACTGCATTCAAGAGAGGAAGTCTATTGATGTAGGGAGCATTATTTATGATTTTGTACAGGCTACTGCTCGTTCTAGCACTTCTATTGGACTTGGTTTTCCATCTCTGGTCTATTCTCTATGTCAAAGTGCTGGAGTAGTTGCTGAGCTTTCTGAGTAAAAGCTCAAGTCGAATAAGCCTATAGGAAGAGAAAGCATCAGCATTTATGATCGACTGCGATGTACGAGTTCTACTACACCTGTTGGTTCATTACCTGCTTCAGGTAGAGCTTCTACTTCTAGACCATCTACTTCTGCTGAGCCATCATCTACTTTTTGGGAAACCATGCATGATAAGTTCATAAAGCAGCAGCATGAGTTATTCTTAACTCACTGCAGAGTAGATACTATAGACAAGAAGATTAATCATCTTTCTGAGCATACACAAAGAAAGAGTGATTTCGATGCTGAGTATTCAGAATCTTTAGTGAGATTTCTGAAGGGTGAGCATGATGTTCGATTCCCTACTTGTCCCAGATTTTCACCCTATGTTGATCCTAAGGATATGAAATTCTCTTTTGGTGATGATGATTAAGCTACAGACAGTGATTAGTAGTTTGATTTATCTCTAAAGATTATTGATTCTATTTTTAGTGTGTTTCTTTTTTCTTGTGCTGTTTATTGTGATATTTGTTGTGAACTTTTTACGTTAAAACCTTTTTTAGATTATCTGATGTGTGTTTAAGACTGAGATGTGAATGAATTCCTATAAAAGTTTATTTCTGTTTCAGCCTACTGTTTAGTGTTCATGAATAGTTAGTAGATTTGCATGTTCTAAAATAAAAAATTAAAAAAAAAAATTTTTAAAAATTTATTTTTAGAAATTAACTCCTGCTCTGCAAAACTTTTCTATTTTGGCTTATTCGTTTCTGTTGTATTCATATTGAAGCATGTGTAGAAGTAGAAAAACTTTAGAAAATTAACTCCTGCTCTGCAAAACTTTTCCTTACTACATCATTATTGTACTTAGATTGATTCCTATTTATTTCTTTCTTTCATGCTTTAGAAAATTTCATAATTCATATTTATACTAAAGATAAAGTTTGGGGGAAGGAAAAATATCTATCAAATTTAAATATTATTTGTCCTTAAAGAACTAATATTTTCTTTAAAAAATATATTAACATAACATAAGGAATGAAAAATCTATTTAAGATTACCTAAATTTTTGAATTTATAAACAATTTAGTAAACTTAACTAAAATTTCAAAAATTTTGGTTGATTTTAAGAATAGAATTATTTAGCTTAAAGAATAATAAGATGATATTTTTTCTATTTATAGTAAAGAGAATTGTATTTTTGAAATACTAAGGAATCAAGATTATTGCTTGAAAAAGAAAAGATTAAAATAAGTTTTGAAAAATAATAAATTATTAATGTCATAATTATTAAGTAAGAATGTATAAGTTTTTGAAATTAAGTTAAGGATAGTGAAGTTCAAAATCATTAACAGGCTATCCAAAAATAGTAATCCTCACTTAAAAAAATAAGTGAGGAGAAGCTCGAGGAAATGCCTAATAAAAAATTGGTTTCACTTGAATTATCTTATAGTAAGAAAACTGATTACATTTTTAACTTAATTTCTATGTACATATATTTTTACTAGAAAAATATTTCATGAAAATCTTCTTCTTGTAAATATTATATGTGACATTGATATGATAAACTACAATTATTCTTAAAATAAAAGAAAAATTAGTAGTCTTATGATTTGGTAGTTAAATGTTCTTAAATTCTTAAAATTAAACTTAATTAGTGAAATTTGGTTAATGATTTGCTAAAGCATTTATAAAACCAAAAAATATAAGCAATCTTAAATATTTTAAAATCATTCCAAATGTTATCTATTTTATGTAATTAAAAGGGTTACTTGAGGACAAGTAACATTTAAGTTTGGGGGAATTTGATCTACCTAAAAAATACCCATTTTTATGCCTTATTTATGATTCAATTCTTAAGTATATTATGCTTTAATGAAAAGTATTTTCATGTTTTTGGATGTAGATGATTAAAAAAGAGTCCAAGAAAGAAAAAGGAGCAAAAATGGAGCTTATTGTCGGCATATTTTTAGGTCGAGTGTTTTGTTTTGAAAAGAGGTCGCCTACAGAAATTGTGCGGCTTATTTTAGGTTTAATTTAAATAAATAATTTGAAAAGTAATATTTGATTTTGAAAATAATTTTAAATTTTAAAATTTTAAGATATGAAATCAAACTGATCTCACATCCCGAATAGTTTATATAAACGAGCACCGCACCACAAACCATGTATCTATCCCGAAGAATAGACACATTGCTTGATGATGGGGCTTGATTAAATAAACTAGAAGATTTGTGACATCCGTTTGGTACGCGAACCAATTTTATAAGCCGACAAGTTCCATCGTCTAATATGAAAACATTAAACGGGGTTTATATTACTCAGGTTCTTAAAATTCCCTATAAGGGCGAAGCCCCTATAGTTAATTACATCTTAAGTGACGGAAATCACCTAAGAAAACTCTCGATAATAATCGGTAGATTCTCGCTCTCAAGAATTTGAAAGTTTAAGTTTTCAAGGGATTGAATCTTGGAATTTCAATAGGGAATGGATCAAATTTGGAACATTTTATTTTGGGAATTCAAAGGAAGAAAGGTAGGAGAAATCACAGATTCGAAGCAAACTTCGGTAATTTCCCGACTATCCTATTGTTTGGCTTGAATTTAGGAAAGTCCTAATGTTTATTTAATGTTTCGATCTTGCCAATTTTAATTAGTTAGGACTTATGTTTGTATGATAAAATCATACAAATAGCCTCGAAGATGTGAGGGTTTATGTCGTATCGGACGACTACCTCGGAGTCTCTAAGGCCGATTAGGGCTTAATTTACATGATATGATCATGCAAATGCCTAACGAAGAGTTGAGGATTTATGTTGCACTGAGCAAACTACCTTGAAGTCCTATAGGTTGGTTATTTAATTCTAAGAAAGTTTTCTTGAAGTAGACTCGGGTTTCTTCGATGACGATGGCCGTCTTCGCCCACCATGCTCAGAGCTCCTTGTTGTTGCAGAGGTTTAGTTTTAGAAGTCATAAATCAGGAGATGAGAGAAGTGTTCTGGTTTATAGAAAGTCTTAATTTCCAAGTGTTTTTTAATATTTTAATTAAACAAATCTTAAAGTTGATAATAACAACACCGGTTAAGATCCCACGGTTCCATCCTTCCGGCATCGTTATTTTTATCGGATTCACTTAGTCCAGATGAATTTGCTAAACTCGACTGAATGAGTTCCACACTTTCATTTAGACCGTGGGAAATCCCGTTAGCAACACGTAGGTTACATCATCCGAGGTATTCCCGATCATCCAACAAGACGTTTTAATTTAGTTGTAGTTGTAGTTTTGTTGTTACGTTTGTGATTAAATTTTGAGTTGTCTTATATTTTGAAATGTTGTGGCGGTGAATTTTATCTTGTAGTGACTTTTAATTTAGTTTTGGTTTCAGTTTTAGGGACTCTCCTAAAGGTGTAGGTTTTCATGCAACAGTTGTTTATCATGCAAGAAAAGTAAGTGCGATGCGATTAAATAAATTGCGATAAAGTAAATTGCGATAAAATAAAAGCGTACGCGGAGGATCTTCCAGTCATCCCAAGTTGCACTTAAAACACGAGTTAGAATATTTAAGCATTTAAAGTAAGTTCTAGGTAAAGCTAAGGGAAGGGTTATGGTTTTCTACCAAGTTGCTAATCCTATAGCTTAGTCATTTCCTATGACGTCTAGGTTCTTGTATTTTAGTTTGAGGACGATTTTCTTCATCGAAGAACAACTAAGTTCGATTGTTCTTATAAATATCCTATCATATTGAGGAAGTGCTTAAGACGAATCTTAAACATCTTTTCAACATTTCTAGGATTATTCTAAGTCTAAGTGAATTTAATTATACAAATGAATTAATCGTCCGGGAGTTTAAGTTTTGTTGTCTTGCTCAGGTGAACTAAGACATTTGAATATCTCATGAATGAAGTGACATTTCATTTAGCACTCCTTTTAAGAGTTATGACAACAAGAGCTTCCGAGGGCAAATTGATGTTCAAATGAGTTGTGATTTAATTTTAGTTAATGGATTTAAGTTTGGAATAGTGTTCAAGTTATTTCAGATTTATTTTGAATTCTTCATGTCTTAGGTGATGTTATATTTAATTTAATTTAATTTGATTTAATTTAATTTAATTTAATTTAATTTAATTTAAGTTAAATTAATTTAATATAATATGATTTAATTTAATTTAATTTAATTTGATTTAATTTAATTTAATTTAATTTAATTTAATTTAATTTAATATAATATGATTTAATTTAATTTAATTTGATTTAATATGTTTTAATTTAATTTAATTTAATTTAATTTAATTTAATTTAATTTAACATTTTATTTTAAAGGGATTTGCTTTAAATAATTTAACTTTAATTTAATTTAATGATTAAATCTTTTAGCATTTTAAATCTTAAACTTGGATTATCATTTTAATTAGGAATTAAATATTATTGGGATGATTAATTTAGGGATTCTTAAATTAAAGAGCAAACCTCTTCCTAATAACATCTCTATTTTAATAACTCGATTTTCTTATTCTTCAGAATTTAATTAATTATTTTAACTAAAGTTCATTTCAATTATTGTTGAATTGTTTAATAGGTTTCTACCCTTTAATTATTTAAATTTCAATCATCCAAATCAGATTAGGATCAAATATTTTACTCTTTAATTTTATTAAGCCTAAAGTTTTAATTAAGGGTTAAAATTTTAATTACCATTTTGCCCTTCAAGCTTAATAATTTCATAACTCACTAAATTGAGCTCAAATGAATTTGAAATTTTTATGTGACTTCACTCATATGTCAATAAAGACATTAGAGGAGAAAATGTGATTTTTCTGTATTTAATTTATTTATGTAATTATTTTTGGTGGAAAATAAGGATTTCCAAAAAAAATTTAATAATATGACCAAGAGGAAAGTTTCTATCCTTAAGAAAATTATGGGACATTCCTAATGACCAGAGGACCACTTGGACCAAATTTTGTGATTTTTTGAATTATATTTTATTTATTAAAATTATTTTAAGTTCTGGAGTATTAATTAATTTAAAAATAGAATATAAGTTGAAAAATGAATTTTATAATTTTTAAAATTCTCTCTGATATCAAGGATTCTAGAGAACCAAATTTTACAATTTTTTGATTTTTCCTTAATTTATTGGAATTATTTTAGTGGAAATGTTAGAAAATGTATTTTTTAATTTTAAAAATTACCCCAAGGCTTTAAAATTTAATATCTCAACCTAGAGACATAAGAAAAATATGGGGTTTGTTCCTAAGTGGTTAGAATTCAAAATGTGACATTTTGGTGAATTTTATTATTTTTGTAATTTTTATTATTTTTTAATTATTAAAATATTAAAATAATGATAAAAAATCAACTTTTTTAGAAAATTGCAATTTTAATTTTCTTGAATTCCCCTGATATCAGAGAGGCTTCAAAACCAATTTGGTGAATTTTTTAAAAGTATTTTGAAAGTTATGAAATTTTAAAGTTTAATTTTGGCTAAGTGGCTTAATCAACCCATTTGATGGGGCTAACCAAGTCAATTGACTTGAAATTTTTATGGTGGATTCCTCTGATCCTAAAGGTCAGTGGGGAATTAATTTCAAGTCAATTTGATCTATGGTTAACTCTAATTAATTAAAGTTCAATTTTGGGTATTTAGGCGATTAGGGTTAATGCGAGTGAATTAACTCGAGTCCTATTTTTCCTAGGGTTCTCTAGTCATAAGGAACATCACCAAATTTTCCTAGAATTTATTTCACAACATGCTAATTTTTGGAATTAAAATACTCAAAACAGACAACATGCATTTGAAAAATCAATAACTTTTCACGAGAGATGGCCTCGACCTTGGAAATTTCAGGAAATGTTCCCGAGTTCGGAGGCTTCAACATCCCTATGGTCTCATGCCATGGTGAATTGTATGAATGCATGGAGAATTAAAACAATGCAGGGAGTAAATAATTAATTAAAAATAAAGTACTTGGACAAAATTAATTAATTTCTTTTCCACATTATTCTCCTGCGTTCCTTTGAGCGAGAGGGTATTTTTATTTTATTTTTGTGATTTTTCTACACAAAGATATGCATTTTTGAAGTTTAGGGGATTAAATAAATAAGAAAATAACTTATTTTCCTACTTATCCACGTCGGCGCTGACTCAACCTCGGCGGCTCCAAATCGACATGCATCGCTCACTGGTTCGGCACCGCCATCTGACTCGGCTATCCGGGGCCCCGCGGTTCACGTACCATCTGCCGGTCCGACGCAATCCAAGCCGTCCATCCGATACACGCGCGATCCGACGGTTCTCGGTCATCGTCTACGGCGGGTGCGATCCGTGACCGTCCACACTCCTAACCACAGAACTCGCTCGATTCTCGACGGATTTTCGTGTTCTTATGCTCTATGGATTCGTCTTGAAGAGACGAACACATCCATACGGTGAACATGCTATGAAATAAAGCGAATCGAAATGGAGAATTGGTCGAAGCTCGGGCGCAAGAGGGAGTTCATACCTTTGCTCAGAGAAGTGAAGCTTCGATATGAGGGTTGTGTCACGTTCGATTGGGTCCAAGCAAGCTCCAGATAAAGTACCTTGGCTTGGTGAATTGTCTAGGTATGATTTCCACCAGAGCCGATCACAACCTTTGGAGTCTGGAACAAGCTGGGTGGCACGGAGAGGGGGCTTTCCTTTGGAAAACTTCTTCTCTTGGCACGGTGAAGGTGTAGGTGAGTTTAATTTGATTTTGGTGAAGGATTCGGGAGTGTCTGTTACGGCACGAGAATTGAGCTCCAAGATTGAGCTCGATCGATGGGGATTAGAGCGGGGAGAACGAGTGGGGATCAATTGCTCTAAGTACGGAGGGTGTGAGGAGTGATTTTGGCGGAGTTTTGGTATGGTACGGTTCGACACCTCCTTTGGCTGAGAGGGTGAGGGGTTTAAATAGGAGAAGCCGAAGGGCCTCCCGGGGGAGTTGAGGGTGGGATCGAGTTGCTTAGGTGAGGAGAAGAACGACCATGGTGGCCATTGGGCATGGGGCGGCTCGGCAAGGTAGAATTCCAAAGCTTGGCCTCTCCCGAGGTCTCGGGCATGGTGTTTTCGGCGGCCAGGTGGCGGCCGGCCGAGCATGGGTCACCCTCGAGGTCGAGTGGGTTAGGGGCTGGGACTTGGTGCAAGCGATTGGCAATTGCATGTGTAAAGGCTTTGATCCGAAGTAGAATGGGGCATGGCTAGTTTTGAGTCTAAATGGGTCGATCCACCCATTTGGGCTTGGTGCACCCTTGAGGTGGCTTTGGGTCTTGTGGGGGATCAAAGGGATCGGTTGGTTTGGCATGGAGAAGTCTCCATCCAAATATATTTGGATTAAATTTAAGTTTAGGTGAATCATGATTAAAGGCTAATGAGCTTTAGGGATTAAGGAAAGCCCTCCCTCTTCTTACCCGATATGGCATGGTGGAGTGTCCAAGGCTCTCATGGCTCACATGTGGCTCGTGCATGGCTTCATGGCTCACCTTTGGCTTGGGGAAAGGTTTAGTCGATTTCATGAAAATGGGTTTTGGGATTCTTTTGATAATTTAATGAGAACTTGGATAAGGGTTGATTTGGGATGATTTGATGATGAATTTAGGACTTAGGTATTGAGTTTAATTGAAAGTATGATGAGGGGAAATGTCATATGGGCTTTGGGACCAATTTTGGGCCTTTGGATGTGGTAAAAGATGGGCTTTTAAAATGGTTTAAGGAATGGGCCTTTAGGTTTAAAAATGAATTTATGGATGGGAATTTTGTAAAGAGGTTGGGCCAAATAATTGTTGAGTTTGGTTTAGGGATGTGTCATGAGTGGTTTGAAACAAGTGTGGGGTGATTTGGGTTTGGATTGGGTTGAATTTGGGCTTTTGGTAAAGAGGCTAAGGTGGGCCAAAATGGGCTACCATGGGCCAAAGTTGGGCTAAAGTTGAAATTGATGTAAAATTAATGTTGAGAAGGGTTTGTGGGGCTGTTTTAAAGAAGTTTCAATTTTTGGTTGGGTTTGGATTTTGGGACTTGGGCCTATTTGGGTTGGGTTTGGGTGTAGGCCCATTTAAGGAATTTTGGTTTTGGGTTGAATTTGAATAGGGTTTGGGTCAAAATCTTGGGCAAATCATGTTAGTGTTTTGTTTATGGGGATGTTAAGGAAGGTTTAGAAAAGATTTGGGGTTAATTGGAGTTGAATTGGGTGAGTTTGGGCTAAGTTTGGGTCATGGGTCCAAATTGGGCTTTAAGGCCAAAAGTGAAATTGGATCCCAATGCCAATTAAATTGGGCTTGGATTTGGTCTAGATTGGTGTTGGGGATGTTGATTTGAAGTTTAGAATTGAATTGGACCAGAATTTGGGTCAATTGGGTAGGTTTGGTTTGACATTGGGTTCACTTTGGGTTAAAATGGGTCAAATTGGGGGTTTTTGATAAAAGTGGGGTAAATTGACAAAATTGGCCTATGGTGTAGTTGAACAAAATGAAATTGGGAATATTTGGGATTTTCTGGAATTTTCTGGGAATTTTGGAATTTTTGGATTTTTTGGTAAGAGGGTATTTTGGGTATTTGGAGGGTATTGGGAGGTATTTTGGAATTTTTGGTATCTTTGGGTATGGATGATTAATTTGATTGGTGAGGAAATGTTTAGGAATGGTTTTGGGGAATTTTGAGTGATTTGGAAATTTTGGAAGATTTGGGTAATTTCAAGGGTTTTGGGTAGGTTAGGCGGGTGTAGGGTCCCGGGGGTCAAAAATTGAAATTTTGGAAAATTGAAGCTTGGGTGAATGTAAGTGGAATGAAATCATTTTGGTTGAGCCATGAAGCCTCATCAAGCCCACATGAGCCATGAAGGGACTCATTTGAGGCATCCACTATGTTGTTCCTAACCTCTTACCCGAGGGCTTAGGGGTTAAGGACCATCCATGTGAACCACTTGCATGAGTCGGGAGGTCAAGTTGGGTATGGGTGTGGTTTTAAGAGGTGTGTGAAAGTGCGGTGTATAGGTGTAGTGTGTGTGTAAGTCAGCCCTTCACCGGACCGAGGCCACCTGGGGCGGTCTAAGGCGAAGAGTCCTATAGGAACTCATCCTTTAAACTTCCACATTTGATCTCGACCCTCTAGGTGATTAGGGGTCTACAATCAAGTTTGTGGAGTTTGCGGGGAGTTAAGAAGTGGTTTGATTTTCTAAGTGGTGGGTCCCGATTCTAATCCTCTAGGATAGTCGAAGGAAAAGCCTAAGGCTAGATCCTAAGTACTAAAGAGAAGAAGAGAAGACCTCATCGAAAATGAGGTCGACAAATGGACCCCGATAGGTGTGGTGTGCTAACCAAGTACACCGCGCGTATTAGCGTTCACCGAAAGATCAACAAAACCAACACGGATGTCCGAGTGACAAACTTAGGACGAAGTAGAAGAATTTCCGGCGGGGAGTGTCGAGTGTATCTCGAGGACTGGAGATCCCTGAACTCTCGGCAGGGAAAGGAAAAGGAGGTGAGTCCCAAATCACATGATGCGGGGAATTTCGATTTAGATTTTCGTTTTGTTTTAGTTTAAATTTTGATGTGTAAGTTTAGATTTTGAGTTTCAATTTAGATTGAAGTTTGGTTTAAAATCAATTTGAGGAAATTTGGATTTGAAGTTTGGATTCGAAACGAGGTTCCAATCCCGGGATTGTGGAGAAAACTGGAATCGGAGTACCGACACGCGAGAATGAGAATCGGAGTTTAAGTGTTGATTGAAGGGGATGAGAATCGGAATTTAGGTGCGATCTCGACAGTTTAAAGAGAAGCTGGAGTCGGGTTCCAATCTCGAAGGTTTAAAGAGAAATGGAAGCTGGTTCCGATCTCGAAGGTCTAAAGAGAAATGGAAGCTGGTTCTGATCTCGAAGGTTTAAAGAGAAATGGAAACTAGTTCCAATCTCGAAGGTCTAAAGAGAAATGGAAGCCGGTTCCAATCTCGAAAGGTTTAATGAGAATTGGAAACTGGTTCCAATCTCGAAGTCTAAAGAAATGGAAGCTGGTTCCGATCTCGAAGGTCTAAAAGAAATGGAAGCTGGTTCCAATCTCGAAGGTCTAAAGAGAAATGGAAGCTGGTTCCAATCTCAAAGGTCTAAAGAGAAATGGAAGCCGGTTCTAATCTCGAAAGGTCTAAAGAGAAATGGAAACCGGTTCCAATCTCGAAGGTCTAAAGAGAAATGGAAGCGGGTTCCAATCTCGAAGGTCTAAAGAGAATGGAAGCTGGTTCCAATCTCGAAGGTCTAAAGAGAAATGGAAGCTGGTTCCAATCTCAAAGGTCTAAAGAGAAATGGAAGCTGGTTCCAATCTCGAAGGTCTAAGAGAAATGGAAGCTGGTTCCAATCTCGAAGGTCTAAAGAGAAATGGAATCTGGTTCCAATCTCGAAGGTCTAAAGAGAAATGGAAACTGGTTCCAATCTCGAAGATCTAAAGAAAAATGGAATCTGGTTCCAATCTCGAAGGTCTAAAGAGAAATGGAAGGCTGGTTCCAATCTCGAAGGTCTAAAGAGAAATGGAAAGCTGGTTCCAATCTCAAAGGTCTAAAGAGAATTGGAAGCTGGTTCCAATCTCGAAGGTCTAAGAGAAATGGAAGCTGGTTCCGATCTCGAAGGTCTAAAGAGAATTGGAAGCTGGTTCCAATCTCGAAGGTCTAAAGAGAAATGGAAGCTGGTTCCGATCTCGAAGGTCTAAAGAGAAATGGAAGCTGGTTCCAATCTCGAAGGTCTAAAGAGAAATGGAAGTTGGTTCCAATCTCGAAGGTCTAAAGAGAAATGGAAGCGGTTCCAATCTCGAAGGTTCCAGTCTCGAAGGTCTATAGATAACTGGAAGCTGGTTCCAATCTCAAAGGTCTAAAGAGAAATGGAAACTGGTTCTAATCTCGAAGGTCTAAAGAGAAATGGAAATTGTTTCCAATCTCGAAGGTCTAATGAGAATTGGAAACTGGTTCCAATCTCGAAGGTCTAAGAAATGGAAGGCTGGTTCCAATCTCGAAAGTTTAATGAGAATTGGAAACTGGTTCCAATCTCAAGGGTCTAATGAGAAATGGAAACTAGTTCCAATCTCGAAGGTCTAATGAGAATGGAAACTGGTTCCAATCTCAAAGGTTTAATGAGAATCAGAAACTAGTTCCAATCTCGAGGGTCTAAAGAGAAATGGAAACTGGTTCCAATCTCGAGGGTTTAATGAGAATTGGAAATGGATTCCAATCTCGGAAGTTTAATGAGAATTGGAAATGGATTCCAATCTCGGAAGTTTAATGAGAATTGGAAATGGATTCCAATCTCGAAAGTTTAATGAGAATTGGAAATGGATTCCAATCTCGAAAGTTTAATGAGAATTGGAAATGGATTCCAATCTCGGAAGGTTTAATGAGAATTGGAAATGGATTCCAATCTCGGAAGTTTATTTGTGTGAAGAGGGACCCAGTCTCATGCCATCAGAACCAAATCAGACAAAGCTCGTGGCTCCGTGTCAATAGACGTAGTCGATCTCCATACGGGAAGAAAAGTAGGCCACAAAAGTCGAAATGATTTCGATGTGACGAAAAAAGGTTTAGGGTTACGAAATTGAAGTGTGGGTCTCTTGTGAGGAAGAGTTGTCCCGACGAGAGAATTTCAAAGCTTCTTGAGATAAATTTCGATTTGGAGTTGATTTGAAATGTTTGAAAAGATGAATTTAGAGTGGGATCCGATTTGAGATTCATTTTCATTCTATTTGTCCTTTAACTTTCCAATTTTATTTTATTTTATTTTATTTTTTTTTTTAGCTGTGTATTTAATATTCATGTGAATTTTATTTAGCGTTCACGTGGATTTTGAAGTTATTTTTATGTTTGGATTTTTAAGAAAAAATAATTCTCATTTATTATTTATATTTTTATTTTCTTCTTTTTTTTTTATTTTATGTTCTTTGTTCGAAGTTCGTTTAACTTTAATGGCGTTTCCCAGTCAATTTGCACAAAAGAGGTGAAGGCCAAAATTGTGACATGGTCACTTTCATTCTAATCATGCTGAAGATACATCATACAACTCGATCTGGAATACATCTCATACAATCCATATAGACTCAAAACGGACTATGTATGATCTTGGTCGATCCATCCAAAAAGGTATCCGTCGAAAATCCATGTACGAATAGTGAGGTACATGATCGATAACATCACCTTCCAAGCCATCCTTGGCGAGGATGCCGTATGGATGTACGTTGGAGGTGTGATATTTCCCATGTAACTCACGACTCGTAAGGTCGGAGGCTTTCTAGCTCCGGGTGCAGGTCGGAAGTGGTAAGGTGCTTTCTGTCATCCATCCTTCGAAAGTAGCGAGATCCGCTTCACGGTACTCCGGTATGCAATGTTTAGCGACATGCGCTCCGTTGCCCTTCGGTATCATGACGGAACCTACGGCGATGGTATCTTTTCGGCCCTCGGAACTCACACGGGCATCGTTATCCGGAGGTCGGATCCGAACATGATATTACACTCATTCGGAAAGAAGCTGTGCGAAAGGTCTGACAAAGTCGTGGTGATCTATGTGCGGGGGTATGCAGTCACCCTTCTTGTAAATGTTAATGATGCAACTGTTGGGTATGCAATCTGCTGGCAGTACCCTTCATGTTATCATTCTTTTTACCATCCTTTTAATGACTAATGGCATTGGATCCACCTGGCCATGACGGAGTATCCCCGGTGGGTTTCCTTTCCTGTCTTCTGCGAAGTTGTAGCAGCATCCACATTGTATTGTAATCCTCCCCTTTCCTGGCATCCATCTCCGGGGTTCTGAGTAAGTGTTTTCTCTTAAGCGACCTGCTCGGCCCATCTTTTTCAAATCCCGGATGCGATCCACGATTTGTTGTTGTTCGTATTCGAGAACACGTACGTATGTAACTCGAGGCCTTCTAGTATATTGATCCTCACCGCCTACTGATTCTCTCGAAGTATTCGAAAGTTTTCTTACGGACATTACGTATTCTTTCTAGCTCGTATTACGGGATAATTTGCAAACGGCCGAGGCACGGTGACGTCTTGTGGGATATATGGCTCGATCCCTTCACGTTCTCCTGCATACCTCGGCTCCTCGGGGATGATGTCCGTCGGGACATCCTCGGGGTTGCTTACACAACAAGGTCATGCACTACTAGGTGGCTTCATGCGGTGGCGTAGTAGCCTTCTTTCTTGTTCTTCTTGAGATTTCTCTGGTTTCTTCTGTCATCCTGGGAGCTGGCTTCCTTCCTTCGGAGTTCTGGCGAACCGGTATCCTTGAAGTATATGTGCGCGGTAGCATAGCCTGCCTCATCGCGCTCAGTCGCTGCTAATTTAGTTAACATCTTGCGGATACGGCGATTTTTGTTTCTTCGTTGAGTTCTTTGTGAGAGTAGCTCTTCGTATTTCTGAATTTACGTGGGCGCGGCGGCGGCAAGCCTGCCCTCGCTGTAGCGACTACGAGACTTGATTCTCTTGTCCTCTTCGGTGTTTGTTTTTCTTTTCTTCTTCGTTGGATTGGTGGCTTGGGCCACCCACTTTCATTCTTGTCCGGCGGGCGGTTCCTCTCGGTCGAATCGGGACCCGGTCACTTTCCTCGTATTGCGGGCCTGCGGTGCGAGTGCGAGTCGATATCTATTATCGCTCCATCTTTCACCCTCTTTTCGTCGAGTGCGAGGCTTACGCCATTTCTAAAGTTCGGGACCCGGCCGCCCGTTCGACATTTCCTGTGAAAAGACGAGGAAAAGGATCGGGAGGCATACTAAGAACAAGAACATTAAGAAAATGTTTATTAAAGACGAGTTTTTTATTACTTTTTATATTTTTCAATTTAACGGGAATGAAGTGGGATAAGATCGGGAAAGAGATTTTGATTTGGAAGAGAGAACAAAGAAAACTTTATTATCATGATTTTATTTATTTTAGCACATTTTTTATTATTTTGGGTTCGGACCCAGTCATAAGTAATTACTTCACCCGTGCTTCTAGGGATGAAAAATTCATTCCTTCGAAACATCGGGTAGCGTAATACTTTTTCGAGTATCGTCCATTGATCGGAAGCATATGTCGTTCTCCTTGGCGGTTCACTTGAGTCGGTAGGAGCCTCTGAGTGGTCGCCTCGACCACGAAACGGTCCTTCCCAGTGGGTTCAAATTTTCCTCCTATCTTGCGGTGTGCGAGAATAGGTCTTTTGAGAACGAGAACTAAGTCACCAACTTTGAAGGTTCTTGGGCGGACCAGTCTGTCATGGGCTTGAACCATCATAGCTTGGTATAGTTCTAAATTCTGCTGCGCTGCAAGTCTTTTCCCTTCCAGGCATTCCAATTCTTCTAGTCGCAATTTGGCATTCTCTTCGTCGTGATCTTGTTTGCAACTGCAATTACGAGTGAAGGAAGGCTGGACCTCTAAGGGTAACACTTGCCTCGGACCCATACACCGGAGCGTAAGGTGTAGCTTGAGTAGGAGTTCGAAGGTTGTCAGTAGGCCCATAAGGCTTCTAATAACTTCTCGTGCCAATTTCTCTTATTATCGTCCAAAGTCTTCTTTAAAATTTGAACGAGAGTTTTATTAAAAGCCTCGGCGAGGCCGTTCGCTCTTGGGTAGTAAATTGTTGAATACCGCCAGGTCGATTCCGTGTCTCCGAAAAAATTGTTGATTTGCGTGCTTCGAATGCGACCCGTTATACGAGATGATCCTGCGCGGCACTCCGAAACGGTAAACAACTTGGTTCTTGAAAAATTGTAGCACATGGTGTGCTTTTACTTCTCTAAGTGGAGCCGCCTCTGCCACTTTGAAAAGTAATCTGTAGCCGCAAGAATGAAGCGATGTCCTTTTGAAGATCGTGGTTCTATTGGACCCACTATATCCGTGCCCCAACATTCAAATGGCCACGACGCAATTGTCGGATGTAGCACATTTGGAGGTTGGTGTAGAACCACTCCGTGGTCTTGGCACTGGTGACGGCTCTTGGCGATTTTCATGCGGTCGGTCATCATCGAGGGCCGGTAGTACCCTAGTCTTTTAATTTTCATTTTCATCTTTGGACCCGGCGGGTGAGCGCCACGAGTCTCGAGTGCACCTCTTTAACAATTTCACGGGCCTCGGACCCGCTTAGGCACCTTAGCCACATTTGATCGAAAAGACCTTCGTATAACGTATCGTTTATTAATGCATAGGACGGAGTTCTTTTCTTGATCGATGGGCTAACGACCTATCGTACTGGTAGTTTTCCTGTTTGCGAGGTAGTACATTAATGGTATGTCGCTGATCTTCTGTGTTTTCTACATCCTCTGCTGCATGATCGATCCTTTTTCCTTTTCGATTTGTGTATTGTGTACATGTCGAGTTGTGATAGGACCTGACGTCCGTGAACTGACACTTCCACTAATTCATCTTGCAAACAGGCAAATTCTTTTGCGAGACGGGCTAGCGCATCTGCTAAAGCGTTTTCTTTTCTGGGAATTTTGTAGATCGTCACATTCGGAATCTGTTCCAACAGCTGTATGGCATACTGGAAGAATTGCTTGAGTCTTGGTTTTAAAATTCTATATTGTCCGGCGATCTGTTGAATGATTAGCTGCGAATCCCAGTAGATGTTGATGTACGGTATACCCATTTGAATAGTTAATTCCGAGTCATGTTATGAGGGCTTCGTATTCTTCTTCGTTATTTGTACACGGCTGCTGTCGAGTGGTAGGAGTATCTTAACATCCCCAGCTCCGGTGTTATAAAGATTAGTCCGATCCACCGCCTGCACGGATACTATCACTTGCGATTCTTAGTCTTTGTGTCTTGAAGATGCTCCGTCGAAATACAATTCCCGACGTCGATCATCGGGGTCTTCTAAGCTCATTATTTGTTCATACGGCAAATCGTCGTTGAGAGGCGATTCTGCAGGCAAAGGGTGTCTTTGCGAGGAAGTCTGCTAGGACTTGTCCCTTTACGGCACGAAGAGGCACGAAAGTTATATCGAATTGCAATAATATCATTGACCATCCGGCAAGTCCGCGGGAAAGCATTGGACGGGTCATCGAAGTATTGCAATGGATTAAATTTCGAAATCGGGTTGACCTTATGAGAAAGCATGTAATGCACGAGCTTTTGAGCGGCGAAGATCGAGGGCCAAACAATGCTTTTCGATTGTGGGATACTTTATTTCCGTTGGAAGTAAACGACGGCTTAGGTAGTAAAGAGCATTTTCTTTACCCTCATCATTGACACAGAGCTAACGGGGCTCAGAGAGAGTCGTCTAAAGCCGCGGTATAAAGTATCAGTGGTCTACACGAGGCCGAGAGCTGCTAAGACGGGAGGTGTCATTAAATATTGTTTAATGTCCTAAAAGGCCCTACGGCATTTCTCTTCCCGAAATAAATTTGGCATCCTTTTTAACTAGTGCCGAGAAAGGTGACACCTACACGACAAGTTTGAGATAAAGCGTCGAAGATATGCCGGCTTCCCTTGAAAAGATCGTAGTTGTTTTAAGGTTACGGGAGGCGGCATTTCTAAGATAGCTTTAATCTTTTCGGGTCGATTTCAATTCCACGATGTCGGACAACGAATCCTAAGAACTTCCGGAAGTGACGCCGAAAGCGCATTTTAAGGGATTCATCTTAAGGTTAAATTGTCTTAATCGTTCGAAAACAATTCTCGAATCATACGAGTGGTTTTCCTTTACTTTGCTTTTGATGACCACATCATCCACATAGCATTCGACTTGATTGTGGATGAGATCATCAAAAATTCTTGTCATCGCTCTACTGGTAGGTTGCTCCTGCGTTCTTCGGTCCGAATGGCATCACTTTGTGTAGCAATATACTCCGATCGGCGTTACGAATCTTTGTAAGTTTTTCATCTTCAGAGCCATTTTTATCTGGTTGTATCACGAAGATCCATCCATGAACGAAAATATTTCATGTGTCGAAGCGATGTCGATCATTAATTCGGGATCGGTAGAGGGAATTCATCTTTTGGGCATGCCTTGTTTAAATCTACTGAAATCCACACAAATTCGATACGACCATTCTTCTTCACGGCTGGTACCACGTTGGCTAACCAAGTCGGGTATTGTTCTTCACGGACAAATTTAGCGTCTATTAGCTTTTTAACTTCGGCTATGACTTGTTGTTCGATTTCTAGACGCATTCTTACGGGACCTTGTCGGCTGGAACGAAGCGGGGATCCACCCTAGCTTATGGACTGCGACCTGCGGAGCTAAACACGGCATCTCATCGTAGCTCCAAGCAAAACAGGTCTTTAAATTCCATTAATAACTTAATTATTTCTTCGGAGTCTTCTTTATTGAGTAAGGAGCTAACAAAGGTAGGTCTAGGTTCTTCGCTAGTACATAAGTTAACTTCCGTTAACTCATCTATTGTAGATTTGATCTCTTCTTCGAACTCTGGTGGAGCATCTCCAATTTGTAAATCTTCGAGTTCTTCTGTAGTTTCCATGCAGTTTTCATTAGACTCGCAAGTGACAACCATGCAAAATTCAGTATCGTCAACTGATCCTACTGTGCCGAATCCGAGACCATGTTTTGCATTGGGTGGACGACCGGAGTTATTCCATAATTTTTCAAAATGTTGTGATCGACCTTTCGTCCATTGTCGAGGTAAGAAACCACGCTGAATTAAATTTTGAACACAGGGAGAGTACCACTCAAAAGGCAATTCCATTAATTCGATGAAGTAGCATCTTCAAATTGTACATTGTTTTCAGTTTTGGGGGAAGGAGCACCACGGTAGAATTTGATGGGCTTTGCACCACCGCTACGTACCTCTTTGACCTCCATACCCTCGATCTTGTTAGAATGGATCGGGGTCAGGGTCATAGTATGTACATAGTGGTTAATCTTCTCGTACATCGATTTATATTCTTCGTTTCTTTCATCTTCGAGAGGGATTCGAATTGCGGCTTCTTCCGAGCTTATTGTCGCTGCTTCTTGTTTGATTTCTTTTTCTTCTTCGAACTATCTTCCCGATCAACATTGATGGGCTGGTTTCCTCCGTCCGATCGTCCTAATGTCTACTGCCACGACCTCGTCCCCGGCCTCGACCTCGGATGCGAGTTGTGGAGAAACCTTCACCATCTCGCCGTAAGGGAGTGGTGAGTGGCTGATGAACTAGAATTTCAGGTTCTTCGTTGTCCAAAATTTCCTTTGCTTCATTTGTTATGGTATCTCTGGAGAAGATTGTTTTCTTCGGAGGTGTATAATAAGCTGCATCTTCATGGATTCCGATTTCATGTACGGAGAACGGTTGTAAGTCACCTTTAATACACTGTTCTCCTCCATCATAGTATTTAATGTATTGATGTAGAGATAATGGTACCATCCGGTTTTCATGTATCCATGGTCGGCCCAGTAGAGCGTTGAACGACGTTTCTGAATCAATTATGTGAAATTTCGCGGTTGTCTTTGCTAAGTCAACGGTCTTCATTAGCAGTGTTATCGATTTGAGGGCTCTTTCTCCTTTCTGGTTGAATCCTCTTAATAACATTTTGTCCGCTTCGAGCTCGCGAGCATCAATTTCCAAGTATGCTAGCGTTCGAAGATTCATTATATTGATTGATGCTCCTGGATCCACCAATACTGCGGAGAGTGTAAACTTCCCGATTGTAAGCTGAAATGTACAACGGTCGGTTGTGGTCTGCGCATCCCAAGTAGTAGGTCATTGTCCGTGAAGGTAACACCTCGTTGTTCCTTTAACGAGCAAACCTCATCTAAGGACTCTCCGGCCATTTGAGCTAAGCAAATTTCTGGATCAAGTAAGGCCTTGATCGAGCTTCTCTCATCTCCTTTGATAAGATGAGAGCGTCGTAGATGCTCAGTTTGGCTGGTAGTTTCCTAAGATGGGCTAGCACGTTGTAGTCCACTTTATTTTCATGTGCTTCGTTTTCTTCTCGAATGGGTATTTCTTCTGCCGGGGTTGGTTCTTCCTAAACAACCACCTGCTTTCCCTTGTCCTTTGGACCCATTCTCGGAGGTAGAACTCTTCCACTTCTTAAGTTGACTTCGTGATTTCTTCTAAGTTTAGCATTGAGTTTGTCTGGTGTCTCCTCTCGAATCGGAACGACGGGTTCTTCGGGATTAGCTTCGGAGTACGAAGGCTCTAACTCTATTGTGATTGGAGCTCCTCGAAACTCGCAAATAGATTCGTTGCTTGTTGAACTCTCGTAGCCTTCACGGTGGATGTCTTCTTCATCATTGTGATCATCGAGATTGTGTATGATTTGAGAATTGTTATTTGTATCGGAATCGACGTCGGATTAGGTTGATTGTCGCTAGTTACGTAATCGTTAGAAACGGTCGAAAACGTAGCCAACGCCATAACCCTTATCATTATAAGATCCCACGGGAGTGGGCGGATAATCATACGAGTCGGAGGTTCGAGGGATTTCTCCCCGAATCGGAAACAACTATCCTAGGATAAGCGGCCCCTAGTCTCAGCCTTAGGTGCCTCGGTCTTCTCTTCTTCGTCAATTTTCTTCTTTTCTTTAATTATCTCTTGTTGAGGTGGTTCTTCTATCGCAAGTGATAGCGCCGACTTGACAGGTTTCGAACTCTGAATTGAAGCTTGCACCGAAGCGGTTTGGATGTGATCTAAAATCTTCTTCGAAGACTTTGTCCAAGCGGTAGTCCATCTATCATCGGTCGCATAGGGATCTATCGGAACAATGAAATCCGTCGAGATAACATTGACGGAACCTCCTTTACGGGGTTCCTTCATGTATTCTTTCGGGATCGTTATATTCCCTTTCCGAAGATTGTCGTTGAGCCAACTTTTGAAGGTAATACAATCTTCTATCTTGTGCCCGAAGCATCGGGTGGTAAGGGCGAAAGTTGGGATCACCTTTCTTGTCGACTTCTTCGGTCTTTTAAGCTCTGGCGGTTGGAAATGCGGAGTCTTCATTGAGGACTGCGGAACATTTTCGACATCTGCCTCATTTTTGAATGGATACTCCACGCTTAGGAATTCTCTAAACGTACGTTGTGGACGAGGCGGTTGTTCATCTTGTTGAGATGAGCGATAGTCGGGTCGGGAGTTCTTGGTAATTCGTTGAGGTTCTTTGTTGCCGTTCTGACGATATTTGTATCGGTTGCTTGCCTTTATCGACTGCCGCGACGATCCCGGACTTCTTTTCAAAAGTTTTCACGGGCTTCTGTTTGTCTGTTTTATCGGTGAAACTTAATTGCTTCGCCTCCTCTTGCAAGCTTCCGGCCTTGCTTAACAACTTCTCGAAAGTCTTAATAGTAAATCCCTTGAGGAGAAGTGCTTATCGGGCCATGGATGCTCTTAAGTAAAATGCCGACTGCATCTTTGTTCTTGTAACTGTGGCTCACACTTCATACTTAGGTTCCTCCATCGAAGTATGTAGTCCACCAAGTTCATTCGGCTTCTGCTTCTCTACCACTAAATCACCTATAGTGATGTGGTGCTGAGCTCCGGCAAATCGCTTGATGAAGAGGTTCTCTAATTCGAAAATGTCTTCACCGAACCGTTTGGTAATTCCGCATACCAATCAAAGGCGATTCACGACGAGTGCGCGACAAATTGTCGGAAGAGTAAAGCATCACTTCCGCGGCATTGCAACAAGCGGCACGAAAATGTGCAACATGCTTGCCTGAGGGTTTCCGGTTCCATCAAAGGTCTTGAACAGAGGTGGTACAAAGCCTTTCGGATATTGGACAGCGTCGAATTCTTCAGGGTAAGGTCTACCCGTCCGAATGGATGTCCCGCTCTTTGATTGTGCCAAGGCTTCTCGCACCTGCTGTTCCACCAAGCTCTTGATATCCTTTTCTGGAATCATGCTTTGTGTTGCATCCTTCTTTAATTGATCATCCCCAGTTGACGGATGTAATCTCCTTTCCTCCGTCTACAATGTGAATAACTTCTGGGGGTGTTTCCCTTTGGGGTTGAACACTGACTCGGAGAGTGGCTAGGGCTACGGCCATCTCTTCCATCCTTTTCGCCATTTGGGCGATCGTATCATCTTTCTCTTGAAGCTGCCTTCTCATTACTTCCGGCTCCTCTCTTTCTGCGGCTGCAGGAGCCCCTTGTGAAGCCGATGAAGCTCGTGTTTCAACCATGTTAATTTCTGCATATTCATCATCCATGAACTCTGACGAGTCAACTTCATCTCTGAACTTTTCTTCTCTTTCCCTTGCTAGTCGCCGAATATCAGTTCTTAGCTTTTCCATAGCATCTTCTAGTGGTCTTTTCTGTACATCCTTGCAGTTGTCATGTGATAATTGTCGAGTTTCTTTCTCATGAGTCCCCTTTACTGCGGTAGCACTTTCCTCGGACTCAAGTCTCCTGACGAGACTTTCCTTTTCCTAGTCGTTGTTTTGGTCTTAGCGGCCGGTAGTGGGACGCCATACCATCCTTCTAGCGGTAGAAGGCCTAGGACCGGATGGTTACATCAGTCGAATCTTTGGAAGGTGGTATCCTCCCCGATGCGTAAACACTGAAACAACAACGGGTGGACTAGCCTTCATCTTCTTATTAGGCTCTTCGCGGCGATAGCGAGTTCTACTCGTGGCCCAAGACGGGATTTGGCCGGCACCCGCCCTATCCTTCTTAAAATTTCCGATACAGGGCATCTTTCTTTCTTTGCTAACTTTTCAATCACAGTCTGTAGTCGGGCAAGTGGTGTAACCCTAGCCCTCTTTCTTCTGTTGTTGCTATAGTATGCGGGCCGAGGTAATGTAGAAGCAATCCTGTGGACATTTTCCTCGTCAGCTGCGGCAGAAAGGGGATGGAATCTACTTCCTTCCAAAAGGGGTGTATACTCAGACAATGGTATGTATTCAGGTAGTGGTGTGTACTCGGGAATTTCTTCTAGGAAAGCGACTTCGGCAGCTACGGCCTTCACGGCGATCTTCCCGCCTCTGTTTCTCCTGCGAGTCCGTGTTAGGGGTGGAACCCTTGAGGCGGACCCAATTTCAAAACGAAGGTCTTGCACGGAAATCCGTACCCTCCGCGGTAACATGCTCGTTACAAATTTGAACTTCCTTCCCCTTCGGTTTGGCGGGAGCCGGGGTAGGTGCGGAGACGACTAGACCGGTGGGGGTAGAGATAACGGTCCTTCTATGAACAGGCGGTACTCCTCTTAGTCGGAACCCTGCGCGGAGGAGGAAACTCTTGAGTCGACTTAAGGTTGAACTCGATCATGGGTTTCTCGGTTTACGGTACTTTGTCCATCGGTGCGAAAAGGGTAACGTCGGCGATCTTGACATTTGTGCTCTCGAATCCTTGTCCAAACCGGATGATCCCATTGTCGGGCGGCTCATCCTTGTAAACGGCGAAGTCCAATCCATTGGTGAAGGAGAAATCGGCTTTGGGGCTTCCATTTCGCAAGGTAGATTCGATTGTCGGTCCCGAGTTATGCTTCTTCTCATCGGGATGAAAAGAAAGGAATCGAAAAGAGTCCGAACACATTCTTGTTCATGTATATTTGTTAAAAGAGTCATTCGAGTAGAGGGTTTGTTTATTTAGAACGGAATGTTCGAAAGGTGTAGAGAAGGTAATGAATCCGATTCGAGTTGGAAAGGAAAAGAGAGTCTTATGTAAGACTTCTCGACTCGAAGGATCACTCCTAAACTAACACCTATTGGGGGTCCACCCCACCTCGGAAATGAGGTAAAAGGATCTCGGAACCTCTCCGTTTAGGGGTGTCTAAACAGTGGCTCCTAAATCCGAGAGAATGTTGGCTATACTCGTTCAAGGTAGAAATGAACATAATATTCCAACGGAAAGAAGGGTAGTTTGATCCATTAGGGACATGGATACACTACCGATTTTTGAAAACAGAACTACTTGATTAAAAATGGAGAGAGGAATTTTTCCCCAGCGGAGTCGCTAGAAATTGTCGGCATATTTTTTGGTCGAGTGTTTTGTTTTGAAAAGAGGTCGCCTACAGAAATTGTGCGGCTTATTTTAGGTTTAATTTAAATAAATAATTTGAAAAGTAATATTTAATTTTGAAAATAATTTTAAATTTGAAAATTTTAAGATATGAAATCAAGTCGATCTCGCATCCCGAATAGTTTATATAAACGAGCACCGCACCACAAACCATGTATCTATCCCGAAGAATAGACACATTGCTTGATGATGTGGCTCGATTAAATAAACTAGAAGATTTGTGACATCCGTTTGGTACGCGAACCAATTTTATAAGCCGACAAGTTCCACTGTCTAATATGAAAACATTAAACGGGGTTTATATTACTCAGGTTCTTAAAATTCCCTATAAGGGCGAGCCCCTATAGTTAATTACATCTTAAGTGACGGAAATCACCTAAGAAAACTCTCGATAATAATCAGTAGTTCTGCTCTCAAGAATTTCAAAGTTTAAGTTTTCAAGGGATTGAATCTTGGAATTTCAATAGGGAATTGATCAAATTTGGAACATTTTATTTTGGGAATTCAAAGAAAGAAAGGTAGGAGAAATCACAGATTCGAAGCGAACTTCGGTAATTTCCCGACTATCCTATTGTTTGGCTTGAATTTAGGAAAGTCCTAATGTTTATTTAATGTTTCGATCTTGCCAATTTTAATTAGTTAGGACTTATGTTTGTATGATAAAATCATACAAATAGCCTCGAAGATGTGAGGGTTTATGTCGTATCGGACGACTACCTCGGAGTCCTAAGACCGATTAGGGCTTAATTTACATGATATGATCATGCAAATGCCTAACGAAGAGTTGAGGATTTATGTTGCACCAGGCAAACTACCTCGAAGTCCTATAGCTTGGTTATTTAATTCTAAGAAAGTTTTGCTGAAGTAGACTCAGGTTTTGCTGATGACGATGGCCGTGCTGCCCACCATGCTCCTAGCTCCTTGTTGTTGCGAGAGGTTTAGTTTTAGAAGTCATAAATCGGGAGATGAGAGAAGTGTTACGGTTTAGAGAAAGTCTTAATTTCCAAGTGTTTTTTAATATTTTAATTAAACAAATCTTAAAGTTGATTATAACAACACCGGTTAAGATCCCACGGTTCCATCCTTCCGAGCATCGTTATTTTTATCGGATTCACTTAGTCCGGATGAATTTGCTAAACTCAACTGAATGAGTTCCACACTTTCATTTAGACCGTGGGAAATCCCGTTAGCAACACGTAGGTTACATCATCCGAGGTATTCCCGATCATCCAACAAGACGTTTTAATTTAGTTGTAGTTGTAGTTTTGTTGTTCTGTTTGTGATTAAATTTTGAGTTGTCTTATATTTTGAAATGTTGTGGCGGTGAATTTTATCTTGTAGTGTCTTTTAATTTAGTTTTGGTTTCAGTTTTAGGGACTGTCCTAAAGGTGTAGGTTTTCATGCAACAGTTGTTTATCATGCAAGAGAAGTAAGTGTGATGCGATTAAATAAATTGCAATAAAGTAAATTGCAATAAAATAAAAGCGTACCTGGAGGGTCTTCCCGTCATCCCAAGCTGCACTTAAAACACAGTTAGAATATTTAAGCATTTAAAGTAAGTTCCTAGGTAAAGCTAAGGGAAGGGTTATGGTTTTCTACCAAGTTCCTAATCCTATAGCTAGTCATTTCCTATGACGTCTAGGTTCTTGTATTTTAGTTTGAGGACGATTTTCTTTATCAAAGAACAACTAAGTTCAATTGTTCTTATAAATATCCTATCATATTGAGGAAGTGCTTAAGACGAATCTTAAACATCTTTTCTACATTTCTAGGATTATTCTAAGTCCAAGTGAATTTAATTATACAAATGAAATAATCGTCCGGGAGTTTAAGTTTTGTTGTCTTGCTCAGTGAACTAAGACATTTGAATATCTCATGAATGAAGTAACACTTCATTTAGCACTCCTTTTAAGAGTTATGACAACAAGAGCTTCAGAGGCGAAATTGATGTTGAATGAGTTGTGATTTAATTTTAGTTAATGGATTTAAGTTTGAAATAGTGTTCAAGTTATTTCAGATTTATTTTTGAATTCTTTATGTCTTAGGTGATGTTATATTTAATTTAATTTAATTTGATTTAATTTAATTTAATTTAATTTAATTTAATTTAATTTAAATTAATTTAATATAATATGATTTAATTTAATTTAATTTAATTTGATTTAATTTAATTTAATTTAATTTAATTTAATATAATATAATATAATATAATATAATTTAATTTAATTTAATTTGATTTAATTTGTTTTAATTTAATTTAATTTAATTTAATTTAACATTTTATTTTAAAGGGATTTGCTTTAAATAATTTAACTTTAATTTAATTTAATGATTAAATCTTTTAGCATTTTAAATCTTAAACTTGGATTATCATTTTAATTAGGAATTAAATATTATTGGGATGATTAATTTAGGGATTCTTAAATTAAAGAGCAAACCTCTTCCTAATAACATCTACTATTTTAATAACTCCGATTTTCTTATTCTTCCGAATTTAATTAATTATTTTAACTAAAGTTCATTTCAATTATTGTTGAATTGTTTAATAGGTTTCTACCCTTTAATTATTTAAATTTCAATCATCCAAATCAGATTAGGATCAAATATTTTACTCTTTAATTTTATTAAGCCTAAAGTTTTAATTAAGGGTTAAAATTTTAATTACCATTTTGCCCTTCAAGCTTAATAATTTCATAACTCACTAAATTGAGCTCAAATGAATTTGAAATTTTTATGTGACTTCACTCATATGTCAATAAAGACATTAGAGGAGAAAATGTGATTTTTCTGTATTTAATTTATTTATGTAATTATTTTTGGTGGAAAATAAGGATTTCCAAAGAAAATTTAATAATATGACCAAGGGAAAGTTTCTATCCTTAAGAAAATTATGGGACATTCCTAATGACCAGAGGACCACTTGGACCAAAGTTTGTGATTTTTTGAATTATATTTTATTTATTAAAATTATTTTAAGTTCTGGAGTATTAATTAATTTAAAAATAGAATATAAGTTGAAAAATGAATTTTATAATTTTTAAAATTCTCTCTGATATCAAGGATTCTAGAGAATCAAATTTTACAATTTTCTGATTTTTCCTTAATTTATTGGAATTATTTTAGTGGAAATGCTAGAAAATGTATTTTTTAATTTTAAAAATTACCCCAAGGCTTTAAAATTTAATATCTCAACCTAGAGACATAAGAAAAATATGGGGTTTGTTCCTAAGTGGTTAGAATTCAAAATGTGACATTTTGGTGAATTTTATTATTTTTGTAATTTTTATTATTTTTTAATTATTAAAATATTAAAATAATGATAAAAAAATCAACTTTTTTAGAAAATTACAATTTTAATTTTCATGAATTACCCTGATATCAGAGAGGCTTCAAAACCAATTTGGTGAATTTTTGAAAAGTATTTTGAAAGTTATGAAATTTTAAAGTTTAATTTTGGCTAAGTGGTTTAATCAACCCATTTGATGGGGCTAACCAAGTCCAATTGACTTGAAATTTTTATGGTGGATTCCTCTGATCCTAAAGGTCAGTGGGGAATTGATTTCAAGTCAATTTGATCTATGTTTAACTCTAATTAATTAAAGTTCAATTTTGGGTATTTAGGCGATTAGGGTTAATGCGAGTGAATTAACTCAAGTCCTATTTTTCCTAGGGTACTCTGGTCATAAGGAACATCACCAAATTTTCCTAGAATTTATTTCACAACATGCTAATTTTTGGAATTAAAATACTCAAAACGAGCAACATGCATTTGAAAAATCAATAACTTTTCACGGAGATGGCCTCGACCTTGGAAATTTTAGGGAATGTTCCCAAGTTCGAGGCTTCAAAAGCCCTATGGTCTCATGCCATGGTGAATTGTATGAATGCATGGAGAATTAAAACAATGCAGGGAGTAAATAATTAATTAAAAATAAAGTACTAGACAAAATTAATTAATTTCTTTTCCACATTATTCTCCTCTGTTCACTGAGCAAGAGGATATTTTTATTTTATTTTTGTGATTTTTCTACACAAAGATATGCATTTTTGAAGTTTAGGGGATTAAATAAATAAGAAAATAACTTATTTTCCTACTTATCCACGTCGGCGCTGACTCAACCTCGGCGGCTCCGAATCGACACGCGTCGCTCCCTGGTTCGGCGCCGCCATCTGACTCGGCTATTCGGGGCCCCGCAGTTCACGTACCATCTGCCGGTCCGACGCAATCCAAGCCGTCCATCCGATACACGCGCGATCCGACGGTTCTCGGTCATCGTCTACGGCCTGGTGCGATCCCGTGACCGTCCACACTCTAACCCTAAGAACTCACTCGATTCTCAACGGATTTTCGTGTTCTTATGCTCTATGGATTCGTCTTGAAGAGACGAACACATCCATACGGTGAACATGCTATGAAATCAAGCCAATCAAAATGGAGAATCGATCGAAGCTCGGGCGAAGAGGGAGTTCATACCTTTGCTCGGAGAAGTGAAGCTTCGATCCGAGGGTTGTGTCACGTTCGGTTGGGTCCAAGCAAGCTCCGGATGAAGTCCCTTGGCTTGGTGAATTGTCTGAGTATGATTTCCACCGAGCCGATCACAACCTTTGGAGTCCGGAACAAGCCGGGTGGCTCGGAGAGGGGGCTTTCACCGGAAAACTTCTTCTCTTGGCACAGGTGAAGGTGTAGGTGAGTTTAATTTGATTTTGGTGAAGGATTCAGGAGTGTCCTGTTCTGGCCTGAGAATTGAGCTCCAAAATTGAGCTCAATCGATGGGGATTAGAGCAGGAGAACAGTGGGGATCAATTGCTCTAAGTCTGGAGGGGAGTGAGGAGTGATTTTGGCAGAGTTTTGGTATGGTCTGGTTCAACACCTCCTTTGGCCGAGAGGGTGAGGGGTTTAAATAGGAGAGGTTGGAGGGCCTCCGGGGGGAGTCGAGGGCTGGGATCGAGCTGCTTAGGTGAGGAGAAGAACGGCCATGGTGGCCATTGGGCATGGGGCGGCTCGAGCAAGGTAGAATTCCAAAGCTTGGCCTCTCCCGAGGTCTCGGGCATGGTGTTTTCCGGCGGCCGGGTGGCCGGCCGGCCGAGCATGGGTCACCCTCGAGGTCGGTGGGTCGGTGGCGGGACTTGGTGCAAGAAATTGGCAATTGCCATGTGTAAAGGCTTTGATCCAAAGTAGAATGGGGCATGGCTAGTTTTGAGTCTAAATGGGTCAATCCACCCATTTGGGCTTGGTGCACCCTTCAAGGTGGCTTTGGGTGCTTGTGGGGGATCAAAGGGATCAAGTTGGTTTGGCATGGAGAAGTCTCCATCCAAATATATTTGGATTAAATTTAAGTTTAGGTGAATCATGATTAAGGCTAATGAGCTTTAGGGATTAAGGAAAGCCCTCCCTCTTCTTACCCAATATGGCATGGTGGAGTGTCCAAGGCTCTCATGGCTCACATGTGGCTCATGCATGGCTTCATGGCTCACCTTTGGCTTGGGGAAAGGTTTAGTCAATTTCATGAAAATGGGTTTTGGGATTCTTTTGATAATTTAATGAGAACTTGGATAAGGGTTGATTTGGGATGATTTGATGATGAATTTAGGACTTAGGTATTGAGTTTAATTGAAAGTATGATGAGGGGAAATGTCATATGGGCTTTGGGACCAATTTTGGGCCTTTGGATGTGGTAAAAGATGGGCTTTTAAAATGGTTTAAGGAATGGGCCTTTAAGTTTAAAAATGAATTTATGGATGGGAATTTTGTAAAGAGGTTGGGCCAAATAATTGTTGAGTTTGGTTTAGGGATGTGTCATGAGTGGTTTGAAACAAGTGTGGGGTGATTTGGGTTTGGATTGGGTTGAATTTGGGCTTTTTGGTAAAGAGGCTAAGGTGGGCCAAAATGGGCTACCATGGGCCAAAGTTGGGCTAAAGTTGAAATTGATGTAAAATTAATGTTGAGAAGGGTTTGTGGGGCTGTTTTAAAGAAGTTTCAATTTTTGGTTGGGTTTAGATTTTGGGACTTGGGCCTATTTGGGTTGGGTTTGGGTGTAGGCCCATTTAAGGAATTTTGGTTTTGGGTTGAATTTGAATAGGGTTTGGGTCAAAATCTTGGGCAAATCATGTTAGTGTTTTGTTTATGGGGATGTTAAGGAAGGTTTAGAAAAGATTTGGGGTTAATTGGAGTTGAATTGGGTGAGTTTGGGCTAAGTTTGGGTCATGGGTCCAAATTGGGCTTTAAGGCCAAAAGTGAAATTGGATCCCAATGCCAATCAAATTGGGCTTGGATTTGGTCTAGATTGGTGTTGGGGATGTTTATTGGAAGTTTAGAATTGAATTGGACCATAATTTGGGTCAATTGGGTAGGTTTGGTTTGACATTGGGTTCACTTTGGGTTAAAATGGGTCAAATTGGGGGTTTTGATAAAAGTGGGGTAAATTGACAAAATTGGCCCATGGTGTAGTTGAACAAAATGAAATTGGGAATATTTGGGATTTTTTGGAATTTTCTGGGAATTTTCTGAATTTTTGGATTTTTTGGCTAAGAGGGGTATTTTGGGTATTTGGAGGGTATTGGGAGGTATTTTTGGAATTTTTGGTATCTTTGGGTATGGATGATTAATTTGATTGGTGAGGAAATGTTTAGGAATGGTTTTGGGGAATTTTGAGTGATTTGGAAATTTTGGAACATTTGGGTAAATTCAAGGGTTTTGGGTAGGTTAGGCGGGTGTAGGGTCCCGGGGGTCAAAAATTGAAAATTTGGAAAATTGAAGCTTGGGTGAATGTAAGTGGAATGAAATCATTTTGGTTGAGCCATGAAGCCACATCAAGTCCACATGAGCCATGAAGGGACTCATTTGAGGCATCCACTATGTTGTTCCTAACCCTCTTAGTCAAGGGCTTAGGGGTTAAGGACCATCCATGTGAACCACTTGCATGAGTCAGGAGGTCAAATTGGGTATGGGTATGGTTTTAAGAGGTGTTTGAAAGTGCAGTGTATAGGTGTAGTGTGTGTGTAAGTCAGCCCTTCACTAGACCAGGCCACCCAGGGTAGTCCTAAGGCCAAAGAGTCCTATAGGAACTCATCCTTTAAACTTCCACATTTGATCTCAACCCTCTAGGTGATTAGGGGTCTACAATCAAGTTTGTGGAGTTTGCAGGGAGTTAAGAAGTGGTTTGAATTTCTAAGTGGTGGGTCCCAATTCTAATCCTCTAGGATAGTCAAAGGAAACGCCTAAGGCTAGATCCTAAGTACTAAAGAGAAGAAGAGAAGACCTCATCAAAAATGAGGTCAACACTTATGGAGCAAAATTTTGGAATTATTGGCCTGGCGCCTAGGTGCCAGAGTCCGGCGCCAAGTGCCAGTTCGATACAGACGCTGTTAAGTTTTTTTGATGACTTTGGGCAGTTATTTTGATGGTATTAAGCGGTTATTGGAGCTTCTAGAAGACTAGAAGTTACTCCTAATATATAGGATGTGATAAAATTTATATGGACACAAGGAAACGGTCTGGATCGCGAAGAGGTACGACCCAAAGTGAAGAGGTGGGAAAGACCTGGTCACGGAGTCCGGCGCCTAGGCGCCAGATCCCGGAGCCTAGGCACGACGGTTACCTTCTAGAAGATACATTGAATTTGGACGAATTTTGAAGAGGTGCCTTAAGCAACCCCTGGTCAAATTCAGAGCTCTCTAAATAGAAGCCCATTCTACAGAGAAAATAGCACCAACCCCCCTCTTAGTACACATACCCATTTTAGCATCTTCTCTCTCATCTCTAGGTTTATTGGGTCTCTTCCGTACTTAGGGTGCCACTTTATTTTGTATCTAGTGAGTTTATTTTGAGTGTTTATTGTGTGTTATTGTTGTTGGTGTCTTTCATCATTGCTTTGGAGTTAGTAGAAGTCAACGGATCTCTTGAAGGAACACTTCAGATAAGTATTTGCACTTTTTATAAATATGTTTTGTTGTGTTATTTCAATGACTTCTGAGTAGTTAGTTATCTTTCTCCTTTCAACTATGAAAAGATTATAAATTAAATAAACTTTATAGGAGAATTAAATATAAAATATTTTAAAAACATTGTGATGATATTAATACCTGATCTTAGTTTACTTTTTAAATTGGCCATTTAATTTGTTAAAACCTGTTGAAGAATTTTGAGACCTATCCGGAGATAAATTCTTAACTAGTAGATATCACATGAATCCTTAGGTAATCACAGGCTATATGTGGATTGTTTAAGGTGAAGTGCAAATAAATAGGAAGATATTATTTATTGGGCGTAAAATTAATTAGTTTTTAGAGTGACATGCTAAATTCTAATAATTTGGTTTATAGAAAGGTAACGGGTCACTGGTAGTGCCGACCATAGCCACCCTTGAACATCTAGTAGTGTGAGTCTAGATTAACCCATTCTACTAATAAAACATCCTGAGCCTAACTATAGATTAGTCAATATTCTTTGCATCTGGACCAAAGGGTGAAGAATAGGAATGCTTCTAATTGGCACAATACCATAATCTTAATTCCCTACAAAAGATAGTTAATCTATAATTCTTGGATTAGTTAAAAAAGGAGAAAGTAGTTTTTATAATTGCATTGAATTTTAATTACTGCTTACTTTACTTTCTTGCTTATTGCTTACTTTCTTTTAGTAAAAATTATTATTTAATTAAATTTAAATATATTTAAAAAAATGAGTATATATAAATTGCTTTCGAAAATTTCAAAATATTACTTATATCTCTTACCTTTTATTTCACTATCCCTGTGGGATCAATAACCGAGGACTCCACTGTAGACCCGCATGTTACTTGAACGATACGTATACTTGCGTTTAAAATTGTGACTTTTACAATAATAAAATTTAAATATAAAATAATAAAAGTAAACCTCGTACATCAAGTTTTTAAAGCCATTTGCTAGAAATTAAATATTCTAAAAAGTGGTATCAAATTCTTGTATTTTAAAGCATATTTAAAGTCGCATCGCATCAATGATTTTTTACATAAGTAAGTTGAGAGTTGTATTAATGAAGCATTCATTAAAACCTGATTAGAGGAAGACCACATAATTAACCTAAGAGTCATTTTTAGGGAGTGTGGCTTAAAAATAAAATCATTGAATTGCATCTTCGATATCTTTGCTTGTATGTTTCTTAGCTTTATTGTTCATCATAGGGTACATAAGATAGACCTTGCCAAATTTAAGGCCATCTTTCAAATGAAACTTCTTAAGAACTTATTGTAATTACATTCTAAGGAAACCTTTCAAATCTAACTGTTTTTTGAAAATGATTTAATTATATATGTAATTTTGATTTTGAAAGAAATTTTTTAATTTTAAAAGATGAGCTTGAACATATCTCATATATTCAATCGTTTAAATAACCAAGAATGATATAACAAGTAATATTTCATCTCTAAAGATGAGAGTATCACTTGATAATAGTCACAATTATTCAAACCAAGAAATTTATGATATTCATTTTTCTACAAAATTTCCAACATGCCATTCCTTTATCTAATATGAAGATTAGATAGGGTTAATATTATCTAGTTTACTCATTCTTCTATAGGTGCAAGCTTTTGTAGTTAATACATATTAAGTGTCCGAAATCACTTAAGAAAGCTCTCGATTAAGATCGGGATTTCATTTTCAAGAATTCAAAGTGGGAATGGCTCAATGTGGAACACTTATTTTGGAATCCAAATGAACGAAAGGTAGGGGTTGTCACAAATACTGAGAAGAATTCAGTGACTTCCCAAATAATCCTATTGTTTGGCTTTACATTTTGGAAACGATGTAATTTGATGTTTACTCTTGCCATTTCTATTTTAATCTAGGTCTTACATCGTGTGACGTATGATCAACGCAGACAACCTAAGAAGATAAGAGTAGTTATGTCGTACCGAATGAACAACCTTAAAATCTTAGAAAGAGTTTGGGATTATATTGCTCGACATACAATTGTGCGAAAATCTAAAAGTAGTGTTTGGATTTATGTCATACTAGACAAACAACCTCGAACTCCTACGTGTTCATTTTACTTAAAACTATGGAAAGTCTAGTTGAGGATCATTCTTTGCTTCATATTCTGGTATTGATCGAATCTTAAAGGTTGACCACCACTTGATCGCGTTGCCACCTTATTCTGTGAAAAGAGAAGGGAAGAGAGAAACCTTGTCTCGAGTGGCCTATCCTAGGTTCATTATTTTAGTTTTTTAATTTTAGAAAGTACATTCAGGTTGATGATTATTTCTATTATTATTATTATTATTTAACTAATGAGTAATTGTTACATGTCTTAAGAATGTTTAGTGTTTTTCCAAGTTACCGTGTTGGCCGTGTGTCATAGGGTTTCCTCCTATACATATGTCCAATTTCCTCTACCATATAGCCTCTTTTCCACATGACATGAATGCGATAAATAACATAAGAGTTTGCAATATCTCATGCTTAAGTAAAATATATTTAGTAAAGTGCAATAACAGAGAAAGTAGCAGTACGTCTTGCCACCTCTGATGATATCTTAGAAAAATTGTAATTATATGCTTCATGCATATATACATAAAATTAAACAAACATTGAATATTTTAAGATTTGAATATGATATATATTAAAACATAAGAATGCATGTTTATGTAAAATTAGGTGGTAGATATATGAAAGATCATAACTGGATAAAAGTTCTTGAGTTAGGGATGGGCTCAGCTTCAGGCTTTTGGCCATAATAATCCTTCTCCGAATGAATTTCTTTCTAATAAGAAATTCCAAAGCATTAGCGTGCATAAGACCAATTCTAAATAGAAGATATCAGGAAGGTATTCAAAGGATGGCAACTCCTAGCCCTAATTAAGCTGAATAACCAGTAGCATATGAAAGGTAACCCAAAATTCTTCATTTTTCAAGTACATTACTAAATTAAAATTTTATCAAAGCCATCAACAACCAAGAATTAATACGACAAAAAAATTATTATTATTATATATATTTCATAAATCAAACAGTCCAATGTTCATTCATATTGTTGGGCTAAAGTTGTCAGCAGTCTAAGAAAGCAAGGGCAACTTCACACTAGATATTGGTAAAAGTAGTACCAGCCCTGAACCCTCACAAATTCATTGGGTTAGGAAACATAATACAACTCTATTAGCTTGAACTTAGCAATGGGTGCTTTACAACATTGCCCATACCACAAAGACTTCCAACCCATGAGTATGCTCAATGTTTCATACAAAACTGTCATGATTTAATTGTCTCCAATCGCCAAGGGGTTTTGAGCATGGTAATAAAAATCTCAAACTATTAAGCATTGGATGTTGCTTTGGGCTAAGGTGAATCTGGTCAATTTTATTGAATTCAATATTTAATTTAATTAACAATTAATTTTTTAAATCATTTTTTTAGATTAATCTTCTTCAAAATTCACAATAAGTCTAAAAGACCTCCAAAATACTTAGAATCTTGTTAGAGCATTCATAATGTGGTTCTAAATGATCCCAGAATTTTCTAAGTCGTTACGAGTTCATTTAAATTTTTTGTAAATTATTGAATTCATCGGTCGATTTTCAAATACTAGGTAATTTAAAATATTAATATTCAAGAACAATTTTTTTAATGCTTTTGTCTCTTATGATAAAACTAGCTTATGGGTGAAAGCCTTACTCAATTTGGAGTCCTATGAAGAAGTTGTGCAAGTGTTATCATGATGGGTATAACTAAAAATATTTAATTTAATATATCCTCCTCATTTAACCTACCAATAATCTTTAAGGGTTCCTATTTATTTAATTAACAATTAACTTCAGTGAGCTAACATATCATTTCATATTCTTGTCTTTAAATCAATGGAGGACTGCTTAGGGTATTTTTGTAATTGCATAGGTACTTGAATATATATCCTTAAATTTGGTTAAATTCTAAAAATTTTAGAGTATTTAGCTGTTCATTCTTTACTCAAGGTATTTTATATTGAACCTTAATGGTTTTGAATTGTAAATGACTCGTTATAAGAAATTTTAAGATCCTAAGGGTAAATTTGCATTTTATGAAATGTCATTGATTTTCCCTTTATGAGACCATACAAGTCCTTCCAACTCATGAAGGGGAGTGTAAATTAACAACTTAAACATTTCCAAACTATATTACACACCACTTTTTCATCTACACAGTTATAACTTTTAATCCTTAAAAATTCATGAATTTACATTTTTACCCTTAACATGTTTAACATAATTTTATGGCTACCCCAATCAACCTCTTGTATTTCAAGCATTTTAGTAAGCATTTGATTATGATTTTCATCCATTTACCCTCATATGTGACCCATTATTAATTAATTATTGCAATTATAATATTTACAAATATACGCCTATGATAAACACCTTGCCAACTATGCCACCATGACTTCATTAGCTATTAAACTTTGTTAGTCATTAGCTATTAAACTTTGTTAGTCACTCGCCCATAGGGTAATTAACATTTCATAAGTGAGTTTGTATTTTTCTGAAGTGAATTTTATTTTTTGTAATTATTTAAATAAAAATTATGAAATTTCAAAGAAAATTTATTTTGTCATTAGAAATGTGTTCTCTATTCTCTAAAATTTTACAAAAGATTGTTGAGACTAAGGGTCGGTTTAGGGCAGCTACAACTTATTAATAACCTGTTGATAAGTAGTTGTCCCAGGAATCTGCTGATAATCAGCTGCTGAGGAAAAACTGGCTGGTTGTTTATTTTGTGATGTTGAAAAACAGTTGTTTTGTTGTTGTTTATGGACAAATGACCATTCTACCTATCTACAGTGTTGTTGTTTGCAACAAAACAATCATAGCAATATATTTGATAATTGAGAAGCAAAAATCCACTTCATAAGTACAAAAAATATGATATACACCTCACTTAACATTGAGTATCATTATTATTAAAATAAAGAACAAGAGTATTAAAATAACATTCAATAATATAAAAATATTAATTTTAAAGTTGAGACTGCGTATGTCAGTACCTAGGCCATCCTCTAAGGATACACTGCAAGTTTGGTCACTCCCTGCGGTTAATTATTTAAGCCTATCAACCCACTGAAAGAAGTTAAAGTTCTTCGTGATTCTCCACGAGTACATGTCTCTCGTAGCTATGTGGCTGACATGATGTCAACAAGGAAATCTGAAGTCAGCAGTCGCAGAGCAATCAATGAGAGGTCTTCAAATCCTAGAGCTTATCATTCTTGAATGCTTTAAAAAACAATCCATTAGTCACAACACAAGTATAAATTGGTTAAATAAATAATATATTAGAGTTTAGTGCAGGTTTGAGGTCTCAGACAAATCAGTACACTAACCATTGAATACATCACTACAAGAAGACAACAAACCTTATAAAACAAGGGATCTTGATTGCCTTTAACCCACGTAACACCAAACTTGTGTGTATCACATATGCATATCACCAAACAAGGACATCCATAAGTACCTCAAATAACATTGCATTAGAAAGAAAAGAGATATTTGGTTGCCCTCATTAAGATTTCACTTATGAAACCAATAATCCAGTGACTAACAAGCAATCCAGAATAACCCAAAAGGTCTAACGTCTCATCATGTACCTCACAATCCCACACCAAAAAAAAATGAAATGGAACAATAAAAAGAAAAGCAACTACTCTGGTATGAAAAAATTGGAAAAAAAACCAAACTTGTACATTTCAGATTCAACGACATGTCCTCATAAAATTCAGATCCTCCAATAACTTCAAGGAGTTCAGATATAATGGCATGTCCCAATAAACTTTGAGAGTTGCCTCTAGAACTCGAAGGTGTCATGTGAAATACTAGCATGACTCGTGCACGCATCCACGAGTTTAATATTTCACAAAAATCACAGCACGATAGTTAGCCACGAGAACCACACAACTATATCACAACCACATGCACTCCAGCAAAAACTAGAGCCACACAACCCAACTACCCCCACCCTAATCCACAACCTACTAGCACCGCCCCAGCCCACCTCAACTACACAATCACACAACACACATCATAAGCCAGAGTCCATTCATTGTTCATGCATGAATGGATAATGAATGGACTAGTCAAATTACAAAATGTAATCTTCACACTTACAACACCTTGGTACCACAAATATATGCATGAAAGGTGTATATCACTTTTAAGAGGGCGATGATGGTGGCATGTTTGATATGATAACAAAGCTTTAAAAGGTATGTATCTTATGTACTACGGAGAATTGAGCCTTATAAAATTTAAATCTGAAATGAAAGATTTAAATTGCCTTACTTTGAAATGAAACGAATTTTTATAGTTTTACTTCTTTTGTACATTGATCATGGAATGCCCAATAGAAAGTTCTTGCCACATATTTAAAATCTTGTCTCATGAAGGGGCGTAAAATTTTTTTTTTCCGTGTATGGTTTCTTCAACAATCTACAAGTAATAAAGATACTCTTTTCTCTGACATCAATTTATAGAGGATGACTATCTTGCTTGCTTTTCATTTACATATTCTAACTAGCATGAAAGGATAATGAATGGACTTGCAAAATTACAAAGAGTGATATTCACACTTACAACGCCTTGATATCACAAATATATGCATGAAAGATGTATATCAATTTTAAGAGGGCAATGATAGTGGTATGTTTTATATGATAACAAAGTTTTAAATGGTAGGCATGTTATGTGCTGCAGGGAATTAAGCCTTATAAAATTTACACCTGAAATGAAAGAGTTAAATTTCCCCCATTCGAAATGAAACTAAATTTCATAGTTCTACTTTTTCTATAAAACTATTTATATGGTACATTGATAAGTGAATGTACAATAGAAAGATCTTGCCACATATTGAAAGTCTTGTCTCCTGAAGGGGTGTAATATTTTTTTTCTAAGTATGGTTTCTTCAAACATCGGCAAGTAATAAAGATACTCTTTTCTCTAACCTCAATTGATAGAGGATGACTAACTTGCATGATTTTCATTTACATATTCCAAGTAGCATGAATAGATAATGAATGGAATCATTAAATTATAAAGTGTAATATTCTCACTTACAACACCTCGGTACACAAACATATGCCTCAAAAGTGTATATCACTTTTAAGAGGGCAATGATGGTGGTATGGTTGATATGACAACAAAGTTTTGAAAGGTATGCATGTTATGTGCTATAGGAAGTTGAGCATTATAAAATTTACCCTGAAATGAAAGAGTTAAATTGCCTCAGTTCGAAATGAAACCAACTTTCACAGCTCTACTTCTTTTGTACAACTATTTATATGGCACAATGATCAGTGAATGTATAACAGAAATATCTTGCCAATTATTTAAAATCTTATCTCTTGAAGGGGTGTAATATTTTTTTTTCCAAGTATGGTTTCTTTAAACAACTGTAAGTAATAAAGATACCCTTTTCTCTAACCTCAATTGATAGAGTATGACTATCTTGCATGCTTTTCAATTACATATTTCAACTAGAATGTATTGAAAATGAATTCCAACTCACACAAATTACACTTACAACTCCTTAGTATCACAAAAAGATGCCTTAAACCATTACGGATAACATTGCAATCCACGAAACAAATCCACACAACTAAAATCCATCAACCAAATCCACTAAGAAAACAAAAGAATAAGCAAATAAATAATACTGCTAAAAGAGTAATCCACTAAAAGAAGATAATGGATAGAGGATACCGGAAGAAGAAGAAAATTGTGTGAAAAGCCTTGTCAGAGGTGTATGGGAATGAAGAGAAAGAAGAGGAGAAATACTAAGAAATTGTGGGACAATGTCGACCGGGGCACAGGAGAATGACAGAGCAAATGCGGGACGAGGACAAGTGGGCACAGAACATAATTGATCCAAGAAAAAAATACCTATTTTTATGCCTTGATTTTTATTAAATTTTAAGGATATTATGCTTTAATGAAAGGTATTTTGTCTTTTTGGAAGTAGGTGATGCAAAAATGTTCAAGAAGGAGAAAAATATGAAAAAGGAGCAAAAAGGAGCCAAAATAGAGCCAAAATACAAAGTTGTAGAAATTACTGGCCTGGCGCCTAGGCGCCAGAGTCCGGCAGTTAATTTGACGGTGTGAGCAGTTATTAGACCTTCTAGAAGACTGGCATTTGTTCCTAGTTTATAGAAAATGTGATACAATGTATTTGGACGCTTCAAAATGGTTTTAATCATGAAGAGGTGCGATCCAAAGTGAAGAGGTGCGAAGAACTGGAAGCGGTGTCCGGCGCCTAGGTGCCAGATTCTGGCGCCTAGGGGCCAGATTCCGGCTCCTAGGGGCCAGATTCCGGCGCCTAGGCGCCAGACACACCTTCTAGAAGATTCATTGAATGCGGACACATTTTGAAGAGGTGCCTTGAGGTAATCCTTGAAGCCTATAAATAGGAGGGTATTCCTTCAGAGAAAAACGCCCCATCTACCCCCTATCTAGAGTTCAATCTAGAGAGAGAATTAGAGAGATCATATTAGGGCCACCTTTTTACTTTCCTTCATAAATTAGTGAGTTTATTTTAGAGTTTATATTTAGAGTTTGAAAGAGTTGGTGCATCTGTAGTTCATTACGCTGTGGAGTTAGTAGGAATCAGAAGTTCGATAGGAGAAACATCTAAGATAAGTATTTTTATTTTGATTCAAAGTTTATTTATTATGCTTTGTTATTTAATTTCAATGTGTTCTGAGTAGTTACTTTACTTTCTCCTTTCAATTATAAAAAGATAAATAAGATAATACAAAATTCGTCGGAGAATTAAAAACCATATATTTTCAAAACATTGTGATGATTCTAATAGAGGTTCTTAATTTACTATTTAAATTGGTCTTTTAAATTGTTAAAACCTGTTGAAGAGTTTTGAGACCTAGAAGGAGATGAATTCTTAACTTGTAGATATCACGTGAATCCTTGGGTAACCGAAGGCCTTGTGCGAGTTATTCAAGGAGAAGTGCAAATAAATAGGAAGATGTTATATATTGGGCGTAGAATTGATAAGTTTTTAGAGTGACAGACTAAAATCTTATGATTTGGTTTATAGAAAAGGAAAGGGTCACTAGTAGGGCCGACTATAGCCACCCTTGGACATCTAGTAGTGTGAGCCTAGATTAACCCATTCTACTAACAATACATCCGGACCTGATCTATAGGCTAGCTGATGTTTTTTGCACTCGGATCGAAAGGGTAAAGAATATGAATGCTTCTATTTGGCACAATACCATAAATTTATATTCTCCACGAATATTATTATTATCATAGAAAATCTTGGATTATTTGAAAGGAAGAAAGTTGCTTTCTTATTGTTATTTACATCAATTATTTTATTTCTGCTTTATTATTGCATCTAGTAAATTGAAGATATTTTATTTTTAATTATAAAAGAAATATTTTAAAATAAAAATATTTAAAGATCTATAACTCTCTCCTCGTGGGAACGATACTGGGGTCTTTGTTTCAAAGCCTTATATTACTTGAAACGATACGTATACTTGCGTAGAACCCCTAGTGTGTAAAATGTTTTCCATAAAATTATATTTATATACACTAGTCGCTATTATTATTTATAACATATATTTTTGAAAGCATTAATTAGTACGTTGATCTTCAGAGGACTTCGGGTCAAGTTTTTTGCACCTTTGCCGGGGAAGAAAATTTTAGTACGCATATATTTATATCGGGTCAAGTTTTTGGCATCGTTGCCGAGGAGAGTAGAGACAAACTTTTAGATTTTAAGTATTTTTATTTTATTAATTTTTCGTTATTATAAAAAAAAATAAAAAAAAACATATATATATTAATAATATTTATTTTAATTCTTGCTAATTGACTTTTTATGTGTAGTTCTGGATGTGAAGGATTATTACCTTTAGATTCTGAATTAGAAAGAACTGTTAGAAGAATTAAAAAAGGAAAACAAATTCAAAAATTTCAAGAAATGAATAATTTACATAACAATTTATAAAATCCAATTGAAATTAATGATCAAAATGTTTTTAAACCATTAAGGGATTATGCTAACCCTACAGTTGATGAACTTCATAGTAGTATTCAAATACCCACTGTAGATGCTAATTCTTTTGAGCTTAAACCGTCTATTATTCAAATGGTTCAAAACAATCAATTTAGTGGAACACCAAATGAGGATCCAAATTTACATCTTGCTAGTTTTTTAGAACTTTGTGCTACCTTTATATATAATAATGTTTCTGATGATGTTATTAGGCTTAGACTCTTTCCTTTTTCTTTAAGAGATAAAGCAAAGATGTGGCTGAACTCATTAGCACCAGGTACTATTAAAACATGGGCTGAAATGGCACAAAAATTCCTTGCTAAATATTTTCCTCCTTCTAAAACTGCTAAATTAAGAAATGATATTACTTCATTTAGTCAATTTAACGGGGAGACAATTTATGAAACTTGGGAAAGATTTGAAGAACTATTAAGAAAATATTCTCATCATACTTTACCTGATTGGTTAATTATTCAAACATTTTATAATGGATTAATTGGATCTTTAAAATCAATTATTGATGTTGCTGTTGGAGGTTCTTTAATGTCTAAATCATTTGAAGAAGCTTACACTTTAATTGAAGAAATGGCTAACAATAATTTTCAATGGCATTCTGAAAGGATTAATCCTAAAAGAATGGCAAGTATTCATGATAATGAAGCCTTTTCTATTTTATCTTCACAAGTAGCAGCAATGTCTAAGAAATTAGATAGTTTTGCTATTAATATATCACATAATAACTCTGCTAATATTGAAGATTCTCAAACTATTGAAACTTTACAAGCTATTGCTAGTAAAAATAATCCTTATTCAAATTATTATAATCCTGGATGGAAAAATCATCCTAATTTTAACTGGAATAATTCACAACAATGGGGTAATAATCAATCTCATCCCACTGGAAATTGGAATAATCAAGTTAATTCAAACTATAAACCACCTGGATTTAACAATCAACAGAAAAAGTTATCTATAGAAGAATTAATTTTACAACTAAGTAATCAATTACAAAATCAAAATACTGCTATTCGTAATATTGAGAATCAAATGGGACAAATCGCTAATTTAATTAATTATAGACCCCCAGGAACACTTCCTAGTAATGTTGAAATCAATCCAAAAGAAACCTGAAAAGAACATGAACATGTTAAAGCTGTACAACTTAGAAGTGGAAAGGAATTAAAAGAAAGAATGCAAAATGAAATTGAAAATGAGATTGAGGTTGAAGAGATTGAAAAATCTAAAGAAACTCCTTCTCCTAATAAACATCAATTTGATATTTCTATTAATATGGAAGTTGAAAAACCACCACCACCTTTTCCTCAAAGACTTAAACAACAGAAGCTTGATCATCAATTTTCTAAGTTCTTTGAAATTTTTAAGAAACTTACTCTAAATATACATTTTGCTGAAGCTTTAGAACAAATGCCAACTTATGCAAAATTTATGAAGGATATTTTAAGTAAGAAACGAAGATTTGAAGCTTTTGAAACTGTTGCATTAAGTGAAGAATGTAGTGCAATAATTCAAAGGAAATTACCTCAAAAACTTAAAGATCCTGGAAGTTTTACTATACCTTGTGCTATTGGAGAAAAGTTTTGTGGAAAAGCTTTATGTGATTTAGGAGCAAGTATTAATCTCATGCCATTTTCTATTTTTCAAAGGTTGAATTTAGGAGAGATTACTCCCACCACTGTAACCCTTCAGTTAGCTGATAGATCTATCACTTACCCTAAAGGAGTTATAGAGGATGTTCTTGTTAAAGTAGATAAATTTATCTTCCCTGTAGATTTCATTATACTTGATATGGAAGAAGATAAAGAAATACCTATTATTTTAGGGAGACCTTTTCTAGCAACCGGACGAGCTATGATTGATGTGCAAAAAGGAGAATTAACCATGAGAGTTAATGATCAAGAGATTAAATTTAATGTCCTTAAATCAATGAAGTACCCTAAAAAAGAAAAATGTTATTGAATGGATATAATTGATTATTTAATTGAGAAACATTATCAAGAAAAATGTAAAGTAATTTCTGAAGAAAAATTTGAATTATTAACCGATGAAGATGAAGAACTAAAAGAAGAAGAAACTCATTATATTAAAGATAATTGGCAAACTTTGGACATAACTCAAAATGATATAATTTTACCCTCAATTAAAAAAGCCGTTGAACTGGAATTAAAAATGTTACCTTCACATTTAAAGTATGAATTTCTGGGAAATTCATTAACTTTACCTGTTATTATTTCTTCTTAGCTAAGTAAAGATCAAGAAGAAAAATTGATAGGAGTGTTAATAAGAAAGCATTTGGTTGGACAATTACTGACATAAAAGGAATAAGCCCGTCCATTTGTATGCATAGAATTTTAATGGAAGAAAATTTTAAACCTACTATTGTACCTCAAAGAAGACTAAATCCTATCATGAAAGAGGTTGTTAAAAAGGAAATTGTTAAATGGTTAGATGCTGGTATTATTTATCCTATTTCGGATAGCCAATGGGTAAGTCTTATTCATTGTGTTCCAAAGAAAGGAGGAGTAACTGTCATTGTCAATGATAAAAATGAACTAATTCCTACAAGACAAGTTACTGGATGGTGAATTTGCATTGATTATAGAAAATTAAATGACGCCACTAGAAAGGATCATTTTCCTTTACCTTTCTTAGATCAAATGCTTGATAAATTAGCTGGACAATCATATTTCTATTTTCTGGATGGATATTCTGGTTATCATCAATTACCTGTCTCTCCTGAGGACCAAGAGAAAACAACATTTACAAGTCCTTATGGAACATTTGCCTTTAGAAGAATGCCTTTTGGTTTATGTAATGCACCTGCAACTTTTCAAAGATGTATGATGTCAATATTTTGTGATTTGATTGACAAAGGAATTGAAATATTCATGGACGATTTTTCAGTTTTTAGAACTTCTTTTGAATCTTGTTTGGAAAATATTTCCAAAATTCTGAAAAGATGTTAAGAAACAAACTTAGTTCTTAACTGGGAAAAATGTCAATTCATGGTCACAGAAGGCATCTTATTTGGTCACAAGATTTCACAAAAAGGGATGGAAGTAGATCAAGCAAAAGTGAAAATTATTGCTGATTTACAACAACCTACTACTGTTACTGATGTGAGAAGTTTTCTAGGTCATGCTGGATTTTATAGAAGATATACAAAGGATTTTTCTTAAATTGCTAAACCTCTTTGTCATTTATTGGAAAAAGATGCTAAATTTGAATTTAACAAAGACTGTGTTAATGCTTTTAATATTTTAAAAGAAAAATTAATTACTGCACCTATCATTGTTGCACCTAATTGGAATAAATCTTTTGAATTAATGTGCGATGCAAGTGATTTTGCAATTGGAACTGTATCGAGACAAAAATATGAAAAAATTTTCAAAGTTATATGTTATGCTAGTAAAACTTTTACTGGAACTCAAAGAAATTACACTACTATTGAGAAAGAGCTTCTAGCTATAGTATATGCCTTTGATAAATTTAGACCTTATCTTCTTGGTACTAAATGCATAGTTCATACTGATCATTTCGCTAATAAATATTTAATGTCAAAAAAGGATGTTAAACCTAGACTAATACGATGGGTTTTACTTCTACAAGAATTTGATTTTCAAATAGTGGATAGAAAAGGAACGGACAACCAAATTGCTGATCATTTATCTAGAATTAAGAATGATGTTATTATCGAAGAAAACATAAATGAGAAATTTCCTGATGAACATTTATATGTTATTCAAGGATACCAAACACCTTGGTATGCGGATATAGTTAACTATTTAGTTAGCAATATTCTACCTTATGGATTGGATGAAAAATTTATTAAGAAATTTAAAAATGATGCTAAATATTATATTTGGGAAGATCCTCATTTATTTAAATTAGGAAGAGATTCTATAATTTGAAAATGTGTACCCTATGAAGAAACTTATGCTATTATTCAAAAATATCATGATTTCGATTTTGGAGGACACTTTGGAGTAGATAAAACTGCATTTAAAATTTTAAATTCAGGATTTTATTGGCCTACTTTATTCAGAGATGTGAGACATTATGTTAAAACATGTGATCGATGTCAAAGAATGGGAAATATATCCAAGAAAGATTAAATGCCTTTAAACTATATATTGGAAGTTGAAATTTTTGATATATGGGGTTTAGACTTTATGGGACCATTTGTACCATCATCTGGAAAAAAATATATTTTATTAGCAGTTGATTTGTTTCAAAGTGGATTGAAGCTGTAGCTTTGCCTAACTATGACTCCAAAAGTGTATCTAAATTTTTAAAGAAGATGATTTTTTCAAGATTTGGAATGCCTAAGGTAATTATCACAAATGGTGGAAGTCATTTTAGAAATATAAGAATTCAATCATTACTGCAAAAATTTAGAATCAAACATAAAATTACAACTGTATATCACCCACAAACAAGTGGAATGGGTCGAAGTATCAAACGGAGAAATTAAAAGAATTTTATAGAAGATCGTTAATCCTAAAAGAACCGATTGGGTTGATAGACTTGATTCTGCATTATGGGCTTATAGAACAGCCTATAAGACACCAATCGGAATGTCACCTTACCGGTTAGTTTTTGGAAAACACTGCCACTTACCTGTTTAACTTTAACATAAAGCTTATTGGGCGATAAAGGAGTTTAATTCTGATTTGAATACTGCAGGAGAAAAACGATTATTGCAATTAAATGAGATGGATGAAATAAGAAATGAATCATATGATAATGCAAAAATTTATAAAGAGAAAATGAAGATATTACATGATAAAAAGTTTTCAGGAAAAATATTTGAGCATGGACAAGAAGTATTACTATTTAATACACGTTTAAGACTTTTTCCTAGAAAATTGAGAGCAAAATGGATAGGACCATATATAATTGAAAAAGTATACCAATATGGAGCTGTGGATATTAATAACCCCAAAACGAAAAATATTTTTAAAGTTAATGGATTAAGATTAAAGCCTTATTTGGGAGACATTAAAAAGATTTATAAAGAGGCTTATGAATTAAGTCAACCTGATTAAAGAATTACTTAGGTCGGGCTGACAACGTTAAACCAAGCGCTTAATGGGAGGCAACCCATAGATTTTATTTTTAGTGTGTTTTTACATTTTTAATGTATGGTTATGCCTCGGTCTTGACTAATTTTATATAACTTCAGAAAATTAAAAATTATCTTAAAGTATATAAAGTTTGGACTTTGGATCACTCCATTTCATATGTGAGTAAAAAAGAGATCAAGTTAACCTTCTTTGAAATTATGTATAATTGTGTTATTGAGATTGTTCTGATCTTATCATTATAATTTACCTATTTTTAGAGAACGAAACCTTGAAATTTGACGTTAGGCGAAATGGAGTCGAACATGGTTCCGGCACCCATGCACCAGAATTCGGCGCCTAAGCGCCAGAATAAGCTGTGTGTTGATGGGTCCGGCGCCCAGATTTGGCGCCTAGGCGCCAGATTTGGCGCCTAAGCGCCGTAGTTACTGGGTCTTGTAAAAACAAAAAATTTTCAGTTTTTCACACGATTTTCACCTTTAAATTAACCCATCTTCATCCCCAATCCCTATGCAATCATTATTTCGACCCATACACTCCATTCTTGAGAGATTAGAGAGGATTTTTGAAGAAATGGAGAGGAGAAATCTTGGAGAAGAGGCTAGAAACAAATGTCCAAAAGATCCTCAACCCTACTTCAATGGTTTCATCGCTGTAAGTTTGGAGAAAATTTCTAGTCGTCTTGATAAATTTGAAGCGAATTTTAAAAGCATTGGAGATCGCCTTCATGAGATGTATCATCAGATTGAACATCTGGAATGGCAAGCGAAACTTCAATTTGATCATCTAGCGGCTTATCAAGATGCTCAAGTGGAGATGTATGCGAAGAACAATTGGATCGACGAGAAAACGGCTATGGATTTTCCAAAAGCATTAGTGTTCTTCCCAAGTGGGCTGAATAGTTTTCCTTGCCAAGATAATGGAAATTAGATAGTGATTTGATGAGATCGTGATTTATCTAGTGAGTCGTAGTATCGATTCAGTGAATCGATTGTGTTTGTTTGTGTATTTGCTTTCATGTTCAATGTGTGTTGTATTTGTTTTCAAATTGTGTTGTTTGATTGTGTGTTAGGACTTGAATCATTATATTATACTTATCTGAAGTGTATTGAGCCAATATTGAAGATTATAAATGGAAATTAGAGGAGTTTGATTTAAACCTTGTGTTTGATTGGTGGATTTAATATTTAATTTTTAAAAAAAAATTTTTGGAAAATGTTTTGGAAGTTAGAAACTGAGGTCCTACTCTAATATGAGTAATTGGAAGTTGAATTTATGAATTTTGGTGGAAAATAAAATTTATAGAGTGATTTTTGTGAAAGGCGAGTCTGGCGCCTAGGCGCCAGAATTCGGCGCCTAAGCGCCGGTTCGGCCTGCTTACCCAAAAAACACCATATAAACCCCATTAGCCATGGATGACGCCTAAGCTTCATCTCCTTCCCCATTTTTGTGAAAATACACCTCTTAGATCCATTTTGAGGTCAAAACATCAAGTATTTGGGCACGAAATCACTTGATTTCTTCGTCTCGAGGTCAGATCTACACTCTAATCCATTTATTTTCTATTTTCACCATAGTTTTTCCTATGTTTTGCTAAAAAATGAAATTTTGAGAAAAATTTTGATTTTTAGGTATTCTATTTGGATTTTTAAGCTTATTTTAAGTTTCTTAAACTTAAAAAGAGTTTAAATATTTGATTCCTAAATTTGTTCTTGTTTTCTTTCATGTTTAGATGGCACCGAATTCTAAGCCAGGGAAGGGACGAAAAAATTTTGACAGTAGCAAATTCGCGACTGCGGCAGTGCATTTTCGATATCACGAATTTGCGACATCGAGAAAGTTTATCTCGGAGCGAAGCTTTTACAATCCGGGTGAAATAATCGAGAACACAATCATTGCACACAACTGGTAACGATTCTGTTATTTCACTGTTGTTGCTGTTATTCCAGTCGTTCGTGAATTTTTTGCTAACTTTTTAGATGCGGAAGACTACGAAGTCTTCGTCAGAGGTATTGGAGTAGGATTTACTCCGGAGAGGATCAATGTGTTTTATGGACTGCCACTGATCACAGAAAAATTCATTAAGAAATTCTTATCTATTTTTTATGAAATTGCACTTTAAAGAAAGGTATTTTCTGTATTTTACTGCAGGAATGAAGATTTATAAGTGATTAAAGTAAAAAGCATGAAATGGAGCGAATTTGGATAAAAAAGGAAGAAATTCATGCAACATGAACTAAGTCGCCGATGGCGAGATCGAGGTCGCCGACGGCGAGATCATGAAGAAAATTTCTGAAGGAATTATAACTACCTCGCTGACAGCGAGCCCGAGCCCGCCTACAGCGAGATCGTGCGGTTTGAAGACCTACTAGAAGCCCCGCTGACGGCGAGGTCATTTCCCGCCGACGGCGAGACAGTTCAAAATGCAAATACTTTGAACCTGGACACTTTTTGAAGAGGTGTTTAAGCACCCCTTGGACCTTTGCCTACCTCTATAAATAGAGGCCGAATTCTAGTGTCTAAGTGTGTCTATTTTAGAGAGTCTGAGTCTATTTTGGTATTAAGTGAGTCTGTTGTTAGTCATTAGTGATTTTCTTTAGTTTATTTGAGTGTTATTTAGAAGTTTGTTGTACTAGAAGGAAAAGTCAAAGGAACTTGATGAGTCCGTTAGGGAGGAAATTAAGATAAGTATCTTTGTTTATTGTTGTTAACTTTAAATGAAATCCATGCTTTGTTTTATTTCCATGCATTACGAGTAGTTTTCTTAGTCTTTCTCCTTGTTTATGAAAATTATGCAAATTGATGAAATTAAATAGAAGTACCTAATATATTAAAATAAATTGTGATAATTTTTACTTAAAACTTAATTTACTTTCAATCCGACGATTGAGTTGTTAAAATATGTTGAATTATCAACTATAGTAAAAATTACATCCAATATTCAGGGAAGTCAAAAGCCTTGGAAGGAGGGTGCAAATAAATAGGGAAATATTATATATTGGACGTAGAATTGGACATTTTAGTGTGACAGACTAAAATATTCAATTTAGTCCTATTGTTTGAGAGCTGAAGTGTAGATGTTAGCCCTCAGGTGAGGGGAACGTGGGAGCTCTGAAGTGGCAGCCGGTATCCTCCCAGCCTAGCCGCAGATTCAGTAATCAAACATAGGATTATTCAATGTTCTTTGCACCTGGACCAAAGGGTAAAGAATAGGAATGCTCCTATTTGTCACAATACAATTTAAGAATTCTATTTAACTTCATCATTCACTTAATTTTCTAAAAACAAGGAGAAGGATACTTTTTCTGATTTATTTAAATCAACTTATTTCCAGCATTAGTTTACTTTAGTTTGATGTAGTTACTTTAAATTTCCGTTTACTATTAAGTAATTCCTTTAAATTTAGCTGATAACAAATCTGTTAAAAACTTCCTCGTGGGATCGATAACCGAGATCGCACTAGAGCCTTGTATTACTTGATACGATACGTATACTTGCGTAGAATCCACATTATACATTTCATCATTAAATCATATATATATTCTTAAAGCGGGATCAAGTTTTTGGTGCCGTTGCTATAAACATAAATTACAAACATATTAAAAGTGGGTCAGCCACCTACCATCGAGTGCCACTATTTTGGATTATCTCCATCTGAGGGAGATCTTGAGATGATTATTGCTTATTTGACTGACGGCACTAGAGCCTGGAAGATCCGGAATGAAAAATGGGTTAACTTCAAATCTTCTAAGCTAAATGGTGTTTCAAAGGCTTGGCATTATTTTATTTCTGCTAGACTTCTACCTTCCAACCACCTGAGTGAAGTTACCAGAGAAAGAGCTATCCCGAACTATTGCATTCAGGAGAGGAAGCTGATAGATGTTGGCAGTATTATTTATGATTCTATGGATTCTACTCGCTAGATCCGAGTACTTACGTGGACCGGGATTCCCATCTTTGATCTATTCTTTATGTGTTAGCAATGGAGTCATCGTTGATATTTCGAGGAGAAGTCGAAGTCTACCAAGCCAATTGGGCAGGAGAGTGTTAGTATATATGATCGTCTTCGAGGGAAGAGATCGACCGCTCCTTCTAATTCTACACACACTTCAGGTAGACCTTCCACTTCCAGACCTTCTATGTCTACTGCTGAGCCACCATCTAGTTTTTAGGAATCGATGCATGATCAGTTTATAGAGCAGCAGCATGAGTTATTTCAAACTCACTGCAGAGTTGATTCTATTGATAAGAAAATTGATCATTTATCTGAGTATACTAGAGGAAGAGTAGTTACGATGCTGAGTATGATGAAGCTCTCGTTAGATTCCTGAAGGGAGAGCATGATGTTCAGTTTCCTACTTGTCCTAGATTTTCATCATATGTTGATCCTAAGGATGTTGAGTTTTCTTTTGGTGATGACGACGATCATGAGGCTACAGACAGTGATTAGTGGCCAGATTTACCTCTGATTTGTGCTAAGTCTGTTGTTAGTTTGGTTTGTTTGCTAGTATTGATTGTTGTTTGTTGTTTGCTAGTTTAGATTTGTTTATGTACTTTGTGTGGATTGTTGGGTGTTGAGATTGTTGTTAGAGTATTTTTAATGTATTTTGTTTAAGATTGAAATTTGGATAAATTTATGTTTATTTCTGTTTCAACCTACTATTTAGTAGTTAGTATTGTTGTTCTATTTCTGTTATTATAAGTAGTATAGTAATTTAATTTAATTACTAATGAGCACGCTTACTTTTATACTCGCTTCATTATTTCGTATTATTCATAAAAGCATGTGTAGAAGTAAACTTTTCTTTCTAGAATGTTTTTTTTACATACTTATAAAAATTCCTTTTTAAAATTATGTTTCTTCTTTCTCTCATACTTTAAAAAAAAAATTCATGATAAACCAAAACTTAAGTTTGGGGGAAAGGGAAAATACATTTAAATTTAAATTTTATTTGTCCTTTAAGAACTAATATTTTCTTAAAATAAAAATTTTTAACATAACATGAGGAATGAAGAATCTATTTAAGATCTCTTAAATTTTTGAAATTATAAATAATTTAGTGGACTTAATAAAAAATTTTAATAACTTCGATTGATTTTAAGAATAGAATTATTCAACTTAAAGAAAAATAAGATTAAGAAATTTTTCTATTCATAGTAGAGATAATTGAATTTTAGAAGTATTAAGAAATCAAAAATTATAACTCGAAAAAGAATAGATTGAAATTCATTTTGAAATCTATTTATGTTATAATAATTAAGTGAAAATGTATAAGTTTGAAAATATAAGTTAAGGATCGTGAAGTTCAAAACCATTAACAGGCTATCTAGATACAGTATTCCTCTTTTTTTTTTAAAAAAAAGGATAAAAAAAAGAAAAAGAGAGGAGAAGCTTGAGGAAATGCCTAATAAAAAATTGTCTTCACTTGAATTAACTTATAAAAAGAAAACTAATTACATATATTACTTAATTTTTATGCATATATTTTTATTAGAAAAGAATTTCATGAAGATCTTTTTTTGTGAATAATTTATGTGATCTTAATATAATAAACTACAATTATTTTTGAAGTGAATGAAAAATTTTTGAAGTCTTATGATTTGGTAGTTAGAATATTCTTTAAATTCTTAAAATTAAACTTAGTTAGTGAAATTTGGTTAATGATTTACTAAAGCCTTTATAAAATCAAAAATCATAAGGAGTCTTAAATATTTACCTTTTTATTCCAAATGTTATACATTTTATATAGTAAAAAGGGTTACTTGAGGACAAGTAACGTTTAAGTTTGGGGGATTTTGATCCAAGAAAAAATACCTATTTTTATGCCTCGATTTTTATTAAATTTTAAGGATATTATGCTTTAATGAAAGGTATTTTTGTATTTTTGGATGTAGGTGATGCAAAAATGTTCAAGAAGGAGAAAAATATGAAAAAGGAGCAAAAAGAAGCAAAAATAGAGCCAAAATGCAAAATTGTCGAAATTAATGGCCTGGCGCCTAGGCGCGGAGTCGCGCGCTGGCGCCGGCTCGATACGTAAAACTGTTGAGTTTTTAATGACTTTTGAGCGGTTATTTTGACGGTGTGAGCGGTTATTGGACCTTCTAGAATATAGGACATGTGATACAATGTATTTGGACGCTTCAAAAAGGTTTTAATCGCGAAGAGGTGCAATCCAAAGTGAAGAGGTACGAAGAACTGGATGCGGTGTCCGGCGCCTAGGCGCCAGATACACCTTCTAGAAGATTCATTGAATGTGGACACATTTTGAAGAGGTGCCTTGAGGCAACCCTTGAAGCCTATAAATAGGAGGGTATTCTTTCAGAGAAAAACGCCCCATCTACCCCCCCTATCTAGAGTCCAATCTAGAGAGAAAATTAGAGAGATCATATGAGGGCCACCTTTTTTACTTTCCTTCATAAATTAGTGAGTTTATTTTAGAGTTTGTATTTAGAGTTTGAAAGAGTTGGTGCATCTGTAGTTCATTACGCTGTGGAGTAAGTAGGAATCAGAACTTCAGTAGGAGAAACATCTAAGATAAGTATTTTTATTTTGATTTTTATTTTGATTCAAAGTTTATTTATTATGCTTTGTTATTTAATTTCAATGTGTTATGAGTAGTTACTTTACTTTCTCCTTTCAATTATGAAAAGATAAATAAGATAATACAAAATTCGTCGGAGAATTAAAAACCATATATTTTCAAAACATTGTGATGATATTAATACTGGTTCTTAATTTACTATTTAAATTGGCCATTTAAATTGTTAAAACCTGTTGAAGAGTTTTGAGACCTAGAAGGAGATGAATTTTTAACTTGTAGATATTACATGAATCCTTGGGTAGTCGAAGGCCTTCTGCGAGTTATTCAAGGTGAAGTGCAAATAAATAGGAAGATGTTATATATTGGGTATAGAATTGATAAGTTTTTAGCGTGACAGACTAAAATCTTATGATTTGGTTTATAGAAAAGGAAAGGGTCACTAGTAGGGCCGACCATAGCCACCCTTGGACATCTAGTAGTGTGAGCCTAGATTAACCCATTCTACTAACAATACATTCGGACTCGATCTATAAGCTAGCCAATGTTCTTTGCACCGGATCAAAGGGTAAAGAATATGAATGCTTCTATTTGGCACAATACCATAAATTTATATTCTCCAAGAATATTATTATTATCTTAGAAAATCTTGGATTAATTGAAAGGAAGAAAATTGCTTTCTTATTACTATTTACATCAATTATTTTATTTCTTCTTTATTATTGCATCTAGTAAATTGAAGATATTTTATTTTTAGTTATAAAAGAAATATTTTAAAATAAAAATATTTAAAGATCTATAACTCTCTCCTCGTGGGAATGATACTGGGGTCTTTGTTTCAAAGCCCTATATTACTTGAAACGATACGTATACTTGCGTAGAACCCCTAGTGTATAAAATATTTTCCATAAAATTATATATATATACACTAGCCGCTATTATTATTTATAACATATATTTTTGAAAGTATTAATTAGTACGTTGATCTTCAGAGGACTTCGGGTCAAGTTTTTGGCACCGTTGTCGGGGAAGAAGATTTTAGTAAGCATATATTTATATCGGGTCAATAACATGAGAGGGGAAAATTTTGCTACAATGTGGTGTCACTGCTGCTCCATACGGTGCAAGCATGCATTTCCGCTCCATGTAGCACTTCTGCTGTCATGCCAAACAGACTTTACGAAGTTAATCAAAGGAAATTTCATGTCATATTGTTTATATTTAAATTTTTAGAATTTTTTAATTATTTTTAACCCTCCATGCTCAAACCATAAAATCACACTCAATTCTTAACCAAATCACATGGAGTTTTTTTGTTGCACCTTCATTGAAATGAGTTGAACCTATCTATACAGCTGGGTGGACATGAATTGTTGAGTCTCTTCATAAATTCCCAAACCATGACAAATGTAGTAGTTTTGAGTCTATACAATAGTCCATGCGGCAATGCCTCATTTGAATGACTTGAGAAGCTTCGCCTTGATGCCACACACCTCTTCCTTACTTGGATTTGAGTTGTGGATGAGCCTAGGTATTAAATTGAAAAAAAGGTGGATCAAGTTTGGTTTGGCACTACGTTAGTGGTTATGGGAATGGTGGATTTTGATTGGGGAAGTAGTTTTAGGCTCTGAGTAAGTTTTTGGTGAAGTTGATTTTAAGGTCGAAAATGCCTGAATTTTAGAGACAAAATTAGGCTTTCGTTTAGGTAGAGATGGATTGTGATATGTGGAAAGAGGCCCATAAGGGTTTTGAGAATAGTTTGGAGCAATTTTGGTTGGGCTTCACTAAGGTTTATGCACTTCTTTTTTTTTTTTGGTCGTGGGGTACCCTATTTATAAACTCAGCCATAGGAGAGGAGCATAGCTCCAATTGGCTAATCTAAGGGCTTAGGTGGCCACTCATGTGGATCTCTAACAAGGGAGTTAGCCAATGGTGTTGAGGAAAGTAAGATGAACTGAATTTTGGGTTTTGGTCTTGTGGTTGGCTTTCGGGTTCACCTCCACCACCGACCATGGTGGAGGGGAGTGCCTTAGTGGTCACCATCTTACTATGGAGGTTAGTGGTGGAGAGTGGTGAAGCTAATTGAAGTGAAACATGGTTTGTGGGATTGATTTAAGTGAGAAAGATTTCAATTGCTTTGGGTAGGTTTTGGATTCAAGTCATAAAGATGGGCTTGGCTCAACCATCATGAGGGCTAGACCTGATGTTTAACATGTGGATTAGGCTTAAGCTTGGATTTGGGCAAATCATTAAAGTGGCCAACCAATTTTTGGGGAATCTTAAAAGTGTGGTCACCTTTACCTATTTATGGAGTGGTGGCTTGCATGGAGCTTATGCAAGGCTTAGTGGCTTGCTTATGGCTTGGGTGAAGCCAGGTGGCTTACATGAGGAAGGATTTTGGTAATTTTTAGATTTTTTGATGCTTTTTCCATGAGTCTGAATTTTGTCTTCTTTAATCATGAACTTTACATCCTAAGATTAATTTGATTTTAATTTTATGATAAGGTGACTAATTTCATGAGAGGTGTTAACTTTTATTTAAATTGATCTCAATTTTGGTGGGTGGGCTTCGACTAGGTGGATATTTTAGCCTTTTGGAATTTATCATGCTGGATTTTAAAATTGAGTTGTGGACTTTAATTTTGGGTTTGGATTTGGATCATGGTTAATTCAAATTGAGCTCATGAGAGAGGTGAATTAATATAGGGATATCAATCATGGAAGTTGGCCCTTAAAGCTATAAAATTTGTTGCTTGAAGGTGGGTTTGAATTGGGTTTCAAAGTGGGTTCAATTAGCTTGGATTTTATTTATAGAGGTTTAATTTAGACATTGATTTTGATTTGATTTTATGGTGGAGCATGTGCAAGTGTGAGTGTAGGTGGGGATGATGTAAATTGTGGTGTTGGTGATAAGTATATATGTGTGTGTATGAATGTGTAAATGGTGCTGGTGAGTATGTGTAAGTGTGAATGTGTGTGGGTTGTAATTGTGATAAGTGTTTAAGGGTGTGTGTGTGGGTCTTGGCTAGACCCTTATGTCCAAATGGTCTCATTAAGGCACTTTCCAATCGTTATAGTAAATCAACTTGAGTTTTAATAGGTTGGTCCCAATCAACTCAACTAAATGTTGAGGATTTAGGATGACACACATTAAGTAGTGGTTGGAATTTCTAATTAGGAAGGTTCCCCTCACTAGTCTTCTAGGATAGTCAATAAGGTAATCTTAAGGCTAGATACTAGGTTCTAGAGAGGGAAAAAGACCTCACCGTATTTGAGGTCAATACTTCCTTAGGACATTCATATCCAAATTATATGGGAGATGTCAACCATTTCTCACCCTGGTTAAGAATGGTGCCCACTTCTACTATGAAAGTGATTTTCATAAGGCATTTGATGGTATTAATGGTTACATTTTGAGCCGTCAACTATTGGCAGCTCTCGTGTCCAAGAAACTCTTAATTTTGAATATTATCATCTTAACAATGTTTGAAGGAGCACAATTGGCTCACGAAAATTATCAGGGGGAGGAGAATGCCTTGTACTACCTTAGTTGGCATCTCATACCCATTGAATTGCGATAACTGCCAATTGAAATGCATTGCTTGTATTGATATTCATAGTTAATAAAATGAGATATTACATTTTCTCTCATCACATCCATCTGATCACAGGGATAGAATTTTTGTAGTACTTTATGACTCTTTCCAACTTGGTAGGATGTTTAGCCAAATTGTATACTCCTCCATTTTCATATTAATTGCATACTACAGTGATCTGTTAAGGACCATGTTTGAGCAAATTTCCTAGATGCCATCCCATACCAGTTGACTCAACTATTAATGACATATTTCTGGATGAGAATATACTAAAGTTAGATCATCTAGAGTAAGAACTGTATTTTGATGGTCCATTCTTCTTTGAATAGGGTGCCCAAAGAGCCATGCCTCGCGTTAAGATAGGGATCGATCTTATTCTTGTCTCTTTTGTATGGGGGTATCCTTCAACATTCTGATAGCTTGATGAAATCTTAGATTAACAATAACGTAGAGTATGAATTTCTAATCTTCTTATTAGAGCTTTCCATCATGAATAGAATAAATTATATGGTGATTCTCATCTTGAGATAACTCAAGTGATGGGCACCTATAAGGTGAAAATTTGAACTTCTAAGCTATCTCTACTGGGTTCTAGCTTTATTGGATACTATTCCCAATGAGACCCTTATTAAAATTTCACAATCAATGAACAGGAAGGCAAACACCCTTGTTAATTTTGCCAAGGAATTTTTCAACCCCGATGGAAGTCCCATGACAGTATTGATCCAAGATTGAATCATCAGCGCGCTTTAATATACTCGTGGTATCACCATTTGGCATACCTAATAGGATTATCTCCACTTTTGCTAGCTAAATATATGATGGGCTATAATATTTCATCAACTTTTTAGTAAAAGACAGACTCCAAGATGATCTCTCCTTATTGGCACAGATACAAAGGAGAGCATTATCATTCACTATCATGAACATGTTATACCAATGTTCATTCGATCAAATGTAGCTCCTCATTCTTCATAGTGAAGAGGTTGGTAAGGTCACGAGTGAGGTACATGAGAGTATTTTTAGATTGCGTCAATCCGGCCCGAAGATAAATTATCAAGAGACTTGGGTATTATTGGCTTTCTATGACTCAAGTTTGTCTTGTGCATTCTAAAAAGTTTCATCAATGCTTGGTCTTCAACCCAGTGTTGTACCAATCCCCAAATGTCTTGCATTTGATAGTAGTATCTTGGCCTTTCAAGGTTGGAGGTTTTAATATTATAGGGTCCATAGAACCTACTTTCTCCAAAGGACATATATTTATCCCATCAACTACTAACTACTTTCTGAGTAGAAATTATAAATTTGAGAGAGGATGTCATTCTCTTACTCGAGAATGATGGATAATAAATTTAATTATCTTCCTAATTTTAATGAAAAGAAAGATGGGAAAATATCAAATATTTCTCATACATAAGAATGTCTTAATACTATAATGTAGGTCGCCAAATCGGGAAGGTTATCGGTTGCCTTGAAAATATGTTTAATTTAAATTAATATAGACATATAGTTTAGAAAATAACATTTTAATTTGAAAATATGAAATCAAACTGATCTCATATATGTTATAGTTTAAATAAACAAGCACTACATCACAAGTCATGCATCTACCCCGAAGAATAGACACATCACTTGATAATGAGGCTTGATTAAATAAACTAAAGGGTCTATGAAATCTTTTTGGTCTGTGAAACCTTTTATGTTGACTGACAAGTTCCCTTATCTATTATGAAAAATTAAATAGGCTTTATATTAAACTGAGTTCTTAAAGTTTCCTATAAGGGCAAGCCCTTATAATTAATTACATCTTAAATGACCGAAGTCACCTAATAAAAATTTCGATTTGATAAGGAAATAATGCCTCCATGAATTAAAAAAAAGTAGGATTTTCAAGGTCGGACAATAGAAAATTCAAATGGGAAAGGTGCAAATTTGGAACAATTATTCTTAGAATTCAAAGGAAGAAGGTTAGGAGATGTCACGGATCCTGAGGAGAACCTCGGTGACTTCCCAAACTACCCTATCGTTTGGCTTTAATATAGAAGAGATATTATTTAATTTTTCATCCTACCAATTTTTATTATTTGAGCTTACATCTGAATGATACTGATCATGCAGATAGCTGGTGTGACTTTTTTAATTTGTCAAAATTTATGAACTCAGATTTATATATATATATATATATATATATATATATATATTGATTTAGTTTTCTATTGAATCACACAATTAAACTCAAGTATACGTATCACTCAAAAAATACAGGGCTCTAGTTGAGTCCTGGATATCGATCCCACAGGGAGGCAATTAATTTTATGGTGTAGCACAGAAATTACTTATCGAATCACAACACAATTGCCAGTAATTACAATTCTTAAAATAGAGACAAACAATTGTAGTTACTAACTCTACCAAAGTACGTTCTAACCTTCTAGTAAGTTAAACTAACACAAGACCAAATTTATAAAAAATTTCAATTGTAAAAAAGATTCTTCCTCCTCTCCAATTATAATATGATGATTTTTGTGACATAGATCAGTGATGCAAATGTATTGTGTCAAATAGGAGCATTCCTATTCTTTACCCTTTTCCAAGCGCATGAAGAACATTGACTAATCCTAAGTTTAGTCCCCAAATCCGTGGTTAGGCTGGGAGGATACTGGCTCTCACTCCATAGCTCCCGCTTCCCTTCACCTGAAGGCCAACTCTCGCTTTAGTTTCCAAACCTTAGGACCAAATTGAGGATTTCGACTCGTCACTCTGCAATCTCAAATTCTATGCTCATCAAAGTATATTTCCCTATTTATTTGCACTCAACCCCCATGAACTATGTCACTCATTCATGAAAATTGAATGTGACCTTCACTTTTGTTGTGGAACTCATAATCCTTTCGGAACATATGTTTCCCAACAAGTTTTAACAATTTAATTGGTCAGATCAAAAAGTAAATGAAGTTTTAAGTGAAAAGGTCATCTCAAATTCTCCATAATAAATCGACACATCATTTCCATATCTCAACATCAGCTCATCACATGAAAAGGAGGAAGACAAAGAAATCTACTCAAGACTCATGAGGAGAAGATGAGAAAACATGAATTATATATACAAAAGCAATGTCATACAAACAAAGTAAAGAAAATACAACTTATCTCAAACTCTTCCCCAAACGAATCTCAAGGAATTCCTTTGACTCCTCTTCCTTCTTCACAATAATACACTATTCTCTCTTTAGATAAGTAAGGAAGAAGAAATCTCTCACTTTCCCTCTCCTCCTACACTCCTAAGAAGATAATACACAAACCCTAGATTTCCTAAAAATTGAAAAAACACACTCACTCTTCACTCTCTCCACACTTTAGACTCTCTCCCCCTCTCTAAATTTTGCTCCAAAATAGTTTAAATCTTGCCATAAATAATTTCCTAGGAGTTTATTCAAGCATCCCTCCAAAATCCAGCCAAATACATTGAATCTAGTTATAATTCGCGATAGGGCGTGGTCCGGCACAGGATAGGGCGTCGTCTGACGCTATTTTCCGCCTTTTGCGTCCAAAGTCTCTGTAAATTGGCGCGGTCCAGCACTGGTGACAGCGTCGTTCAACACTAGTTCAATAAAATGTACTTTTGCCCCATTTTGCTCCAAATTTGCTCCTTTTCACTTCCTTTTGCTGCTAAGGCCTAAAATCATTGTACTGCATGAAATCATGAAAAATACCTTTCTTTAAATTGCAATATTATCAAAAAAAAGGTATGAAATGGACATTAAAAAGATATCAAATTTTCAGAGGATCAAGATCCCCCAAACTTAACTATTACTTGTCCTCAAGTAATTTTAGTTAATACATAAAATAATGATCCATTGCAATGAACTTTCTTTCTAGAATACCATAATTTTGACTTAGATAAGTACAATAGTAAATTTTCAGAAAGATCTTTGAATAAGTCAAGTAAATTCTGCAGGTGTAAGATTATCTAGTAATCAAGTCTAAGAGTTCTAACCTTCTATTCATTTCAAAAATGACTGTATATTGTCCTATTAAGGCACTTAAAAGTATTACATGAAAAGAAGTTTATGAGAACACTACTTGTAAAGATGCTAATCCACACATATAAATTCAGAAAAGTAATTAAGTTCTTCCCTTTAGGTAGGTCCAAGTGAAGCCAATTTTTTATTAGAAATCTTCTCAAGCTTCTCCTCACTTTTCTTTCTTATCTTTTTCTTCTTTTCTTCTTTCTTTTTTTTTTCTTTTGATTTTTTATTTTTTTCAAGTGATGATTACTATATCTGGATAGCCTTTAGTATTTTTAAACTTCACCCTTCTTATCCTAAATTTGAAACTTACCACAATCCTTTACCTTATAAGCAATTCTTTAGCTTATTATTGATTCATCATAGAGTCCCAATCCTTTCCTTTCACATAAAGTTTTAAGATTCTTAATACTCCAAACATACAGTGTTTCTTACTTTGAATAGTTGACTATAGTCCTATTCTCTTTTACCAAATATCTTAGCCTACAATATTATTATTCATTACCAAATACTTTCATTCAATTTCACAAAATACTTAAATAAAATCAAAATACAGTTATCTAAAATTGAGTTCTATCACAGGAAATCATGTTAATAATTTTGAAAATAATTTTAAACGAGAATAATTAACAGTTAACTCTTTCCCTCCCCAAACTTAATTTTTAAATATCAATACAATTAACATGGGAAGAAAGAAAAGATATAAACAGATATAACTCATACCTCAATATGTTGAGCTTTTCAAACCTTTGAGTTTAAGCAGCTTTTCTTCATAAATTAGAACAGTATGCCTAAAATAATTAAGAGCAGTTCTATACATAAATACAGGTTAGAAATTTGCAAGGGAAGAAGTTTAAAAACATAAAACATCAACTATGCACATAACACTAAAATCCAACTGTTACTATCACACATTAAATTAATATACTAAACACATGCAAACTCTACTATCACATTACATACATCAAAATTCAACATAAAGTTTGCTACAAACACAACCAAATACAAATTACATCACAGATACAAATCAGAGAGAGTCTCAGGTACATCACTAATACAAAATAAAATGAAAAATAAAAATACATAGTCTACCAATCATCATCTGCAGGAGCTCCACCATCATCAATTTCATCAGGTTGGTATGGAGTATACTCAGGGTATGTAGGAAATACAACACTAGTGTCTCCCCTGAAAAATCTCATCTGTGCATCATGATAAGCTATCTCATATTCTCTCCATCGCACTTGATAATCATCATTTATCTTATTCCTTATTTCTTGTCCCTCTACTTTGTTGTTCAACCTTTCTAACTGATCCATAACATCATGTAGAGTAGACTCTCTAGATGTAGACGGTCTCTCATGACTAGAAGAAGGTTCATCATCTTTCTTACTCCATTTCCATCCTACATGGGCTTCATAGGTTTTCAGACTTAGTTTGCTAATGGGCTTAAAGGGATGGACAACCTCATCATTATCTTCAGCTGCTACACCTGACTGAATACATAAGGCATGAATCAGGCTGGGGTGTCTCAGTCCACATGTAGTCTCTCCTTTTGAACTTTTCAAAATACTCTTATGAATAATAGCCCCAATATTTATATTCTTCATGTTCTGAATACAGTAATTCAGAACAGCTCAATCTACAGTAACCTCGCTGTGATGGCTGGTAGGCAGAAAACTTGCAGAAATGAAATAATGTCAGGCTTTCGATACAGGATTCAAAGTAGAAAGAGGGAAATTAACTTTTTGTTTCTACTTAATCTTCCATTCCCCTTTTCTGTCAGTTAAATAGTTCATAATCATATCCAATGCTTCATTAGTAACAGAAAAATTTTTGTATTCACATAAGAAGGGTTCTCTCAACTGATAAAATGCATTGATGCGGGTAGGGGTAAATTAAACCATTTGTCCTCTAACAAGGATATATTCGCTCTTAGAATAGTACAATTTGGCATAAAATTCTCTTATAATCCCCAACATCACTTCAGTAGTAAAATAACAGAAAATTTCCCATTGATGATTTGCAATTAATTCTTCGATCACACCTCCAGGATTTTCAAAGGCTTTTCTTGAATACACTTCTTATTGCTAAGAAATGTACTGAAGTGGGAATAAGCCTTGAAATTCACAAATTTACTCTCATCATAATCAAATTTTCTCTTCCCTTTTTCCATTCTTGGAGCCATTTGTCTAAAATTATCAAATTTATCCAAATCAATTTCAAAATTGCAATGTAATGGACTCTTAAGTAAATTTAAATAGATACGAACTCCAATACCATGAAAAATCTCCAAATTTTCTCTAAAAATCTCAAAATTCAAATCTTCCTAATGTAAGAGATTTTCACGGTCAAAATCAAAAAAATTTAGGTTAAGGTGTAGCTTTTACCAAGGGAAGATGAATTCTAAACTTCTTCGGCCACAAAATTACTTCAAATCCAAATGCACGTGAGCCCTAGGTGCGAAAATCAGCCTTGACTGGAGGTAGAAGATGATGTTTTGGGAAAAAATGGTGGGTCCCAGAGTTAAATCAAGAAATTTTGGAGTTTAAGGTCTTTTTCTAGTTTAGCATGGTCCAGCGCTCGTGGCAGTGCTAGTGGCGCTATTTTCTGATCTTATGGCCAAACTCTCTATCTTTTGGCACGATCCAGTGCTAGTGACAGTGTCGTTTGGCGCTAGTTTAAAAACTGGGCTTCCGACCTTCTTTTGTAATTTCAATCTTTTCAAGCCCGCTCTGACGTCTAATTAGTCCAATTAAGCATTGAATAATATACTAAATCCATGGCAAATGATATTTCTAAACACAAACAACACAAAACATCACTTTGATATATAAAATCTGAATTACAAACACATACAAATAACACTAAACACTACACATCGTCAAGCCATCAAATTCTAAAATTTAGCGTCGCTCACAATCACAACACAATAACGCCGAAAACTAAACAAAAAAGCAAGTCCAAATATTGCATCCAAATAAAGTAAATCAAAACAAGTAATCAGTTCAAATACACAAACATAGAAATATAATAATCAAGTCTTCATTCTTCCTCAGAACTATCATCAACTCTTAAATCTCCAATTGATTGAGTGTGAACGAAGAGATTGATCAAAGTGCTCCTCACTTCAACTTTTCCTTTTCATCAACCATATCAAACTTCCTTCGAGATACCCAGAATGATCAAAGTGCTCCTTTATTCTCTAATCTAGATGATCAAAGAAGTCAGATAGATTGTTAATTGCATTCATCAGGTGTTGAACTTCCTTCTCTAATTTTTTAATTTTCTTCAAGATGATCTGTGAAGTTTCAGGAAAATAAGGAGGAATAGGTGTGAACCTCTGAGATGGTTGATCTTCAATGATACTCATGTCATTCATATCACTAACTGCTTGGTTACTTTGTTCATCTGTTGTGTCGATAGGCTTCCAACGTAGAAGTACTTTTTCCCAATTCTCATATGGCACTTGTGATTGACTACAGAGGAGAAATATGGTGGAAGGATGTCCAAGCCCATACTTTGATCCATGAACGATCAATCCCAAAATAGATTTAAAAATTATTAAACCAACATCAATAGGCATCCCCATTTGAATACAATAGATCAAAATAGCAGACTCATTGGTTACTTTACTGATTTTCATAGTTGCGAGCAAATTTGCACATATGAAATAATGTAAGTGCTTTGATGTAGGATTTAACAGTGTGGTCAAAAAACTTACATACCTGTTATCTCTTATCTCTCATTCATCACTTTCATCCATCAAATATCTATATATATCATTCATGTTATCCTTCGTTGGGGCAAAGTTTGCATAGTGGCAGATCGGCAGATGCTCAATCATGTATAAATCATTAATCTTTGCAGGAGTAAATATGACAAACCTACCTCGCACATAGACTGATCCTTGGTTGATTCCATGAAGATTTGCATAAAACGCCTTCACAACAGAGACAACTATGGTGTTAGTTGTATAACAAAACATTGGCCAACGTCTCTGAATAATGATTTCATCAATTCTAGTAGTAGGAGAATTCGTACCTCGATTCACAAAGCCTCGCTCTTTAATCAACCTCATATTAGAGATATTCTTATTGAAAAGACGTTGCGCTTCAAAACTGACGAACTTTCTACGGTTTAAAACTTTAAATCTTGAAGTTTCCATCGAGTCAGAATCCATTTGAACGAATCGTTCCTCTCGTAGTTCCTGCGTCTATGGGCTGTTTTTTGGAGTTTAAGTGGAAAAATTGCCGCCTAGAACCGCAAAACTAGAATTTAAAGATGCGAAACTATTTTCTGAACAGCGGTGCGGTCTAGAGCTGATAATATCGTTGTTCGGCGCTAGTTCAAATTTTGCCAAACATTATTTTGTCCAAATTCTTTCCAAACTTCAATTCGATTCATTTCTTTAATGTTATTAATGATATTTAAGAAAGAGTAGGACTTAATTAAGTAACAAACAAACACAAATAACATATCAAACAAGAAAACACTTAATAACTATGGGTTGCCTCCCACAAAGCACTTGGTTTAACGTCGTCAGCCTGACATAACTTCAAGTAATTCAGGTTGATCCAAAATTAAAACCTCTTTAAAGTTAGGTCTATTGCCTTCAAAATATGGTTTTAATCTTTATCCATAAACATGGAATATTCTTTTAGATTTAGGGTCTTTGATAATCACAACTCCAAATTGATAGATTTTTACGACAGTGAAAGGTCCAGTCCATCAAGATTTCAGTTTCCCATGAAATAATTTCAATCTTGTATTGTATAGTAAAACTTTTTGTCTTGGTTCATATTCCTTTTTTAACAATTTTCTGATCATGCCATATTTTTCTTCTTCCTTGTATATTCTATCATTATCATTTGATTCATTTCTGATTTCTTATAACTCATTCAATTGCAATAGTCTTTTTGCACCAGTATTTTTCAAATTAAAGTTCAATTTCTTTATCGCCCAATATGCTTTATATTGTAATTCACCTGGCAAGTAACAAGTCTTTCCAATGATTAATCTGTAAGGGGACATTCCTATAGAAGTTTTATAAGTAGTTATGTATGCACATAAAGCAGTGTCTAATCTAGCAGACCAATCTAATTTCTCAGGATTTATGACTTTTTCCAACATCGTTTAATTTCACGATTAGATACCTCTGCTAAGTCATTAGTTTGGGGATGATAAGCTGTAGAGATTCTATGCATAATATTATATTTTTCCACCAATCTGTGAATCAGATTATTCTTAAAATGGGATCCTCCATCAGTGATGATTACTCTAGGTATTCCATATCCTGTGAAAATATTATTCATTAAAAACCTCAAAACACTTCTAGCATCACACCTAGGTATAGTTATTGCCTCAATCCATTTTGATACATAATCAACAATAATCAGTATATATATATTTCCAAATGAAGGTATAAATGGTCCCATAAAATTTAATCCCCAAGAATAAAAAATTTCAACTTCCGAAGTAAAATAAAGAGGCATTTCATTTCTTCTATATATATTGCATATTCTTTGACATCGATCACAAGTTTTGATAAATCTTTAAACAACTCTGAAAATAGTAGGCCAATAAAATCCAGATTGCAAAATCTTATGTGCAGTTCTATCAATTCTGAAATGTCCTCCAAATTCAAAATCATGACATTCTCAAATAATTCTTTCAGTTTCTTCCTAAGGTACACATCTCCTAATAATAAGATCTTTAAATTGCTTATATAGATAAGAATCGTCCCAAAAATAAAATTTAGCATCATGCTTAAATTTTTTCCGCTGTTGCATTGTTAAGTTAGGCGGTAAAATATTACTAATGATGTAGTTTACAATATCAGCATACCACGGTAAATTTCCTTCAGTAATATTTTATAATTTCTCATTAGGAAAAATTTTTATGATTTCCCTTTCAAATTCATCCAATTTTGGTTGTTCAAGTCTTGATAAATGATCAGCTATTTGATTATCGATCTCTTTTCTATTAACGATCTCAAAATCGAATTCTTGCATCAAAAGTATCAATCGAATCAGTCTTGGTTTTGCATCCTTCTTTTGCATTAAATATTTAATAGCAGAATGATCAGTATGCATTATACATTTAACTCCAATTAAGTAACATCTAAAATTTTCAAAGGCATAAATGATAGCTAGTAACTCTCTTTCTATAGTGGTGTAATTAATTTGAACATCAGTAAGAGTCTTACTAGTGTAGTATATAACTGTAAACATTTTGTCGTGTCATTTGTCTAAAACCTCTCAAATAGCATATTCGCTTGCATCACACATTAATTCAAATGGTTTCTCCCAGTCAGGTGAAACTATTATAGGGGCAGTAATTAATTTTTCCTTTAATAAATAGAAAGCTTTTAAGCATTCATCGTTAAAATCAAACTTCCTATCTTTTTCCAAAAGTTAGGATAGAGGCTTAGTAATTTTTGAAAAGTCTTTAATCTATCACCTGTAGAATCCTACATGTCCCAAAAAGCTTCTTACCTCTCTCACAGCTGTTGGAGGTGGTAATTTTTCTATAATTTGAATCTTCACAGGATCTACTTCCATGCCATATTCAGATATTTTATGCTCAAGTGCAATTCATCCTACAACCATAAATTGACATTTTTCCCAGTTTAGGACTAAATTCGTTCTTCTGCATCCTCTAAAAATTTTTCTAAGTTGCATAAGCATGCATCAAATGAATCTCCAAATACTAAGAAATCATCCATAAACACTTATATTTCATCATCTATTAATTTGCTAAATATGGACATCATACATCTTTGAAATGTTGCAAGCGCATTACATAATCCGAAAGGCATTCTTTTAAAAGCAAAAGTTTCATAAGGTTAGTAAATGTAGTTTTCTCTTGATTCTTAGGAGAAATAGGTATTTTGTGATAACCGGTAAATCCATCCAAAAAATAATAATACTTGTGTCCAGCAGGTCTGTCTAGCATCTGGTCTAAAAAAGGTAAAGGGAAGTGATCTTTTCTGGTGGCGGCGTCTAATTTTCTATAATCAATGCATATTCGCTAACCAGTGACTTGTCTTGTTAGTATAATTTCATTTCATTCATTTACGTCAACAGTCACTCCACCTTTCTTAGAAACACAATGAATTGGGCTTACCCAAACAATATCAGAAATAAGATATATAATTCCAGCATCTAACCACTTTAAAATCTCTTTTTCAACCACTTATTTCATTATTAGGTTCAGTCTCCTTTATCGATTAACTCTATGTTTATGTTGTTCATTCAACAAAATTCTGTGCATACAGATCGGTTGACTGATTCCTTTAATATCAGTTGTGGACCAACCAAAAGACATTTTGTTTCTTTATAAGGTGTCTAGTAATTTTTGTTCTTGATATTCATTTAAATCTGAAGATACAATGACTGGTAAGGTAGATGATTCTCTTAAAAACATGTACTTCAAATGATTAGAGAGAATTTTTAGCTCAAGTTTAGGGGGTTTAATGATAGATGAAATTAAACTTTTATCTCAATTTTTCGTAGTATCCAATCTTTCAAATCTTTCTTGTACAAATTCTAACTTTTCATTCTTCATATCATCCAAATCATCTTCACTTTCACTTTCATTTTCATCCTCACATTCCAAATTTTCTTCAAATACTTCTTTAAAATGATCTTCTCTCAAATAATCACAGATTTTCATTTGAAAGCACTCATCATCTTTTTTAGTTGAAGGGTATTTCATAGATTTCAGAATATTGAAAGTTACCTCTTGTTTATTAACTCTCATAGTTAATTCTCCTTTTTGAAAATAGATCATAGCTCTCCCAGTAGCAAGGAATGATCTTCCCAATATAATTGGAATTTCTTTATCTTCCTTCATATCTAATACAATAAAGTCCACAGGAATGATAAATTTATCCACCTTCACTAATACATCTTCAACAACTCCTTCAGGATAAGTGATAGAATGATCAACCAACTGAAGAGTAACAGATGTAGGTGAAATTTCTCCTATTCCCAATCTTTTGAAAGTTGATAAAGGCAAAAGATTAATACTAGCTCCAAGATCACATAAAGCTCTTCCAAAAAAATTTCTCACCGATAGCACACGGTATAGTGAAACTACCTCGATCTTCAAGTTTTTCAAAAAGCTTCTTCTGAATAATTGCACTACACTCACCGCTTAGTGCAACAATGTCGTGGTCTTTGAACTTTCTTTTCTTTTTAAGAATATCCTTCATAAACTTTGCATAATCAGACATCTGCTCTAATGCTTTAATAAAGGGAATATTAATCATTAATTTCTTAAGAATTTCCAAAAATTTTGCAAATCTATTATCCATGTTCTGTTTCTTTAGTCTTTGAGGAAAAGGAGGAGGTGGTTTTTCAACAGTTATCTTCATTAGTTCAATCGGATATTCGTCTGGATATATCCTATTAGAACCTTTCTCAATGTTCACTTCCTCTCTTTCAACATCGACTTCTTTTTGAACTCTTGATTCCAATTCTTTTCCAATCCTTAATAGAATAGCCTTAATTTACTCCTTGTTTTGATCTTTTGGGTTGATCTCAACATTTCTAAGAAGATTTCTAGAAGGTCCATTATTAAGTGCAGTAAAGATATGTCCCAATTGATTCTCAATGTTCTTCATTGCAACATTATTTAGCTTGAATTTGATTACCCCTATTCAGAATCATTTCTTCAGTAGACAATTTCTTTTCCTTAAATTGTGGGTTACTATTAAAACTAGGAGGATAAGAAGGTCTACAATTAGTATTTCCTTGATTGTTAAGATTTCCAACTGGATTCCCAGAATTGTTTCCCCATGGCGGGTTAACAGCAACATTGGAATTATTCCAATTGAAGTTTGGGTGATTCCTCCAACTAGGATTATAACAATTTGAATAAGGATTATTGACTTTATTATTTATGGCATTCAAGATTTCATAAGGTTTTTGAGACTCTATCATCTGTACTGATGAATTTTTCTCTAAAACTAGGGGTGTTGGAGAATAATTCTTTCCATATTGATCCATTTTCTTAGATAGTGCAACAATTTGAGAGATTATCATAGTGATCGCATTAGAATCATGAATACTAGCTACTCTCTTAAGATTTGCCCTCTCAGAGGGCTATTGAAAATTATTAGTAGATATCTATTCAATTAATAAATATGCTTCATCAAAAGGTTTAGACATTAACGATCCACCAGCAGAACTATCGATAATCGATCTTAAAGATCCCACTAATCCATTATAAAATGTTTGAATTACTAACCAGTCTTGTAAAGCATGATGTGGACACTTTCTCAAAAGATCTTTGAATTTTTCCCAAGCTTCATATATGGATTCTCCATCAAACTGACTAAAAGATGTGATATCATTCCTCGGCTTAGCAGTTATTAAAGGAGGGAAATATTTCGATAGAAACTTTTGTGAAAGTTCTCCCCAAGATCTGATAGATTCAGGTTCTAATGAATTTAACCATGCCTTAGCTCTATCCCTTAATGAAAAAGGAAAAAGTCTAAGCTTAACAACATCGTTTGACACTCCATCGTATTTAAAGGTAGCACACAGTTCTAGAAAACTAGCGAAATGTAAGTTAGGATCTTCTTTAGGTGTTCCTCCAAATTGATTATTGTATACCATTTGGAAAATAGCAGGTTCAAGCTCAAATGAATTAGCAGCAACATCAGGGTTTTGGATAGTTAAGTGAATTTCATCTGTTGTTGGATTACCATAATCTCTTAAAGGTCTTTGTATATTTTCATTTTGATTGTTTAAGTTTTTCGCCTTTTTGTGAGGATTTTCAGATTTTTTTTGTTGTTTTTGAATTTTTCTAATAGTGTGCTCTAATTCAGAATCGTAAGACACTAGACCTATAGATCCGATACTACACATACAAATACAATAAGCACACTAATAATAAACAAACACACACAATTATGACTTGTAATTCAAATATAAGATTTAAAATACTACAAAATTAGTTTTTAGCAGTTAGCTTTCCTCCCCGGCAACGACACCAAAAATTTTGTGCGACTTTTTTAATTTGCCAAAATTTATGAACTCAAATATATATATATATATATATATATATATATATATATATATATATATATATATATATATATATATATATATATATATATATATATTGATTTAGTTTTCTATTGAGTCACACAATTAAATGCAAGTATACGTATCGCTCAAGTAATACAGGGCTCTAGTGGAGTCCTGGATATCGATCCCACATGGAGGCAATTAATTTTATGGTGTAGCACAGAAATCACTTATTGAATCACAGCACAATTACTAGTAATTACAATTCTTAAAATAGAGACAAATAGTTGTAGTTACTAATTCTACCAAAGTATGTTCTAACCTTCTAGCAAGTTAAACTAACACAAGACTAAATTTATAACAAAGTTCAATTGTAAGAAAGAGTTTTCCTCCTCTCCAACTATAATATGACGATTTTTGTGACATAGATCAGTGATGCAAATGTATTGAGCCAAATAGGAGCATTCCTATTCTTTACCATTTTTCAAGCGCATAACGAACATTGGCTAATCCTAAGTTTAGTCCCCAAATTCGTGGTTAGGCTAGGAGAATACTGGCTCTCACTCCAGAGCTCCCACTTCCCTTCCTCTAAAAGCTAACTCTCGCTTTGGTTTCCAAACCTTGGGACTAAATTGATGATTTCAGCCTGTCACTCTGAAATCTCTAATTCTACGCCCATCAAAGTATATTTCCCTATTTATTTGCACTCAACCCCCATGAACTACATCACTCATTCATGGACATTGAATGTGACCTTCACTTTTGTTGTGGAACTCATAATCCTTTCGGAACATATGTTTTCCAACAAGTTTTGGCAATTTAATTGACCAGATTAAAAAGAAAATGAAGTTTTAAGTGAAAAGGACATCACAAATTCCCCATAATAAATTGGCACATTATTTCCATATCACAACATCAACATATCACATGAGAAGGAGGAAGACAAAGAAATCTACTCAAGACTCATGAGGAGAAGATGACAAAACATGGATTTTATATATAAAAACAATGTCATACAAATAGAGTAAAGAAAAGACAACTTATCTCAAACTCTTCCCCAAGCGAATCTCAAGGAATTCCTATGACTCCTCTTCCTTCTTCATAATAACACACTATTCTCTCTTTAGATAAGTAAGAAAGATGAAATCTCTCACTTTCCTTCTCCTCTTACACTTCTTAGAAGAGAACACACAAACCCTAGATTTCCTAAAAATTGATAAGACACACTCACTCTTCACTCTCTCCACACTTTAAACTCTCTACCCCTCTCTAAATTTTTCTCCAAAGTAGTTTAAATCCAACCATACCTGATTTCCCAGGAGTTTCTTTAAGCATCCCTCCAAAATTTAGCCAAATACATTGAATCTAGTTTGAATTCAGGATAGAATGCGGTCCGGCACAGGATAGGGCGTCATCTGGCACTATTTTCCACCTTTTGCGTCCAAAGTCTCTGTAAATCGATGCGGTCCGGCGCTGGTGATAGCGTTATTCAGCGCTAGTTCAATAAAATGCAAATTTGCCCTATTTTGCTCCAAATTTGCTCATTTTCACTTCCTTTTTCTCTAAAGGCATAAAATCATTATACCTACATGAAATCATGAAAAATACATTTCTTTAAAGTGTAATATCATCAAAAATAGCCATGAAATGGATATTAAAAGCTATCAAATTTTTAGTAGATAAATAGCCTGGAAGATAAGAAGATTTATGTCATATCGAACGACAACCTTAGAGTTTTAGAATGAGTTAGGGCTTGTATTTCACGGTGTGAAAAAGCCTAGAATAAAAGTTGAGGTTTTATGTCATACTAGAAGAACTATCTCAAAGTCCTATGGATTGTTGTTTATTTCTAAGAAGGTTTACTATTGTAGACCTATTTGCTCTCTCGAAGATGTTCTTCTACATGCCTCATCGTGCTGCCCACGGTGTTTTCACCAAGTTCCTATTTGTAGCGGTTTTAAGTTTAGAAGTGTTAAATTAAGAAGGTTGAGAGAAGTAGCGGGTTTAGAGTTTAAGTTTTGGTGCAGTTGTCAAGTTTCTTGTTGTGGCCATAATTATTTAAATGTCTTATTAAGGTGGGGGGTTAAGTTGATTAGAGTGACACCAGTTAGGATCCCACGATTCCCTCATTCCAACACCACTATTTTCTTTGGATTCACTTAGTCCAGATGAATTTACCAAACTCAAATAAATGACTTCAATAAGTTCATCCAGACTAGGGAAATCTCGTTAGCAGTCATAGGTTGCCTCATCCAAGGGATTCTCGATCATCCAAAGAGATGTAATAATTTAGTTACAATTATCTTCATTTTGTTTTGTTTGTGATTAATTTTAGAGTTTGCTTATTTTTTGTTGTTATAAATCTTGTTTTGATTTATTTTTATTTTAACATGTAAGGTGGCATAATTTGCAGAAAAAAAAATTACTGGAAAGTAAAGTGCAGTAAAGAAAAGTACTGTAAATAAACTGTAAAAGCTTACCAATCCTCTTCTCGAACTCCAGCAGAAATGTCAGTATTTGCAGTGTATATATAATCTTGCAAAGAATTAAAATATATTGCATGAAAGGAAAACATAAAAAAACTAGTTTAAAGTGTGCCCACCGAGCCCTAGGACATAACTTAGTTGACTCCTATTCATAGGATGATCATCTTGAGCAAAGCATAATAGGTTCAGTTGTCCTCCAAGATATCCAAAAGACCATAAAAGCGTTTGGGGTAAAACCCTAAATGAATTTTAAGACTTTTTGGAACGTCCCAAGTTCATCTGAACTTATTATGTTGTTTAATCATTCATTCATTACAAAGTAAGGTTTAGTGAGTGTGTTCTATCCCTATGCTCGGTAATCTTTAATGTTTTAATCATCCCATGAATGGGGTAACTTTAAGCATAGATTGATTTGTTAAGGAATGTAGTCAATTAATTTAAAGTTCGGCTAGAAGTGTTTTCAAAACATTCTTTATCAATTATATTTTCTTTGTAAAAACTTATTATTCAAAATTATGGATTAAGCCATTACTAAGCCCTTAAGGATTATGGGTAAATTTGTAATTATAGAGACGTTAAGTTAAATGTCATTTAATCTTTATCCATGATTGTATTATCATAAAACCATTAGCTAGGGGTCTCAGATTAGTGAGTTATTATCTTCCAAAATTAAACCCCACACCTTAGAATCATTAATTTGATTAACTTCCAATTTATGATAACTAAGGGAAATTACAATTATGCCCTTGTTGTGGAAAGAAGTGAGATTGGTTTCTACTTTTTAATCTCTTATGTTTCAATCATCTAACAAAGTTAATCAAAATCATTTATTACTCATTTACCCCTTTATTAAGCATAAATATTAATTTAAAGCTTAAATTAATTACCATTTTGCCCCTTTAAGGCCTATCACTTCATAATTCATTAAATTCAACTCAATGACTTTGATATTTTTATGCTATCCCACTCATAGGTCAATTAAAATATCAGAGGAGAAAATATGATTTTTCTAATTTTTATTTTATTTTTATGATTATTTTAATGCAAAACAAGTGTTTTTAATGTTAATTCATTAACTTAATTAAAACAAAATGTCTATCCTTAAGAAAATTATTGGAGGTTCACTTAGGTAAGAGGAACAGATAGGACAATTTTCATGATTTGTTGAGTTTTACTTTAATTATTATATTTATTGATTTATTTTGAGTGTTAATTAAATATAAAATAATATTTAAGTATAAAATTAAGGTTTATATTTTTCTTAAATCTCTCTAAGTTCAGAGAACTTAGAGAAGTAAGATTCATATTTTTTATGATTTTTATTTTGTTTATTATAATTATTTTAGTGTAAAATTAGGAAAATTGATTTTTATTCTTTAAAAAATTCATAACTTCATTTAGAAAATTAGGAAAAATATTTAAATTATTCCTAAGTGACCACGGAACCAAATGTAACATTTTGGTGTATTTTTATATTTTCATGATTTTATGATTTTTAATTATTTTTAGATATTTAAAACTCAAAATATAGCTTAAAAATGAAATATTTATTTTAACTCCAATTTTATTTTTTTTAAGCTTTTCTGGTCACTAGAAACTCCCAAAACCAATTTTTTAATTATCTTAAATATATTTTATTTATTATAATTATTTTAGTGCCAAAAATGTTATTTTACTTTGAAAATCCATTTTAGTGATTAAATCAATTCCAATTGACATAAATTTTTTATAGGTAGTTAACATGATTATTATTTACAATGTGGAATGATTTTTGTGATTTTTTAGTTTATATTTTAATTATTTAATTTTTTTAAGGGTTTTAATGAGTTAATTACTTAAAATGCCATTTTTTAATTACTTAAATCCATTTGATATTTTTCCTAGGGTCCTCTAACTACGGTGAACCTAGCAAACTCATTTTTATATTTTTTATTTATTTTTAATTAATAAAAATTTTTAAACAAAAAAGAGAGGTTTAACTTGAAAATTAGGGATCTCTGGCTAGAGATGCTCTTTGACCTTGGAAAAATCAAAGAAGATCCATAACCATAGAGGGAACAAACCCTTCAAATCCCATGCCATGGTGAATTGTATATAACAAGTTATGATTTAAAGATGCTTTAGGGTATTTAAATAATTTAAAAATAAATATAAGTTAAATATTTTTTATTTTATATACACATTGTTCTCCTCTGTTCATGGAGAAACAAGTTATTTTTCTTTTATTTTTATGAATTTTCTAAACTAATTTATGCATTTTTAAAACTTCTGGAATTAAATAAATCATTTAACTCCCTAATTTCCTACTTATCTGACTCAACACCGCATCATCCTACAAAATACAACAATCTGAGTTAGCTGCCATGCGGCTGCGCTTTATCGTCCTGTTCTCCTGTTCGGCGCTATGCTCGCCCTCCATCTGTTATACGCGTGATCCAACGGCTGAGATTCTTCGTCCCTAACTAATGTGAACTTTGGACCGCACACACTCAAACGCTAAGATCTCTGCCTAGTCTTAACCAAATCACTTCGGGTTTATTCCTACATCTTCATTTACTCGAGACGAACACATCCATATGGTTTATAAACTATGAAATTAAACTTCTCTTCACAATGCCTCATATAGAGCTCAAAATGAGGGAGAATGGTGTATACCTTTTTCTGAGAGGTGTGGCCTCAATCAGGTGCTTGCAGAAGCTTTGTTAGGACCTGGTGAACCTTCTGGAAGTGTTGGTTTGGCCTAGTGAATTGTCGTGTAAGACCTCTTCCTACAGGTGGGAAGGCTGAGGAAAAAGTCTTTCAATGGGTATCTTCCTCTCTAGCTCTGAGGAAGCTCAGGGAATGATAAATTTAAAGTTTTGTGGAGTTTTGTGAGGTTTCATATTTCTAGTCTAATTTTGAGGTCTGAAATTAAGCTCAGGCAGTGGGGATCAAAGCTAGAAAATGGTTAAAATGAGCTCAGAAAGGTTACAGGGAGCTCTGAGAACAAATTGGCACAGTTTTCCTTAGGTTCAATGTGTTCTCCTTACTTGGCCACGAGAAGGTGGTGCTTAAATAGCCATTGAAGTGGTGGTTGTCAGGTCTTCAATTTGGGTGTGCTCAAGTGCTTAGGTGGAGGGCAGAAAGGTGCTAATAACTAATGGCAGTAAGATAGCTCAAGGGGGTACAACTAGGTTTGGTTTAAGATGGGGTGGCACTCAGTATTGGGTTTTTCCAGCGACTCGACTGGCCGGCTAGGCCTGAGCTGGTGGTCTGGAGGTCAGGTGAGCCAGAGGAGATTAATGGTTATGTGCATTGGGTGGCTTAATGGATAGTGGGAACGATTTATTTTTTTTTTAGCCCAAAATGGAATGAAATCTCCTAATTTATCGGAACCTTGTTCCATGGCTCAACTAGGTTGGGCTAGGTAGATTTAGTTTGGTTCCTAAGGTTCAAATCTTGGCTGTGGTGGGCTTGGTTTGGTCAATTTAGGTTGATTTGGTCAAATTTGGTGTTTGGGACTAAAGTTTGGGTTTTGGGTTCAACTTAAAATATTATTGACTTAGGTTCATGTCAAGTTGATTTAAATATAGTTTTGATTTTAAGTTAAAATTTGTCTGACTTAAATTCAATGTGGATTGAATTTAAGTTTGGTTTGAGTTTATCTTAATTTCATGTCTTATTTAGTTTTGACTTTAGGTTTTTCTTGAGTTTGACTTAGGTTTTATTTATGTTTAACCTAAGTTTGATTCAAATTTTATTTGAGTTTAACTTAAGTTAAGTTTAAGTTTATCTTAAATTTAATTTAAGTTTAGTTTTATTTGAGCTTGATTTAAGTTTGATTTAAATTTAGTTTAAGTTTGATTTAAATTTAACTTAGGTTTGATTTCAGTTTAACTTAAGTTTGGTTTAAGTTTAACTTAAAGTTAATTTAAGTTTAATTTAAGTTTTGTTTGATTTGAGTTCGGTTTAAGTTTGATCAAAATTTAGTTTAAGTTTGATTTAAATTTAACTTAGGTTTGATATAAGTTTAACTTAATTTTGGTTTAAGTTTAACTTAAATTTGGTTTAAATATAGCTTAAATTTGTTTTAAGTTTAACATAAGTTTGGTTTAAGTTTAACTTAAATTTAATTTAAGTTTAGTTTAAGTCTAATTTAAATTTAACTTAGATTTAATTTAAGTTTAGTTTAAGTTTAACTTAAGTTTGATTTAAGTTTAACTTAAATTTAATTTAAGTTTAGTTTAAGTTTAACTTAAGTTTGATTTTAAATTTAACTTAAGTTTAGTTTAAGTTTGATTAAAGTTGATTAAGCCTAATGTAGTTAAGGCTTAATGATTTAATTTGGTCTAGTTAGAGGTTAGGCCTAATTAAGGTTTAGGATTAATTAAACCTAATGTAAGTAAGGTTTAATTGAGTTAATTAGGTCTAATTAGGGGTTGGACCTAATTAGGGTTTAGGATTAATTAAACCTAATTTAAGTAAGGTTTAATTGAATTAATTAGGTCTAATTTGGGGTTAGACCTAATCAGGATTTAGGATTAATTAAACCTAATGTAAGTAAGGTTTAATTGAATTAATTAAGTCTAATTAGGGGTTAGACCTAATTAATGTTTAGGATTAATTAAACCTAATGTAAGTAAGGTTTAATTTAATTAATTAAGTCTAATTAGGGGTTAGACCTAATTAGGGTTTAGGATTAATTAAACCTAATGTAAGTAAGGTTTAATTGAATTAATTAGGTTTATATAGGGGTTAGACCTATTTTAGGTTTAGGATAAATTAAACCTAATGTAAGTAAGGTTTAATTGAATTAATTAGGTCTAATTAAGAGTTAGACCTAATTAAGGTTTACGATTAATTAAACCTAATGTAAGTAAGGTTTAATTGAATTAATTAGGTCTAATTAGGGGTTAGACCTAATTAGGGTTTAGGATTAGTTAAACTAATGTAAGGATTAATTGAATTAATTAGGTCTAATTAATGGTTAAACCTAATTAAGGTTTAGGATTAATTAAAACTAATGTAAGTAAGGTTTAATTGAATTAATTAAGTGTAATTAGGGGTATCTAATTAAGGTTTAGGATTAATTAAACCTAATGTAAGTAAGGTTTAATTGAATTAATTAGGTCTAATTAGGGGTTAGGATTAATTAAACCTAATGTAAATAAGGTTTAATTGAATTAATTCGGTCTAATTAGGGGTTAGACCTAATTAGGGTTTAGGATTAATTAAACCTAATTTAAGTAAGGTTTAATTGAATTAATTAGGTCTAATTAGAGGTTAGACCTAATTAAGGTTTAGGATTAATTAAACCTTATGTAAGTAAGTTTTAATTGAATTAATTAGGTCTAATTAGGGGTTAGACCTAATTAAGGTTTAGGATTAATTAAACCTAATGTAAGTTAGAGGAGATGCGCAAGAGTGTGCAAATTATAGAGGAATTAAATTGATGTGTCATACTTTCAAATTATGGGAGAGGGTAATTGAACATAGGTTAAGACGTATTACGAAGGTTTCTCACTATCAATTTGGTTTTATGCTGGCAGGTCTACCATGGAAGCTATACATTTATTGAGAGGTTTGATGGAGAAGTACAGAGATAATAAGGAGGATCTACATTTGATTTTTATTGATTTAGAAAAAGCTTACGATAAGGTTCCTAGAGATGTTCTTTGGAGAGTCCTTGAGAAGAAAGGTGTTGATATGACTTATATTCAAGTCATTAAAGATATGTATGCTAGAGTCGTTACATGTGTTCGAACTGAAGGAGGATTGACCAAATATTTTACTATTTCTGTTGGTTTACATCAAGGATCGGCTTTAAGCCCATATCTTTTTGCTGATGATATCCTCCTCGTGGATAAGACAAGAGAAAAAGTCCAGGAAAAACTTGAATTATGGAGGTCTACATTGGAGTCTAAAGGTCTTCGTTTGAGTAGAACTAAAACTGAATACATGGAATGTAATTTTAGTAATAGAAGGTCTTGTGACAGAAGTATAACTTTGGGTGATCAAATTATTAAAAGGTGTGAACGATTTAGATATCTCGGGTCCATTGTTCAAAGCGATGGTGATATAGATGGGGATGTTAATAGTAGAATTCAGGTTGGTTGGTTGAAGTGGAGGAATGCGTCCGACCTATTGTGTGATAGAAAAGTACCGCTTAGGCTGAAAGGAAAATTTTATAAGATGGTGGTGAGACCTTCGATGCTCTATGGTGCTTGAATGTTGGCCTTTAAAAGAGAAGCATAATGTTAAGTTAAGTGTTGCCGAGATGAGAATGATTAGGTGGATGAGTGGCTTTACACTTAGAGACAAAATGCGAAATTAATATATCTGTAGTAGGGTTGGTGTTGCTCCAGTGACGGATAAAATTAGAGAGAGTCTCCTTAGATGGTTTGGTCACATTAAATGTCGACCACCTAATGTTCTGATTAGGAGAGTAGATGTTTTAAATACAACTTATGTTAAGAAAGGCATAGGCAGACCTAGGAAAACTTGGGCTTATTGTATAAAAAATGATCTTAATTTATTAGAATTAAACGAAAATTTGACACTAAATAGGACGCAATGGAGAAAAAGGATTCATGTAGCCGACCCCACTTAGTGGGATTAAGGCTTTGTTTGTTGTTGTTGTTTTGTTGTTGTAAGTTAGGTTTAATTGAATTAATTAGGTATAATTAGGGTTTAGACCTAATTAAGGTTTATTAGGTTCAATATGTCTTTTAAACTTAATTTCATTTTGATTTTATGGTAAATTCAAAAATTGATGTTTATGAATTAAGTTTAATTTATCTTTAAACTTAATTAATGTTTATTTAAGTCTAGTTTTATATCTTTAGACTTAGTTAAGACTTGTCTTGAGTCCACTATGAGATAGACTCAGTTTAACTTAGCTCATTATGGGATGAGTCAAAGATTAAAAGCTTATTAATTAAGTTTAATTTTGTCATTTTAAACTTAATTAAGACTTAATTAAGTTTGATTTGATGTATTTAGGTCTAATTAGGACTGGATTTGAGTCTAAGTGAGAAATGTATTCATTTGAAATTAATTCAATATGGGATGAACTAAGTTTAAAAAATAGGATGATTTTTAGGATTTAAATGAATTAATTTATGATTTAATTAATTCTTATTCCTATTAAAACATTATTTAAAATTGTTTAATGGCTTAAGGTATGTCATTTCAAGGTTATTATGTGTTACCTCAAATTCCTTATTCAATCTTATGTTTCTTAATTTTCCTTTTTAATTATTATTTAAAATAATTATATCATGTCTTGAAAATTAGAAAAATATGTCTTAAAGAGTTTTTCTAGCCTAAGAAAAATCAGTAAATATTCCTAAGGGCATGGAAATACTTATATGAAAATTTCAATTTTTTCTAATTTATATTTAATTTTTAATAATTAAAATACTTCGAGGAGTATTTAATTATTTAAAAATTAAATATTGAGAATAAAATTATAATTTTAATCTTATAGATTTCTTCTCAAGAGGAATCCAGAGGTATTTTATTTAATTTTTATCATATTTATTTAAAAAGATATTGAATTTTGAAGTTTTTAAGGTTAAATTGAATTTTATAAATTCAATTTTAACTTTAAAAACTCAGGTGAGGACGCGTGTCCTCGTACGAGTCGAAGACACGCTCGATCCCCTGCCGAGATTCAAACAGCGGAGCGTGCTGTATTAAATCAGGACCGACCAATTTTTGAATAGAAAATCGGACGGACTCTAGCCATCTCCTTCTTTCAGGCAGGCCCGAGCACCCTCCATCTTCTATGGTTAAAATCTCACTCAAATCTCAATGGATTGGAGTGAATTTTTCCCTATAGGATCGTCTGAGGCAGGAGATCAAATCCAGACAGATTTGTTATAGTTTTGAAAAAGTTTTCTTCACAGAGGCTGAAACTCGAATGCCATTAATGGGGGAACACCATACCTTGGCCACAGTGGTTCAAGCTTTGAATTGATTGCTTTGAATTGGTCTTCTAGGTCCAAGAAAGCTTCCAGGCACCTCAATTTGAGTCCAAATAGGGTTTATATAGGATTCTGAATTTGGTGGGCTCGATTTAAAGAGAAATGGTCAAGATAGGGTTAAGGACTATGGGGAAGCTCGATTTCAGTTGGGCTTTTCTCCTTTTAACCCCTAAATGGTTTTAGAAGGGTCAATTTTCGGTTTTGTGGAGTTTGGTTTCAAACTTTAGTTTTGTCCTGGTTTCAGGTGGCTCTGGTTAACCCAAATTGGACTCAACCAATGGGTCAAATGGTCAGGTCTTGATGGGGATCAATTGCTTAGATCCTAGGGAACATTTTAAGTGTTCATGGTCAAAGGTTTTAAGAAGCCTATATGGATCTAAAATTTTCTTCCTCTCTCTCCTTAAATTCATGTTTGAACCCTAATCATGGCTATGGTTAGGTTTGGCTAAGGTTAGCCTAGCTATAATTTATATAAAGGAGTTGCTAAGGTCCTAATGAAGAGTTTTCAAGTTAGAGATATTTGGATTTGAGTAGTGTATGGGGTTCTCTAACGTCTCTCCTTCTTCTTCATGTGCTTGAGCTAGGTTCTATTTATAGCCATGGGGATGGCTTGGCTGAATCTTTAAATGGCTTAGGATCATTTAGGGAAGCTCTTAACTATGTCGTAAATGATTTGGATAAGATGGTGGCCTTCAATTGAGTGGATTTTAGAATTTTAAAATAGTTAACTCATGTGGGGTCACTCATGGTTAAACTTAAGATTAAATTTTAAATTCCTCTCATTTATTCATTTTGGGGTGGATAATATATGTCTAATTTTGTTGAAATTTCCTCCCCAAGGTAATTCCTAAATTTATTTAATGGATTTGAAGGGATAGTAACGCCTTGCCCTCTTACTCATTCCATGCATGGGTTAGTTATGATTACCTTTAACCATGGTGAGAAGTGTAGTTCATGTGATGTTTGTCTCATATTGGTGAGTTTTTTAGATGCTTGAGATGTCTCAAGGGTTGGCTAGCCACCTCATTTCAAGGGAGTGAGTGACTCATGGCTTAAGTTGAAGAGAGGTAACACTTAATTCCCTTCTTCTTTTATTTTCAAAATTTGACACATATAAGGTCATCCCAGGATGTAGGGATGATTTAATTCATATTCCTCATCATTGGGTGGCTCGTAAGGTGAATGATGACTCAACCATTTCATCTCTTAAGGATGGAGGAGGGAATGACACTTCATTAATTTTTATGATAAAGGCATGATAAATTTAAACCATAGTTAAGGTTCATTATAAATGGGTTGGGTGGAGTGTTATTTTTGTCATGATGAATGTAATGGGTCATGGGTGACCCATTTTTGACCTACCATAATTTAGATTTAATTTTTTAAAAAAAATATTATGGGATTTTGATGTCATGTATGATGTCATGTTTCCAAATGGCTTTCTTGAATATAATTTCATTTTTAATTAATATGTCATTAAATAAAAATATTTAAAATTATATTATTGATTAATTAATCAAAATAATTTTAAAATTAATTATTTGATTAATTTACATTATTTTTAGTTTAACATTTCATGTGGTTCTTTTCGTGGCTTTTAATTGTATTTCTAAATTTTAATTAATTATTAATTAATCAAAAATATTAGAAATTATAATTTTAGTCAGAAATTTAACCAAAATAATTTTGGAATTAATTATTTGATGAATTTTATCATTTTTGGTTCAAAATTGGGTATTTTGACCAAATTTAAAAAATATTGGTTAGGGTTGACCAATGTTAAATCAGGTTGACCCACGTTGACCAATCCTAGTCTGAAAATGTCCAATATAACTTCCTTAATCTTATCATGATTAATTTGGTCATGAAGTTTATAAATTTTGTCATTTAAAGGTTTAAATTTGTCTTATTGGTCATATTGACCAATTTTAGGATTTAGGTCAATCTAATGGTAAAAGTGGTGATATTTGGATTAATTTTTGGTAATTTTGAACAATGTCAAGTTGGTTATATCAATGTTTGTTTATGTAGTCAATTTTTATGGTCAAAGGGGCATGGGTTAGTTATTTTGACCCATTTTAACCCCTTTAGGTCAAAATTGACCAATAGGATTAGTGTAGTTGTCTTTTATATTACGTATTGTTTTTTATAAATTTTAATTATTTAATCAAAAATTGACTAATAAAGTCAATTCAATATTCTTTGGGTCATGAATTGATCATTTTAACCTAATTTATCACTTTAGGTTATGTGATCAATATAGTGGTGTATTGGTCATAAATGAACCATCTTTGTCTTGTTTTGATCATTTTGATTATTATTGATTAAAATCGACCATGATTGATCAATTTTAGGTGCAGGGTTGACCCAAATGATTTATTTGACCTTGTCATGGTTAAGTTAATCACAAGGTTGTTGATTTTGATAACCATACCTAGATTTGACTAGGGCTGGTATTGTTAGTTAATCATGTTAATTATATCTAATTAACTTGATACCTAAGATGTCTTAATGGTCAATGTGGTGAACACTGAGTCAGTAAAGAGGTCATAGATTGACTTCTATTCTTAATTTATTTGGTGAATGATCCTCACAAAAGTGAGGTCAACAATAATCACCAGGAAATCCTACAACTAGATCCTAGGCTCCTAAAGAAAGAATAGACCTCGACAAAAGTGAGGTCAACATATAATTGATTAATGTCTTATTGAAACTAGTTTTAAGGGTTGTTCATATACTTGGGAGTGATGATAAAGTATGAGAAAGATTGGGCAGGGTTTTTATTTATTTTATAGCAAAATTCTTATATGATTCCTAAAGCCAAGCATTTCAATTAAGCTTTTTTGGACCATTCTCATTTTTATTTAAAGTTATTATTTCTCATTCTAAAAATTTCACAACTATTAGAGATTAAATTATGTTTCTTCCATGAATGACATAACCTTGTTTGTTTTATGGAAAAAAAAAACTTAAAAGCTTGAAACCAGTTTAAAAGTATTGGACCAAATCTATTATTTTGGTATTATTTTTAAAAATTTGAAATAGTGAGAATTAAGTTTCCTTTTATGGAAAAAATTATGGATTTTGATTTTGTTGTTAATATAGCTGATCTTATGGTTCCTTGTGATAATCAACTTTGTAATTAAATTTATGAAAAGGAGTTTTAGAAAGAAAAGGTTGAGTTGATGTGAATACCAAAACATTACATTTTGTTTAAAGTGGGGACAAATAAGAGTAGAATCCTAAGAATTTAGAATCATGATGGTACTTGGGTGGAAGATCTAGTGAATATTAAAAATTTGGCAATATGATTTCATTTATAAATGCCATCTTAAGGGAAATGTTATTTGGCTTTGATTGATTGTTTTCTCATCCATAATATTTTATAGGATATATAAAACTTATTGTTGATGAGTAATTCTAATGATGATACAATTAAAAAAGATTGTGGGTGCTGAATTTATGGCTACACATAATGAGTATTATTACGTTGCCTTGTTTCAATCGTATTGGAAATTTATCAAAAGTAAAGTTTGTAACACTATTTTGGAATTATTTGTTGGTGAACTACTGAGATTTTTTTTAATATTCTTTTCTCAATCCTTGAGATGGCTAGACCATATTATTGGCATGCTTTTAGGTCTATCAATTTGTGTTCTATTTTAATAAGATTATTGTCAAAATTATTATTATTAAATTAATCTTCCCAACTTTTTTTTCCCAGCCAAAGTGATTTGATTAAAGGCAAGAACATTACTAGAAATATTGTTTTGGCCCAAGAAGTCCGGAATGATTTAAATATAGAGAAATTAACATAGTATGTATTTCGTATGTATTTATATATATCACGGGTAAACTTTTATTTTTATATAAATAACACTTTGGTGTTTTAAACATATGTAAAAAAATATATTTCACTTTTTTAAAAAAATGAAAATAATGTTATTATTGATGTGATATTAAATATTTTAATGCTATGCTTGTAAATACTAATGTTTAGGTGTGAGAAATGTAAATAGATAAGAAAATGTACCACGCATATAAATTCTCCTTAAATTTAAAGACTTGCAGTGAGTGATCTTGTGATCAAATTAAACTTTTGAATTTAGCATAAAATTGATTAGATATTTTATCCATTGATTTCGAAAAAAAATATTTTTTTAATCATTCTATTAATTTGATTTTTCATATCATAATCGTTGGTTATCTATCTTAAGGAATAGTCTTAATGATAGTGTTGGCATTAATTTTTGATATCACAAGTGTAGGATCCACTCAAGCACTATGGAATATTTCTTGATGTATGTGTTGATTCCAGCGGTGCAAGATAATCATTTTGAGACATTTCGGCGAGTGTTGATGGACAAGTTGTCGAGATCGTCCTGCTAGACTCTGGCTGTCACTCAAGTGAAGGTCGGTCGACATTTTATCTGTTGGACTGCTTCGATCGGGCCAATATATCTCATTCTTCATGTCGTGCGTGAAATTGACTTAAATTGACCCGATCGTTAGCGAATTTGTTCGGATGACGCCATAAAATAAAGCAAACTATGCAAGCACATCTGAAATGCCGATTTTACTTAGGTGGGCACTCATTTTGCTATAGTTTCGTGCACGAGCTAACAACGAGCAAATCAAGGGCTTTAAATAAAAAATTTTTAAATGGAGAGAGGAACTGTTGTCGGCATATTTTTAGGTTGTGTGTTGTATTTTGAAAAGGGGTCGCCAAACAGAAATTATTGGCGAGTTTTATTTTAAATTTAATTTATATATATATATATATATATATATATATATATATATATATATATATATATATAAAATTTAGAAAGTAGTATTTGATTTTGAAAATAATTTTAAGTTTGAAAATTTTAAGATATGAAATCAAACCAATTTCACATCCCAAATAGTTTATGTAAACGAGCATCGTACCACAAACCGTATATCTATCCCGAAGAATAGACACACTGCTTGATGATGGGGCTCGGTTAAATAAACTAGAAGATTTGTGACATCCGTTTGGTCTCGCGAACCAACTTTATAAGCTGACGAGTTCTCCTACTTAATATAAAGAAATTAAGCGGGGTTTATATTACTTGGGTTCTTAAAGTTCACTATAAGGCGGACACTTATAGTTAATTACATTCTAAATGACGGGAATCATTTAAGAAAACTCTCGATAATGATTAGTGATTTTTCTCTCAAGAATTTCAAAGTTTAAGGTTTTCAAATGATTGAATTTTAGAAATTTCAATAGGGAATGGATCAAATTTAGAACAGTTATTTTCAGGAGTCCAAAGGAAGAGAAGTAGGAGAAATTGAGAATCCAGGAAAAATCTTGGCAACTTCCCAAACTATCATATTGTTTGGCTTCAATTTAAGAGTATATTATTGTTTCAATCTTACCAATTTTAATTAATTAGGATTTATATTTGTATGACATGATCATACAAATAGCCTGGAAGATATGAGGGCTTATGTCATACCAAACGACTACCTCGGAGTCCTAAGAGCGGTTAGGGCTTAATTTACATGACATGATCGTACAAATGCCTAACGAAGAGTTGAGGATTTATGTTGCACTAGGCAAACTACCTCGAAGTCCTATGGCTTGGTTATTTAATTCTAAGAAAGGTTTAGCTGGTGTAGATCCGAGTTTTGCTGATGACGATGGTCGTGCTGCCCACCATGCTCCGAGCTCCTAGTTGTTGCAGAGGTTTAGTTGTAGAAGGTGAAAATCAATAGATGAGAGAAGTGTTTTGATTTAGAAATCTTAAAGTCCAAATATTTTTAATATTTTAATTAAAACAAATCTTAAAGTTGTTTAAACAGAATCGATTAAGATCCCACGGTTCCGTCATCCCGGCACCGTTATTTTCATCGAATTCACTTAGTCCAGATGAATTTGCTAAACTCAATCGAATGAGTTCCACACTTTCATTTAGACCGTGGGAAATCCCGTTAGCAACACGTAGGTTACATCATCCGAGGTATTCCCGATCATTCAACGAGACGTTTTAATTTAGTTGTAATTGTAGTTTTGTTGTTCTGTTTGTGATTAAATTTTTAGTTGTTTTATATTTTGGAATGTTGTGGCGGTGAATTTTATCTTGTGGTGATTTTTAATTTAGCTTTGGTTTCAATTTGTGGCTATCCTAAAGGTTTTAGTTTTCATGCAACAATCTTGTTTAACATGCAAGAAAAAGTAAAGTGCAGTGCATGTAAGTAAGTTGCAATAAAATAAAAGCGTACCTAGAGGGCCTTCCCGTCATCCCAAGCTGCACTTAAAACACATATTAAGGCATTTAAATATTTATAACAGGTACTTAGGTAAAGCTAAAGGAAAGGTTTTGGTTGTCTACCAAATTCCTAATCCTATTGCTAGTCATCTCCTATGACGTATAGGTTCTTGTGTTTTGTTTAAGGGTGATTTTCTTCATCAAAGAATAATTAAATTCAATTGTTCTTCTAAAACATCCCATCATATTGAGGAAGTGCTTATGACTAGTCCTAAACATCTTTTCAATACTTCCGAGATTATTTTGAGTCCAAGTAAATTTAGTTGCACAGGTGAATTAATCATCCACGAGTTTAGTTAAGCTTTGTTTCTTGCTCAGTGAACTTAGGCATTTGATTGCCTGATGAATGAAGTGACATCTCACTTAATACCCTACTTAAGAGTTATAATAATTAAAGCCTTTAGGGGCGAGTTGGTTTGTTGAGAATTTTAATCATTCTTAATTTGAAGTTTGAGTTAATGGTTTAAAGTGATTTAGTTTAATTATGAGGTTTTAATTAATAATTTTAAGTTTGGGATAGCGTTCAAATTATATTTTGGTTTAAATCTTTATACTTTAAGTGATTTCAATATTTTAAATTTGTTTTACTTTTATTGTTGAATGATGTTAATTTAATATAATTTAAATTTAATTTAATTGAATTTAACTTAATTTAATTTAATTTAATTTCAATATTTTAGATTTAATTTAACTTAATTTATTTTAATTTTAATTTTAACTTAATTTTTAATTAATTTAATTTAATATAATTTTAATTTAATTTAATTTAATTGTTAAATTATTTAATATTTTGAGCTTTCCTTTAATTTAAGAGTTATTTATTTTTTAATTTTTTTTTTTATTTACTTGGTTTGGATTGTCATTTTAATCTTAATTAAGGGTTAAATATTATTGAAGTGATTTATTTAAAGATTTTTTATTAAATAATTAATATCCTCTCAAGTTATATCCCTATTTTTAATAATTCAAATTTTCATTAATCTTTCAAAATTTAAATTGTTTAAATAATTAAAGTTTCATTTTTTGTTTATTAAAAGTGATTAATGGGTTCCTATCCCTTTTAATTTCCCAAAGTTTCAATCACCCAAGAAAGATAAAATCAAATATTTTATCCTCCATTTTAATTAAACCTAAAATTTTAATAAAGGGGTTTAAATTCTTTAATTACCTTTATGCCCTTTTAGGCTTATTTATTTCATAACTCACTAAATTGAGTTCAAATAAACTTGAAACTTTTATGTCACCTCACTCATATGTCAATTAAGACATTAGAGGAGAAAATGTGATTTTTCTGAATTTAATTTATTTATATAATTATTTTTAGTGAAAAATAAGGGATTTCAAGGAAAATTCAACAACATGACTAAGGTAGGGTTTCTATCCTTAAGAAAATTATGGAATGTTCCTAATGATCAGAGGACCACTTGGACAAATTTTGGTGATTTTTTTAAATTATATTTTATTTATCATAATTATTTTGAGTTTTAGAGTGTTAATTAATTATAAAATAAAATTAAAGTTGAAAAATGGATTATATATTTTTCTTAAATCTCTCTGACCTCAAGGAGTTCAGAGAAACAAATTTTACAATTTTTTGATTTTCCTTTGATTTATTGGAATTAATTTATTGAAAAGGTTGGAAAATACATTTTTTTAATATTAAAAATTGTTTTAAGCATTTAAAATTCAATATCTTTACTTTGAGACTTGGGAGAAATATTTAGTTTGTTCCTAAGTGATTAGGAGTCAAAATATGACATTTTTATAATTTTTAATATTTTTATGATTTTTATTATTTTTTAATTATTTAAATATTAAAATATGATAAAAAAATGAAGAATTTTAGAAAATTCCAATTTTAATTTTTATAGACTCTTCTGATAATAGAGAGCCCACAAAACCAATTTTGTGAATTTTTGAAATGTATTTTTGGAGTTATAAATTTTTAAAGTTTAATTTTGATCATGTGGTTTAATTAATTCATTTAGTGGGGCTGATCATTTCCAATTGACCTCAAATTTTTATGTGAGGTTCCTTTGATCCTAAAGATCAGCGAAGAATTATTTTCAAGTTCTTTTAATGTGTGGTTAACCCTAATTAATTAAAATTCAATTTTAGGTATTTAGGCCAATTAGGGTTATTCTTAATGAATTAAGTTAAAACATAATTATCCTAGGGTCCTCTAATCTTAAGAAACTTCACAAAATTTTCCTAGAATTTTCTAAGCAACATGCTAATTATTGGAACTAAAGTACCAAAAATAGTGACATAAACTTGAAAAATACATAACTATTCATAGACTTGGCCTCTGACCTTGAAAATTTCAGGAAATGTTCCCAAGATCAAAGGCTTCAAAAGCCCTATGGTCTCATCCATGATGAATTGTCTATGCAAATGGATAATCAAAATACTGAAATGAGTAAATAATTAATTAAAAATAAAATACTCATCAAAATAACTTGATTTCTTTTCCACATTGTTCTCCTCTGTTCACTGAGCAAGAGGGTATTTTTAGTTTATTTTTATGATTTTTCTACACAAAGATATGGATTTTCTAAGTTCTGGGTATTTAAATAAATAGAAAAAAATCCTATTTATCTACTTATCCGACTCAGCACTGCGTCAACCTACGGCGGATCAAAAGACCACGCGGCGCGCTCCCATTCGACGCCGCCATCTGAGTCAGCCGCCACGCGTCCCGCTATCTCGCTCCTTCCTCTGATCCGACGCCATCTGAGCCGTTCAACCGATACACACGCGATCAAACGGCGCCTGGTCATCGTCTACGACTGGTGTGCACCCGTGACTGTCCACACTAAAATCCTAAGAACTCTCTCATTTCTCAACGGATTTTTGTGTTCTTATGCTCTATGGATTCGTCTTGAAGAGACGAGCACATCCATACAGTTTACATGCCATGAAATTAACTGGAATTAAATGAAGAATTGTTGGAATCTCGGAAGGAAGGAATGATCCATACCTTTACTCTGAGAAGTGTAGCTTCAATCAGAGAGTTGTGTCACCTTCAATTGCACCCAGGGAAGCTCCAGATGAAGTCTCTGGCTCTGGGGAATTGTCTAGGTATGAAAGTGTCCCCAGCCGATTTCAAAGCTTGGAGGCTAGAGAAACTGGGTGGCCTGGAGAAGGGGCTTTCACTGGGGAACTCCTTCTCTTGGTCCTGTGCAGGTGTGGGTGAGTTTAATTTGGGTTTGGTGAAGGTTTCAGAGATGTCCTGGTTCTGGGCTGAGAATTGAGCTCCAAAATTAAGCCCAATCAATGGGATTTAGGGCAGGAGAGTAGTGGGGATCAATTGCTCTAGGTGAGGAGAAGGTCCTGGAGCAATTTTGACAGAGTTTTGTTTAGGTATGGTTCATCACCTATTTTGGCCGAGAGGGTGGTGGGTTTAAATAGACATGGCTGAAGGGAGTTAGGGCTTGGGATTAGCTGCCTTGGTCAAGAGGAGAACAGCCATGGAGTCCAATTGAGTTGGGACAGCTCAGCTAGTGAGTTTAAATTTTTTGAATCAAATGGGTGCTCTCGTCCTGGTGTTTTCCGGCGACTGTGGTGGCTGGCCGGCCAGGCATGGGTCACCCTCAGGGTCAGGGAGGTCAGGGCTTGAATTTAGTGTAATCAATTGGTTGTGGACATGTGTAAAGGGCATGATTTAAATGGAATGGGAGAAGGCTCATTTTGGCTTGGTTTAGTTCAACTCATGTATTAGGCTATGTGCACCTCCCAAAGGCTTGACTTTGGGCTGGGAGGAATCATTTGGGTCAGCCAAGAGAGAATGGTGAGGTCTCTTTCCATGGTGAGGTGGCTAAGCTTGGTTTAGAGTGTGACATGAATGGGGTTAAAAAGCTTAATGAAGGATTAAGAAAGAGGCCCCCTCCATTTGCCATAAATTACATGGTGAGGTGTAAAGTGACTCCCATGGCTTGCATATGGCTTATGCATGGCTCCATGGCTTCATTTGGCTTAAGAAAAGATTTGGTCAATTTCATGAAAGTGGACTTTATGAATTTTGGCATTTTGGTGGAAATTTGGATGAAGCTTGATTTGGAATGGTTTAATGATGATTTTGAAACTTAGGGGTGATATCAATTAAAGGTATGATGAAAAGAAATTGTCATGTGGGCTTTAGAGCCAATTTTGGGCTTTTAGATTTAATTTGGATGGGCCTTTAGAAAGGTTTAAGGAGGTGGGCCTTTAGGTTTGAAAACAAATTAGTAAATGGAAGTTTTGTAAAAGATTGGGCCAAACAAATGTTGGGTTTAGTTTAGGGATGTATCATGAGTGGTTTAGAATAGGTTTGAAATGGTTTGTAATTGAATTGGGTTTAATTTGGGATTTTTTGGTAAAGGAGCCAAAGTGGGTCAAATTGGGCTAACTTGGGCTAAGGTTGGGCTAGGGTTGGATTTGATTTAAAATTAATGTTGAGAAATGTTTATGGGGGTGCTAAAATAGTTTTCAACTTTGGTTGGGCTTTGATTTTGGGATTTGGGCCCATTTGGGTTAGGTTTGGGTTGAGGCCAAAAATGGGGATTTTGGTTTTGGGTTAGGTTTGGGTGGAGTTTAGGTTCAAATTTGGGGAAAATCTTGTTAGTGTTTTGTATTTGGGGATATTAGGAAGGTTTAGGAAAAGATTTGGGGTTAATTGGAGTTGAATTGGGTTGGTTTGGGCTAAGTTTAGGTCATGGGCCAAAATTGTGCTTTAGGCTTCAAATTGGAATTGGATCCAAATGTCAATCAGATTGGGCTTGGATTTGGTCTAAATTGATATTTGGGATATTGAATTGAAGTTTAGAATTGAATTGAACCAAAATTGAGGTCAATTGGGTTAATTTGGTTGGACATTGGGCTTACTTAAGTTAAAAAATGGTCAAATTAGGGGTTTTAGTAAAAGTGGGTTAAATTGACAAAATTAGCCTATGGTGTAGTTGCACAAAATGAAATTGGGAATATTTGGGATTTTTTGGATTTTTTTGGGAATTTTTGGAGTTTATGGAATTTTTTGTTAAGAAGGACATTTTGGGTATTTGGAGGATATTGGGGGGTATTTTTGGAAATTTTGGTATATTTGGCTATGGATGATCAATTTGAGTGGGGGGAAATGTTTTGGATTGGTTTTGAGGAATTTTGGGTAATTCAGGTGATTTTGCAAATTTTGGGTAGTTTCAAGGACATTTGGTAGGTTTAGCGGGAGTAGGGCCCCGGGGTCAAAAATTGAAATTTTGGAAAAATGAAGATTGATCAAGTTTAAGTAGAATGGAATCACTTTGGTTGAGCCATGAAGCTATATCAAGCCCATAAGAGCCATGAGAGGACTCATTTGAGTCATTCATTATGTTGTTCCTAACCCTCTTAGCCAAGAGCTTAGGGGTTGAGGACCATCCATATGGATTACCTACATGAGTCAGGAAGTCAAGCTAGGTATGAATGGTTTTAGGATTTGAAATGTGTGTGAAAGTGTAATGTGTGCAGGTCAACCCTCACCAGACTAAGCCACCCAGGGTATTCCTAAGGCTAAAGAGTCTTATAGGGAACTCATCTTTTAAACCTCCACATTTGATCTTAACCCTCGAAGTGACTTGGGGGTTTACAATCAAACTTATGGGGTTTGCAAAGAGTTTAAGATGTGTTTAAATTTCTAAGTGGTGGGTTCCATTTCTAGTCCTCTAAGATAGTCAAAGGGAAAGCCTAAGGCTAGATCTTAAGTACTCAGGAGAGAGAAGAGAAGAGACCTCATCAAAAATGAGGTCAACATGGTGACGGTTCCCTCCCACTACAACAAAAAGGGTGGAGCCTCCCTTTTTTTGGCTCTCTCAATCATTGCCCTAGGGAAGAGGCGGGTACAAGGTCCTCTCACATCAAACCTCGCTGATTCCTCACCTTCTTCATCAACGTCTCTACCACGCTGGTATCCTACTCCCGCAAGTAGTCTATTTTCTTATTTGGTCGAAGCCCTAGGGGATTTCCTTCATTTATTCCCTCTCCTACCGGCGCTCCTGCTGGCGCTCTTGCCAGCCTTCCTTTCAAGGCCCTCTCTTATGGTGGGCCACCTAAGCTGTTGGTGACCTCACAACCTCCTTTCTCTGCGACTGAAAACCCAAGCAACTGGTGACCATGTCGGCTTTCATTTCCTTTCAACCAGAAACCTTTACGGAGCTCCTTGTTGCCATCGGGGTGGCAACAACATCACGATATATAGAGGCTCGTCCCCAAAGCCACTCTCAAAGGTATGTTTTGGCCATATTTTATTATGCAAAATCAATTATTATAGATAATTGTATACCTCTTATTCTTACTCGTTTGTGTGTTTCGTTGTGAGATACGTCGGCACGTAGACTTCTCTCCGGTGAGGAGATCTTCCTCCGACATGAAGAAACATGTCCGCAACCTTCGCGGTGATGAGATTTTCCTAACCACTTAGCTAGCCTTAGGGTTAGTTGAGTCTAGGAACTTGGTTCAGCCGCTCATGTGGGGTGAGTGCGTCGGCCGACGTTTGTCAGCGCGTGCACTTTGTCTATGTGATGGGCCATTGTATTCCCCAGAGCTAGCCTTAGGTTAGGATGTGTTAGTCATTCCTATACATTTCCGAGTGATTCCCCTTTGTGAGCCTTAGGCCATTATCTTGTGGGTTGGAATACCAATTTCCTATAGTTTAGGCTCTCACAATCTCCCCTGGAGGAATTAGTCGAATGGGAATGGCTTTGCAACTAGCCAATTTCACAAGATCACGGACATTCATAGAACAGAAAAAGCTTTAGCTAGTCCGCCTTACGAATAGTGGAGGACTTTCCCTATGAAAATTAAAGGGAGAAGCCCTCCACATTGCCACACCAAAGCCAGAGGTGGCTATACCGCAGATCCAAGAGCGTCAAGTCTAGGTACCAATGTGAGGTCATTAGGCTGAGTTTGACGTGTCTTCAAGTGTTCTTTCGGTTGTGATCCACTTTTCGATATTTATACTTACAATTGTGATATAAAAAGTTAGCAACGGCACCAAAAAAAACTTGATCCGCACTGAATATATACTGATGATTCTGTTATGGATTTTATGATTTATATTGTGGATACTACGCAAGTATACGTATCGTTATCAAGTAATATAGGGCACTAATGGAGTTCTAGATATCGATCCCACAGGGAAGTTAGAAAATTTCAAAGACAAATTAAAGTAATCTTACTTACTAATCTAGTATACGAAAATTAAGAATACTTAGACTAAAATAAACTAATGCTTAAGGTTGAATATAAGATTTCAGAAAAGTATTTTTCTCCTTGTTTTAGAGAATTAAGTGAATGAAGAATTAAATAAGTTTTTAATTGTATTGTGCCAAATAGGAGCATTCCTATTCTTTACCCTTTGGTCCAGGTGCAAAGAACATTGACTAGTCTTATGTTTGATTACTAAATCTGCGGCTAGGCTGGGAGGATACCGACTGCCACTTCAGAGCTCCCACGTTCCCCTCGCCTGAGGGCTAACATCTACACTTCAGCTCTCAAACAATAATACCGAATTGAATATTTTAGTCTGTCACACTAAAATGTTCAATTCTACGCCCGATAGTTAATATTTCCCTATTTATTTGCACCCTCCTTCCAAGGCTTTTGACTTCCCTAAATCTTGGATGTAATCTTTACTATAGTTGATATTTCAACATATATTAACAAATCAATTGGCCAGATTGAAAGTAAATTAAGATTTAAGTTAAAGATTAGCACAATTTCTATTTTCATATTTTTAGGCACAATTACTTTAATTCATCATTTCACGAAATCTCAATAACAAGGAGAAAGACTAAGGAAACTACTCAGAATGCATGGGAAAATAACACAAAGCATGAATTTCATTAAAGTTAACAAACGAATAACAAATATACTTATCTCAATTCTTCTTCCTGACGATTCTTGAAGTTCCTTTGACTCTTCCTTCCAGTACATCACACCAAATCGCTAAACAATTTATCTACTCACTCAAAGACTCTTAAATTACACTTAACTTCCACACAAATGACACAAAACTGACACACAAATGACTAAAATTCGTCTCTATTTATAGAAGGGGTCAAATCTCCAAAGGTTGCTTAAGCACCTCTTCAAAAAGCATCCAGGTTCAATGTATTTTGGCTCTTTTCAACTGTCTCGCTGTCGGCGGCTTGATCTTACCGTTGGCGGGCTTCTAGAAGATGGGCTATCCGCGTCGATCTCGCTGTCGGCGGGCTCGATCTCGCCGTCAGCGGGCTCCTTATAATATATAAAAAATCTTTCGGGAAAAACTCGCCGTCGGCGGCCTAAATCTCGCCGTCGGCGGGATAGTTCAATTTTCATCTAATTGAGTCCTTTTTGCTCCAAATTTGCTTCTTTTGTGCTTTTTGCTTTCAGTACTTATAAATCTTCATTCCTGCAATAAAACAAAGAAAATACCTTTCTTAAAGTGCAATTTCATATAAAATTGGTATGAAATTCTTAATATATTTTTTAGTGATCAAATTCCCCCAAACTTAACTATTACTTGTCCTCAAGTAATTTAGATACTACATAAAAGTAAATGATTATTTGTAGTAAAGTTTTAATTCAGTAATACTATGAATTTGATTAAAATAAGTATTATAGTAAAGTTTTCTAGAAATATTTTTAGATAATTAAAGTAATTCTATAGATATAAGGCTATTTAGTTCTCAAGTTTAAGATTTCTAGTCTTCTGTTTTTTTCAAGAATGACTATACTTTTCAATACTAAATTACTTAAGATATTTAGATGATAGGAATTTCATGAAATCACTTCTTAGTAAAATACTAATCCATATATATAAGTTCAGAAATGTAATTGAAGTTTACCCTTTAGGTTGATTTAAATGAAGGCAATTTTTGATAAGGCATCTCCTCAAGCTTCTCCTCACTTTATGTAAATATTTTTTTCTTCTTTTTTCTTCTTTTATTTTTTTTCTTTTCTTTTTTTTTATATATATTTTTTTAAGTGAGGATCACCATTTTTGGCTAGCCTGTTAATAATTTTGAACTTCATTTTCCTCTTCCTAAATTTGAAACAGAAAACATTTACTTCTCTTATATGTATTTCAAAGCTTTTACTTCATTGGGGTTCAATCTTTTCTTTCTCAACTAAATACTTAAGAATTTCATATTTGAAAATATAGTTTTCCTTACTTTAAATAGTTAATTATATTCTTATTCATTTAAACTAAATTTCTTAATCTATAAAATTAGTTAATCATTAAAAGTATTTCTCTTAACTTTCTATAATAATTAAATAAAATCAATTCTAGTTTACTGAATTAAAATTATTACAGAAAATCATTTTATAATAATTTTGAAAATTTAAGTTGAGAACAATTTAATAATTAAATTTGTATTTTTCCCTCCCCCAAACTTAAATTTTTCTATCTATCTATATAGGGTGAAAAGGAAATAAACTGTAATATTTAAATCATACCTTTGAGCTTTAGGTATTTCTTCTTTTTGAAGTTCTGCAGGCTTTTTCCATTACATAATTAACCTGTACTGTTAGTATTTTTCTACACACAAAATATTAAAGAAAGTGCTAGGTAAAGAAGTTTAACACAATACTACCACATTTTATACTAACATATTATACTACATCCACATACATTTACTAATTCAATCCAAGGTTACAATAGTAGTTCTGAAAACATTAAAAAATTTAAAAACTGCCAAACTTTAACAACAATATTAAAACAATCTACACTACATCATAATCAAGTTCATAAACTAAAACATTAATACTAAAATATAAAACAACAAACAAACAATAACAACATCAGAATCTATAACTAAACAAATAAACATAACATCTAATCTTCTGCATCAAAGTCCCAAACTATATCATCATTTCCTTGATCAGTTGGTGGATTAGGCTGGTAATGAGTATATCGGGGGCACTCAGGAAATACAACATCAAGCTCTCCTCTCCTGTAACGATTCTCAGCATCATAATAGGCTATCTCATACTCTGAATGTCTTTGGAGATACTCGCTGTCATAATCATGTCTTCTCTCTAAGCCTCCAATTCTCTGATCAATATGCTCCAGTTTTTCTTCTATTTTCTCAAAACTTTTCTGCTGTAGAGTCATCTCATTCATCAAATCTTGAAGGGTAGGAGCACTATAGGGAGGAGGGTCATAGCTGGTAGAGGGAATATCTCTACTCGAAGAAGGTACATAGCTCCTTGTCCCAGATCTCCATCCTTCGTGGGATTCATATTTCTGAATATTAGTCGGAGAAATGGGTTTCATAGGCTCCACCCATTCCTCATCATCTCTTGCCTCTACCCCAGATAATTGGCAAAGTGCATAGATCAGACCAGGATGTCCTAGTCCTCCTCCACTTTCACTTCTTGCGGTGACTAATATATTCTTATAAATTATACTTCCCACATTAATACTTTTTTGGTTCTGAATGCAGAAATTCAGAACTGCTCTATCTCTTGTTACCTCACTATGGTGGTAAGTAGGTAACAAGGTAGAACAAATAAAATAGTGTCAGGCTTTAGATGATGCATTCAACATAGAAAGAGGGAAGTTTACCCGTTCTCGCTGCTTCATTTTCCAAACTCCTTTCCCGTCAGTGAGAAAGTCGATCACCTCTTCCAGTGGTCCTTCCATAGTTCCAAATGTATCATACTCACTGGTGTAGGGGTCTTGCACTTCGTAATAAGCATTTATTCTTGCAGCGCTGAATTCCACAAAAAATCCTCTAACCTTAACCGGTGCATCTTCAGCCTGTGTCAGGTTGGCATAGAATTCTTTTACCACTTCCACAGTGGCTCTGTTGGTTATGAAACAGAAATTTTCCCATCCTCTTTCTTTAATTATTCACTCTACTTCACCTCCAGGACTTTTGAAAACTCGATCCTAAATGCATTTTCTGGCTTGAATATTGTGAAAATATCTTGATTGTGCCCTTGCATTCACAAAACGAGTTTCGTCGTAGTCCATTCTTCTCTTTTGTCGTGGAGCCATTTTTCGATCTGTGAAATTCACAAAACTTCTAAATATTACTAAGATGGCTTCCAATAGTTATTAAAATCAATCTAAATCAAGTTTTATGAATTTCTTCTAATTCTTTTCTTCTCATTTCAAATTTTTCCAAAATTTCTCAATGTAGAAGAAATTCATGGTGAAAATAAAAAATTTTTACATAGGAGTGAAGCTCTTATCAAGGGAAGATAAAATATGGCGTCAAAATGTGTTTAAATCGCTTCAAATCTAAGATTCCACAAGCCCTAGGTCGGTTTTTTGAAGTATATTTCGCGATTCGCTGTCGGCGAGAAATTTCTCGTCTTCGGTGAGCTAATTAATTCACCAAGGCTAAAGTTTTGGGAAAATCTCACCGTCAGCGGGATTTTCTCGCTGTCAGTGGACTTTTCCTCGCCGTCGGTGGGATTTTCTTGCTATCGGCGAGGTTTCCAAAATTTTTAATATTTTTAATTTTTACAATGTTTTTAATCTAGATTAAGCCTTATTCAATGTTCCGGTCACTAAATTTGATATATTTATTATTATTATTATTTTATTAAGATTAGATACTATACTAACACATAAATTCACACAACACAAACATTATAACTTTATAAATGAAATCCATGAACTTACAAACTTCAAACACTACATAACTAACAATTGACTTATCAAATTAACCCAAACACATTTAACTCAGCATTGCAATCCACACCACAATACTCTAAATACTGAGACTAAACAAACAACATACAATCTCATATAAACTGAGATTATCTATGTAAAGTTCAATTTATATCAAAAACTAAATTTAAATCAACACACATACATATAATATGAATAGAAATCTCTACTACTTATCGGAATCTGATCTGATTTCTTCTCCGATGTTTCCAATAGAACGCGAGTGCACAAACAAATTATAGAAAGGCTCGAAAGGGAATTCGCAGATAGAATCTTCTTCAATCCACCATTACTGTCTCAATAGTCATATAAAACTTGCCTCCAGGTGTCCTGTGTGGTCAAAGTGCTCCTTCATTCTCCAATCGATGTGATCGAATAAATCAGAGATATTATCAATAGAATTCATCACATTCTGTAGATCCTTCTCTAATCCTTTAAGTTTCTGTAAAATGAGGTTTGTTACTATCGATCGGGGGCTTAACTAAAGGATTGTTTTTTGATGCTTGATCAGAAATAATTACTGTTTCTTCATTGTTATCCAATGTGGGAAACATATCTGTCGGATCTAGTGGTTTCCAAGGCAATAGCAGTTTTTCCCAAGCTTCGTAGGAAACTTGGTACTGACTACATAAAGCAAATATAGTTGATGGGTGTCCAAGTCCATGAATTGACCCATGCACAATTAATCCTAATGCAGACTTCACAATGATAGATCCAACATCAATAGGCAATCCAGATTGAATACAGTAATTTAAGATTGTGCATTCCTTATAAACTTTGTTTAGCCTCATAGTGGGTAATAACTTTGATGAAATAAAGAAATGCCAATGCATTGAGATGAGGTTAAGAAGTGACGCAGAAAAACTAACGTACCCGTCTTCTCGTAATTCCCATTCATCAGGTTCGTCAGTCAGATATCTGTAGATCTCATTCATGTTGTATCTTGTAGGAACAAAATTTGAATAGTGGCAAACAGGGGTATTGTCAATCGAGTATAATTCATTTATTCCATGCCATCCAGCATGTCCAAGAAAACTTCTTACCCCTTTTACTGTAGTTGGAGGTGGTAATTTAGCTATAACTTGAATTTTTGCAAGGTCTACTTCCATGCCATTTTCTGAAATCTTATGCCCTAATACAATTCCTCCTGCAACCATAAATTGACATTTCTCCCAATTTAGAACTAAGTTAGTTTTCTCGCATACTTCTAATAATTTTTCAAGATGATTCAAGCATGTGTCAAATGACGTTCCAAATACAGAGAAATCATCCGTAAATACTTCTATTCCATCATCAATTAATTTACTAAATATAGACATCATACATCTCTGGAATATTGCAGGTGCATTACATAATCCAAAAGGCATTCTTCAAAAAGCAAATGTTCCATAAGGACTAGTAAATGTAGTTTTCTCTTGATCCTCGGGAGCAATATGTATACGATGATAACCAGGTATATCCATCTAAAAAACAAAAATATTTATGTCCGGCTAATCTATCCAACATTTGGTCTAGAAATGGTAATGGGAAGTGATCTTTCCTGGTGGCTGCATTTAATTTTCTATAGTCAATACATATACGCCATCCAGTCACTTGTCTTATAGGTATTAAATCATTATTTTCATTAGCTTTAACTGTCACTCCTCCTTTCTTAGGAACACAGTGAATTGGGCTTACCCAAGCACTGTCCGAAATAGGATATATAATACCATTATCAAACCATTTTAATATTTCTTTCTTGACTACTTCTTTCATTATTAGGCTTAATCTCCTCTGAGGATCTACTCTTGGCTTATGTTCATTATCTAAAATAATTATGTGCATACAGATTGAAGGACTAATTCCTTTAATATCTGCTAAAATCTAACCAAAAGTTTTCTTATATTTTTTTAATGTGTCTAACAGTTTTTGTTCTTGTGATTCATTCAATTCAGCTGAAATAATAACTGGTAGGGTTGAGTGGTTACCTAAGTAAGCATATTTTAAATGATTAGGTAGAATTTTTAATTCGAGTTTAGGAGGTCTAATTATTGATGGAACTATACTCTTTTCAACATTTTCAGTATTATCCAACATTTCAAATTTTTCTTGTATATAATCCAGCTTTTCATTATCTGCTTCTTCAATTAATTCTATATTTTCTTTTTCTAACTTTTCTTCATAATATTCTTTAAAATGTTCATTTTACAAATGTTCAAGTATTTCCATTCGAAAACATTCATCATCTTTTTCTAAAGCAGGATATTTCATTGATTTTGCTATGTTAAAAGTTACTTTTTGATCGTTTACTCTCATAGTCAATTCTCCTTTCTGAACATCAATCATAGCTTTTCTAGTGGCTAAAAAGGGTTTTCCTAATGTTATTGGAATTTCTTTATCTTCTTCCATATCTAAAACAATAAAATCTACCGGGAAGATAAATTTATCCACTTTTACTAACACATCTTCAATAACTCCCTTTGGATAAGTTATAGAACGATCAGCTAACTGAAGAGTTACTGAAGTAGGTGAAATTTCTCCTAATTCTAATCTTTTAAAAATTGATAGAGGCATTAAATTTATGCTTGCTCCTAAGTCACACAAAGCTTTTCCATAAAATTTTTCTCCAATAGCGTGAGGTATAGTGAAACTACCAAGATCTTTTAATTTTTCTGGAAGCTTTTTCTGAATAATTGCACTACACTCTTTGCTAAGTGCAACAGTTTCATTATCTGTAAATTTTCTTTTTTTATTTAAAATATATTTCATAAATTTTACATAATTAGGCATTTGTTCTAATGCTTCTACAAAAGGAATATTTACCGTTAATTTTTTTAAAATTTAAAGGAATTTAGCAAATTGCTTATCTTTTTTATGTTGTTTAAGTCGTTGAGGAAATAGTGGTGGTAGTTTTTCTATAGATATTTTCATAGGGATTAATGGATATTCTAAGTTTTGATCTTGTTGATCCTTTTCTTTCTCAATTTCCACTTCCTCATTTTTACTTTCTGTTTCTTTCTGAATTTTAGTTTCTAATTCTTTTGCACTTCTTAGTTGTATCGCTTTAATTTGTTCTTTTCCTTGGTCTTTAGGATTTATTTCCACATTACTAGGAAAAGTTCCAGGAATTCTATTGTTAAGTGCAGTAGCAATATGTCCGAGTTGAGTTTCAATATTTTTAATTGTTGTTCCTTGATTTTGTAATTGATTTCCTTGAATTTGTAATTGATTTTCTTGATTTTGTAAGTGCTGACCCATACTTAATATTAATTCTTCTATAGATAACTTCTTATCTTTAAATTGAGTGTTATTAAATCCGAGTGGATAAGATGGTTTATAATTTGTATTTCCTTGATTAGGTGGATTTCCTATAGAGTTGTTCATCCATTGTTGATTAGCTGTATTGTTATTCCAATTAAAATTTGTATGATTCTTCCAACCAGGATTATAATAATTCGCATAAGGATTATTGGGTCTATTATTAATAGCCTTTGTAGTTTCATAAGGAGATTGAGAATCTATAATTTGTCCAGATAAGTTTTCTTCTAATATAGGAGAGTATTTCATTCCAAAATGATCTAATTTCTTTGATATAGCAGCAATTTGAGAAGCTAACATAGATATTACATCATTTTCATGAACACTAGCTATCTTTTTAGGATTTATTCTTTCAGCAGGCCATTGAAAATTATTAGTAGCCATTTCTTCGATTAACGCATAGGCTTCATCAAATGGTTTTGACATTAATGAACCTCCAACGAGATAGCATCAATGATTGATCTAAGAGATCCTACTAATCCATTGTAAAAAGTTTGTATAATTAACCAATCTGGTAACGCATGATGTGGGCATTTCCTAAGAAGTTCTTTAAATCTCTCCTATGCTTCATATATGGATTCTCCATCAAACTGACTAAAAGATGTTATATCATTTCTAAGTTTTGCAGTTTTCGAAGGAGGAAAATATTTGGATAGAAATTTGTGTGATAATTCTCCCCAAGTTTTAATAGATCCAGGTGTTAATGAATTTAACCACATATTAGCCTTATCCCTTAAAGAAAAAGGAAAAAGCCTAAGTCTAATAGCATCATTAGATACTCCTTCATATTTAAAAGTAGCACATAGTTCCAAAAACTAGCAAGATGTATATTAGGATCTTCATTAGGTGAACCACTAAATTGATTATTCCGTACCATTTGGATAATTGCGGGTTTATGTTCAAATGAGTTAGCAGACTACATCGAGGTTCCGAATAGTTAGGTGAATTTCATCTAATGTAGGGTTGGCATAGTCTCTTAATGGTCTTTGTTGGTTTATATTTTCAATTTCTGGATTATTTGCCATTTGTGTTAAATTTATAATTTCTCTCTTTTGTTTTCTAATTCTTTTAATTGTGTGCTCTAATTCTGAATCGTAAGGTATTAAATTTTCATTTCCAAATTTACGCATACAATTTTTAAGTAATATTTAAAATAGTCCGTTACTCTAGTAATTATTTTAATAATTCTATTAATTACCTTAATAATTACTTTACTTCACTTCCCGACAACGGTGCCAAAAACTTGATCCACTTTTCGATATTTATACTTACAATTGTGATATAAAAAGTTAGCAACGACACCAAAAAAACTTGATCCGCACTGAATATATACTGATGATTCTGTTATGGATTTTATGATTTATATTGTGGATACTACGCAAGTATACGTATCGTTATCAAGTAATATAGGGCTCTAACGGAGTCCTAGATATCGATCCCACAGGGAAGTTAGAAAATTTCAAAGACAAATTAAAGTAAACTTACTTACTAATCTTGTATACGGAAATTAAGAATACTTAGACTAAAATAAACTAATGCTTAAGGTTGAATATAAGATTTCAGAAAAGTATCTTTCTCCTTGTTTTAGAGAATTATATGAATGAAGAATTAAATAAGTTTTTAATTATATTGTGCCAAATAGGAGCATTCCTATAATTTACCCTTTGGTCCAGGTGCAAAGAACATTGACTAGTCTTATGTTTGATTACTAAATATGCGGCTAGGCTGGGAGGATACCGACTGCCACTTCAGAGCTCCCACGTTCCCCTCGCCTGAGGGCTAACATCTATACTTCAGCTCTCAAACAATAAAACCGAATTGAATAGTTTAGTCTGTCACACTAAAATGTCCAATTCTACGCCCGATAGTTAATATTTCCCTATTTATTTGCACCCTCCTTCCAAGGCTTTTGACTTCCCTAAATCTTGGATGTAATCTTTACTATAGTTGATATTTCAACATATATTAACAAATCAATTGGCTAGATTGAAAGTAAATTAAGTTTTAAGTTAAAGATTAGCACAATTTCTATTTTCATATTTTTAGGCACAGTTACTTTAATTCATCATTTCACGAAATCTCAATAACAAGGAGAAAGACTAAGGAAACTACTCAAAATGCATGGGAAAAATAACACAAAGCATGGATTTCATTAAAGTTAACAAACAAATAACAAATATACTTATCTCAATTCTTCTCCCCAAGCAGATTCTTGAAGTTCCTTTGACTCTTCCTTCCAGTACAGCACACCAAATCGCTAAACATTTTATCTACTCACTCAAAGACTCTTAAATTACACTTAACATCCACACAAATGACACAAAACTGACACACAAATGACTAAAATTCATCTCTATTTATAGAAGGGGTCAAATCTCCAAAGGTTGCTTAAGCACCTCTTCAAAAAGCGTCCAGGTTCAAGGTATTTTGGCTCTTTTCAACTGTCTCGCCGTCGACGGCTTGATCTTGCCGTCGGCGGCCTTCTAGAAGATAGGCTATTCGCGCCGATCTCGCTGTCAGCGGGCTCAATCTCACCGTCAGCGGGCTCCTTATAATATTTAAAAAATCTTTCGGGAAAAACACGCCGTCAGCGGCCTAAATCTCGTCGTCGGCGGGATAGTTCAATTTTCATCTAAATGAGTCCTTTTTGCTCCAAATTTGCTTCTTTTGTGCTTTTTTGCTTTCAGTACTTATAAATCTTCATTCCTGCAATAAAACAAAGAAAATACTTTTCTTAAAGTGCAATTTCATATAAAATTGGTATGAAATTCTTAATACATTTTCTAGTGATCAGGTTGCATTGCATTTTCATGCTTGCTCTTTGTATTTTACATGTAGATCATATCACATATTGCATACGTGGTTGCGTAAGTGATCCACCTAAAAAATTACCTATTTTTAGAGTACATTTTATGGTCATTTTATGCATTTTTTTTATGATATTGCACTTTAAAGGAAGTTATTTTTCATGTTTTTGGTTTCAGGTGCATGGGATCGACATTTAGAAAAAATGAGAGAAAATTGGAGCAAAATTGGGATATTTTGTATGGTGCTAAAGCGCCCTCTTGGGGTCATAGTGCCGCCTACAAGTGAAATAGGTGTTATAGCGCCCCAGCCTGGTGTTATAGCACCACTAACTTCCCTTTGTCGGCGGTTAAAGTCTTGGGATTTTTTTTTATTTTAAATTTTATGATTTGGGGGAATTTAATTTAATTTATATAAATATATAACATTTTTAAAAAATATCATTTTAATTTTGAAAAATAATATGAAATCAAACCGATCCCATATAATCCATAGTTTAAATAATCAAGTGCTTTACATGTATCTTTCTCGGAGTATAAATACATTGCTAGATGGTAAGGCTTGATCAAATAAACTAAGGAATTCATGACATCCGTTTGGTCTACGAACCATTTATGTTGATCGATAATTTCTCATATCTAGTATGAAGTAACCAGATCTGGTTTATGGGCAAGCCCCTATAATTAATTATATCTTAGATAACCGAAGTCACCTAAGAAAACTCTTGATATAGATTAGGAAATATTGTATTCATGACTTCTAAAAGATAGGATTCTTCAAGAATATGTGGTATTAGGAAATCCAATAAGTGAGTGGCTCAAATTTCGGAACAGTATTATAGGAATCCAAAGGAAGAGAAAGCTAGGGGAAATTCGTAGATCCAAGAAGAATCTTGGTGCTTTTTAAACTTTCATATTGTTCGGCTTCGATTTGAGATGTTTATTTAATGTTTCATCCTGTCAATTTTATTATTTAGGGCTTACATTCACTTGATACCGATCATGCGAATAGCCTGGAAAATGGGAGGATTTATGTCATAACTAATGAAAACCTCGAAATCCTAAGACGAGTTAGGGCTTATATTGCACAACATAGTCATGTAAAAACCTAAACAGATAGAGTGAAGATTTATGCTGCACTAGGCAAGCTACCTCAAAGTCCTATGATTTGTTGTTTAATTCTAAGGAGATTTGCTGTTGAAGATGGCCGTGTTGCCCACTGTACATACTCCAAGCTCCTTGTAGTAGTAGGTTCAGTTTAAAGAAGTGTAAATTGTAGGAGAAAAGAGAAGTGTCGTGTTTTGGAAATGTTTAAATTGAGATGTCTTAATGTCTTATTAAGGGAATGTTTAAGTTGATTATAGCGACACCGGTTATGACCCTACGGTTCCCTCATTCCGGCACCGCTATTTTCCTCGAATTCACTTAGTCCAAATGAATTTACTAAACTCAACTAAATGAGTTCCATACTTTCATTTAGACAGTGGGAAATCTCGTTAGTAACCGCAGGTTTCATCCTCTGAGGTATTCCCGATCATCCGATAGAGATATTTTAATTTAGTTGCAATTATGATTTTTGTTTTATTTATGATTAAATTTTGAGTAGTCTTATATTTTTTATTGTTGTAGTAGTGAATTTTATCTCTGTTTTCTTTTAATTTTGATTTTGGTTTTGGTTTAAGTTTTGTGGCTATCCTAAAAGTTTTGGTTTTCATACAAGGTGACATTATTGTTCAGCATGCAAGCTTGTGAACAAGAAAATACAGTAAATGAAGCACATAAAGGAAGGTACTACAAACTTATAAAAGTGTACCTGGCGAGTCTTCTCGTTCCTCAACCTAAAACTTTAGTATCTTTTGCAGTAAACATTTCTGATTTGCAGGAAAGAAAAGTCTTCATCACAGACCTACAAAATCCTATGTCAAAACTTGGTGGGTCCAATTTATTTCATTTTGGAGATGTCTTCCTTTAATAAGTATGATAGGTTCAGTTGTCCTACAAAATGTCCAGAAGGCTTGTGAAAAGACCTAGAGGATACTTAGGTATTTCATATCTCTTTTGAACTTTCTTGAGTTCATTTGAACTTATCATACTCAGTAAATGATTCATCCATTTCATACCCTTATGCTTAGTGAATTAATGTTTTAATTTTCTCGAAAGGTAGGATAAATATCACTTGATATTTTATTTATGAATTATGAAAGCAAGACCTTTAGAGGCAATTTAATTTATGAAGGAATTTAACCAATTTTGATGGGTTTATAGTGTTTCAAAAGTGTTTTAAAATTAATTGTGTTTTCTTCTCTAAATTTCATTAGTCAAATTTCAATTAAGACTAGCTCACTACTGAACCTTTAAAACTTTAGTGGGTAAATTTGTGATTTTTAGAAAAGTTAAGTTATATGAATATGATTCTTATTAATGTGTTGTATAATTATTTTATCATCAACTAGGGGTATTAGATTAATGGATTATTGACTTCCAAATTCAACCCCTAACCTTAAGGATGATTTAATTCTGATTATCTTCCAAATTAAAATAATTAAGAAAATTGTCAATTTATCCTTTAATATGACAAAAGTGAGATTGGTTTCTACCACTTATCCTTTATGTGTAAATCATTCCAATATCTTTATTAAGATTATTCATTACTCATTTCCCACTTTAATTAAGCCTAAATATTGATTAAGGAAAAATTCTTCAAATTTACAATGTTGCCCCTAAGGCCTTAATACTTCATAATTAATCAAGTTCAAGTCAAATGACTTCAAAATTTTTATATTACTCCACTTATGGGCCAATTAAAATATCAGAGGAGAAAAAGTAATTTTTCTGAATTTAATTTAATTTATATAATTATTTTTATGCAAAATAATGATTTTCAAAGAAAATTCAATAACTTAATCAAAACACATTATTTATTTTTATTTTTAAGAAAATAATTGGAGGTGTACCTAGACCAAAGACCACTTGTATCAAATTTCATGATTTTTTGAATTTTAATTTAATTATTATGATTATTTTAATTTTTTGTGTATTAATTAAATATAAAATATTATTTAATTGGAAAATTATGTTTTATATTTTTTTTAAATCTCTCTAAGGTCAGGAAACTTAGAGAACCAAGTTTTAGTTTTTTGTGATTTATATTTTAATTATTAGAATTATTTTAGTGAGAAATTAAGGACATTCCATTTTTAGATTTTAAAAATAATTTTAACCCTTTTTACTTAGAGGGTTAAGAAAACTATTCTAATTATTTCTATGTGATTAGGAGGGGATATAGAATATTTCCATCAATTTTATTAATTTTGTGATTTTTATTAATTTTTAATTATTTAAATATTAAAATAATGTTTAAAAATGAAAAAAAATATTTTAATTACATATTTATTTTTTAGGAACTCTTCTGATTATAGAGAACTCCCAAAATTAATTTGGTGGTTATTTGAGTTGTATTTTAATTATTAGAATTATTTTAATGCCAAAAAAACTATTCAACTTAGAAAATTCAATTAGTGGCCAAATTAATTCCAAATATCCTTAAGATTTTAATGGGAGTTCCTCTGACTTTAAATTGCGTTGGAGAATTACTTTTAGGTTATTTTCATTTATATTTAATCCAAATTATTTTTATTTAGTATTTATGGTTTAATGGTCATTAGGAATATTCTTAGTGAGTTAAATCAAATTTCCATTTTTCCTAGGGTCCTCTTGTCATAATTAATCTGCCAAAATAATTTTATATTTTTCTCATGAGTATTTCAATTATCACAATTTTTATATCAAAACAGACTCACATAACTTAAAAAATAGAGATCTCCTCAGAGTTCTCTCCTAACTTTGGAAAAATCTGAGAAGATCCCCCACTACAGAGAGAAGAAAACCCCTAACTTTCGAGCCATGGTGAAATTTCTATACAAATGGAAAATTGAAATACTCAAAATAATATTTAATTAATTAAAAATAAAATATACATCAAATAAACTTGGACCATTTCCACATTGTTCTCCTCTGTTCACTGAGAAAGAGGGGTATTTTTCTTTTATTTTTATGATTTTTCTACATTAAGTTAAGAATTTTTAAATTTCTGGGATTTAAATAAATGCAGAAAATCCTGAATTTTCTACTTAAATGAGTCAGCACCAACTCAACCTTGGCGGCATCGAAAAACCACGCGGTGCGCTCTGGTTGGGCGTCGCCAGCTGACTCGACCACGCGCTTTCCACACCACACTCCATTCAGCGCCATCAAAACCGTCCATTTGATACACGCTCCATCCAATGACCAAGCATCTTCATCTCCAATTGGTCTATTCCGTGAGTCGTTCACACTAAAACCCTAAGATCTCATCTTATACTCAATTAAATCACTTGGTGTTTGATCCTATGATTCATCTAGGAGAGACGAACCTATCTATAAGGCTAATACACCATGAAATACCTTATAAATACATGGAGAATCGAAATATGCTCGAGATAAAAAGTGAGATCAATACCTTTGTCTGAAATGGGAGGCCTCAATCAGATGGTTGTAGCAGCTTCGATTGGTCCCAGCGAACCTCCAGATAAGCCTCTTTCTGTGGTGAAATGTCTGGACACAAGTTCGACCAAGCCCAATTTTAAGTGTTGATCAAAGTCTATGTTGGAGGCTCTCTGTGATGGGGCTTTGATGGGGGAACTTCTTCTTTCAGTGTAGGGATGGTGTGGGTGTAGTTAATTAGACTGTGGTGTAGTGTGGAGGTGTGGTGGAATGTGTCCTAGTTTCGGCTGAGAAAACAGTGGAGAAATTGGCTTTGGACAGTGGCAATCAATGGCTAAGGGTGGTGATCTTGCACTCAGGAGGTCTGATGCAAGAGAGATATATTTTGCAAGAATTTATGGACATGAATTTATATATTTATAATGATTTTGTTAAGTCCAAGCATTCAACGCAAGTATACGTATAGTATCAAGAAATACATGGTTCTAATGGAGTCCTAGTTATCGATCCCACTGGGAAAGTTCGAAGTATAAGAAAGCGTTCACAATATATAATATAGCACTGAAATCTGATATTTAATTTGCAATTAAAGTTTACTACTTACTACTACTAACACTATGCAGAAAACAGTAACAATTAACTAAACTACAATTACTTCTAACAACTTTAAAAATAGAATTAACTAACAGACACACTAAACTAAGTATTTAAAAGGTTTTTGATATATGAGAAAAGTATCTTTCCTCTTGTGCTGAGAATATGATGTGTGGATTGATATGGAACAAATATTTATGTTATTGTCCCAAATAGGAGCATAGATAATTCTTTACCCTTAAAAGAGTAACCCCCTCTTCCAAGCAAGAAAAGAACATTGACATATCCTAAGTTTAGTTAATAAATCTAAGGCTAGGCTGGGAGGATACCGGCTCTCGCTTCGGAGGTCCCACTCACCCTTCACCCAAAGGCTAACTCTTGATATTAATTACTAACCTTATAACCAAATTGGGGATTTCAGCCTGTCACCCTGAAATCTCCACATTGAAGTCCATCAAAACATATTTCCCTATTTATTTGCACTCAATTCCCATGAACTACAAAATTCATCCATAGAAAATGAATGGATCTTTCATTATTGTTGTAGGACATTAAATCTTTTCAAACTTAATGTTCAATAATATATTTTAACATTTCAATTGGCCACATCGAAAAGTAAATTAAGTTTGAAATGAAAAACCATCACAATATCTTCATTACATTAAAAGCACATCAAATCCACATCAATCCATCATCACATCTCTATGAAAGAAGAAAGACAAGGTAGACTACTCAGAATTCATGGAGAAAATATAATAAAACATGGATTTATATATAAAAGAAAATTCATACAAACCAAAAAAGAAAATACAACTTATCTCTTTCTCTTCCCCAATGCAATTCCCTTGAAGTTCCTTTGAATCCTCTTCTCTCTTTCCTTTACAACACTTGATTCTCTCTTTAGAATGGAAAGGAAGAAGCAATCTCTCACTTTACTCCTTCTCCTTCACTCCTTAGAGAAGAATTCCTCTCAAATCCTCACTCTACACTCACTTCTCCTAAACCCTAACACTTAACACTCACTAAAACAACTGTAGAAGACATAAGACACACACAAGAGACACACCATTTTCATCCAAAAATAGTTACTTATAAGATAGCGATGAAATCCCAAAAGTTTCCATATGCATCCCTTCAAAAAGTTTCCAAATCTCTTTAAATTTTAATTCCACCGACTCAGGGCGTTGGCGGCGCTAGATATGGTGCCGGCGGCGCTAGATATGGTGCCGGCGGCGCTCTATCATGCCATTTAATTCTAGAGTCTCTAGATTTGGGCACCGGTGGCACCCATTCTGGTGCCGGCGACGCCAGAACACCTCTTTCACCATTTTACTCCGGATTCGTTGCTTTTTGCTTCTTTTCACTCTAATCACTTAAAATCATCATACCTGCAACAAATCATGAAAAATACCTTTCTTTAAAGTGTAATATCACAAAAAATGGATAAAATTATATAGCAAAAGTTGTATATATTTTTGGTGCATCAAGGTCTCAGTGAAGCTCTCAGAGAAATTTGGTAGAGTTTCGTTAGAAAATTTTCAACACACCCATTTGGTCATGGAGAGCTCTGTTTATGCCCATGGCTACTTGGTGGAGCTTAGGGGGCCAATGCGGGTGGAATTGTCTGCTTAGGTTGAGTGCTGAAGAGTTCCAATGAGTAATCAGAGCATGACACATTGGATGGGTCAATTGGGTTGAGTTTGTCTTGGGGTGGCTCTCTGTTTGAGCTCCTCCAACGACTAGGCCGGTCGGCCAGGCCAGAGGAGGTGGCCAGTGGTCAGGTAAGCCAAAGGTCAAGCCATCATGGTGATGAACTTAAGTGGCTAAGTATTTGTTGCAAATCCTTTAAGTTTTTACCCATTTAAGGGAGGGGATCCCTTAAATCATGAGACCTTTGGTCAATGGCTTAACTAGATTGGACTAGGTTAATCTAGCTCAGTCCTAGGGGTTTAATGGCTGGCTATGGTGAGCTTGGTTTGGTCACATTTGGTTTGATTTAGTTAATTTGGCTCATGGTTTCAATTTGGGCTAGGTTATGTTCAAGCTTAGGTTAGGTCCAATAGATTGTTCAAAATGATGTATATGATTGTTATAAAGTGTTTGAAAGGGGATTGGAGAGGTTTTCAATGGGTTGGGTATTTGGTCAAATTTATGTATGTTGGGTTAGCTTGGGTTTGAGTTAGGCTAGAGTTGGGTCATGGATCAATTGATGGTACCAAATGGTCTATGGGGATGTTATAAAGAGATTTCAATATTAGTTGGGTATCAATTTTAGGGTGAGGTCATTCAATTTGATGAATTCTGAACATGTGACCAATTTGGAGCAAAATTGGGATTTTTAGATTTGGTTAGACTTGGGTCAGGTTTGGGCTCAAATTGGAGGCATATCATGGTTCAATATTTTTTAGGGGAATGTCATGAAGAGTTTAGGATTCAAAATTCGGGGAAATTAATTGACATTGGGTTAATTTGAGGGAATTGGGCCATAGGGTCAAAATTGGGCCTTTTTGGTTTGGGTTCCAATTGGGTTCAAATGTGAGTCAAATTGGACTTGGATTTGGTTTGGGATGAGATTGAGAATTGTGAATTTGAGTTTAGAATTGAAATTGTAGGGAATTGAGGTCGATTTGGTGGACATTATAGGTAATTTAAGCATTTTGGGCCTTAAGCGACAATTTAGGAATTTTGGTTAAATTGGGCTAATTTGGTCAAATTGGGTCAATGTGGTAGTTCAAAATTGAAATTAAGAATATTTTGAAGGGTTTGGGAATTTTCAGAATTTTTTAGATTTTTGAACTAGGAGGGGCATTTTTTATAATTTTGGTGATTTTGGGGATATATTAGGAATTTTGGTAAATTTGAGGTGTGTTGGGTATTTTGAGTGGTGAAGAATGTTTTAGGATGATTTTTGGGAGATTTTGGTAATTTTGGTTGATTTTATGAATTTAAGGCAAAATTAGGGTTTTAGGGGTAACTTGGTCATTTGATAGAGTTTAGGGCTAAAGGGTCAAAAATTTGGATTTTTGGTAGGATTTGGACTTGAGAGGGATTGATTACTCATTTGAGCCATGGAACAAGGGAATTCCTCATTTGGATTCTCCATGTACTGGTACTAACCAAACCCTAGCCTGGGGCCAAGAGCTTGGGGAAACCACCCACATGAGTTTACAAAGCAGTAGGGGGTCAAGTGTAGAGATGTTTGGTTTAGGGTTGTGAGGTAGTGTGTGAGAGTGCAATGAGCAAGTGTGTGTGTGTGCTAGCTCTGCACTCAAACAGTGTCCGTCCTAAGGCTTAGCCATACTGTAGGGAACTCCCCTTGAGCTTTCTTATGTTTGGTCCCTCTTAAGCATTTAGAGGTTAGACTTTAAACATTTGAAAAATCCAAGTGAAGCAAAGAGGTTTTTTGATTTTCTATAGGGTAAGGGTTCCATTGCTAGTCTTCTAAGATAAGTCACCGAGAAATTCCTATGGCTAGACCTCAAGTCGTTCTAAGGAAAGACTAAACCTCAACCAAAAGTGAGTTCAGCACCCTTCTAGAAGATACATCAAATTTGGCTGAATTTTGAAGGAGTGCTTGAAGCAACCCATGGTAATTTTAAGAGATCTATTAAATGGGAACATTTTGGTTAAAAATGAGAGAACTTTTCGAGGCTTTTAGAGACTTTGGAGAGTATTTGATCCCCGATTACAATATGCAAGAGTTTAATCCTTTAATTTTCTTGTCTAAATTTCTTCCTTTACAACGGTGCCAAAAACTTGACTCCAAAGCAAAGTAAGATTTAAATTATGTCTTTAAATAGTAGGGATTTTACGTAAGTATGCGTATCGTTATCAAGTAATATAGAGCTTTCTGATTAAGCCCCAAATATCGATCCCACTAAGATCAAGGTTAATCATGGCAGCTTTCGAGAGAAGTTTTAGTCTACAATAACACTTCTTAGCTTGGAAGGTCAATAAAAGTTTGGTTTTGATTATATCTAACAATTATCACTACAATACTACTTCTACTCCTAAACTAAAATACTTAGAGAAAATTAGAAAGTGTGGTTGGATATGATAAAAATACTCTTCCTCATACAATAAAATTAGTTACATGTGTAAAATAATAAACAAATAGCGATAGAGATTGTGACAAATAGAAGCAATTATATTCTTTACTCTTAATTGGTTCTATAAAGAACATAGGTTAATTTAATGATTTAAAATCTTGTTGATGGTTTAGGTAGGGAAGATACTAGCTTTCACTCTAGAGTTCTCTCTTCTCCCTCCACCTGAGGGCTAACATCTCATAACAAAATTTTTCACATCAAACTAGATTAGGGGCACCCTAAAGTCCTCTAATTCTACACCTCTTAAACATGCATATCTCCCTATTCATTTGCACTTAATTATATGGACTACATTCTCACTCATATAATCTAATGTGATTCTTACCAATAGTTGACTCAAACAATATCACATTGGTTCTTACATGTTCTCACAATAGATTTTAGCATGCAAGTTGATCAAGTTTACATGTAAATGAAAATCAAAGTAAAATCATCATAATATACTCTTACTCTCTTTCTCTCTCACCTTGTATAGCAAAAGCAATCTCCTTACATTCCTCTCCAAGAACAAAGTGAACAGAAAAGAAGAAATCTCTTACTCTCTCTCTCTCTTTCTCTCTCACCTTGTCGCCCCAGTTGGGGCTCACGCCCAAGTGATCTTCTTCTTCTTCAAGCCTTCTTCTCCTCTTCTAATCTTCTCCTCCTTTAATCTTCCCTTCCTAATTAGCCTCTTCTCCAAGATTTCAAGATTGTTTTTTTTTCCAAAGTGATGCTTTAGTGTTTCTTCAAAAAGAGTCCACATTCAATGAATCTTCCAAAGGGTGCCTTAAGTGCCTTTTCACTTCAAGAGACACATCTCTTCCATAATAACTCCTTCTAACTGACCCAAACTCTTCTAGAAAGTTTATTTTATCATTACCAATGAATTCCCCAAGAGACACACTTTGCAACGCTTCGAAAATCATCCAAATCTGACGTTTCTTCTAGAAGTTATGCCAAAAATTGTCACTAGCAGCTATGCGCCGATTTTTGGCGCATAGGCACCTCTGCCTGGCAACTATGCACCAACTGGTGGCTCCTAGGTGCAAGACACAGGTACAAAAGTGTTTGGTTTGACCCGTTTTGCTTCGGTATGCTCCAGTTCGACCCGTTATGCTCCATTTTGGCCCATTTTTGTTCCTTTTGCTCCAATCACTCCAATTCTTCAATTTGATGTACCTACAACCAAAAACACAAGAAAACATACCTTTAAAGTGCAATATCATTATAAAATTTTTCATAATAATTAGTACATTTTTAGGTTGATCAAAATCCCCCAAACTTAAACATCACTTGTCCTCAAGTAATTCTACATTTTAAAAATAATTTTTGTAGATTAGAGTTAATGGGTCACCCTTTAGTATTGCTAAAATTTTGTTCTAAAATAGATAGTTTAACCTAGAAGAACTTCTAGTGAATCAGACTAGCCCAGGGTCTAAGATATTTATCATCAAACTTAAGATTTTTTTTTCCTATCTAATTTAGAAAAATATGCAGATTTTTCAAACTTCGGATCCTATGAACTTTACTTTCTAGACTTAAGAACTCTCATAAAAATAAATTCACTAATATAAGTATAAAAAGTAAGCTTAGGATTGTTCTAAGTTTTTTACTCTAGAAAGTCTCAAGTGAAACCAATTTTTTATTAGGACCTCTCCTTAAGCTTCTCCTCACAATTTTTTTTGGGATCTATTTAATCCATTTTTTTCGCTCTTTTTTTTTCTATATGTGAGGATTACTATATCTTAAGAAGTCCTTAAATAGTTTTGAATTCCACTATCCTCCTCTAGAGTTAAAACTTATTAATTTCCTTCACTTGAAAAGATGTATTTTTTTAAAATACTTTCTAAAAGAGCCTTAAATGTTTGAAAATAAAAGTTCTAAGAATCCTTAGTTTTAAAAAAATTAAACTCCTTCCTACTAAAGACAGTTATTCATTTTCTCATGTTCTCCATTAAATATCCTTAACTCTAGGTTCACCCTTTACACTAAAATTATCAACTAAGTTTTTCTACTCCATTTATATACTTAAATTTCTAACATCCTTACGGTGACTCCACATAACAATAATCATTAGAAATAAAATACAAATTCATTTGTAGTAGTTTTGAAACTAAGTAAGGTTTAAATTTGAAACATTATTCTTTCCCGCAAACTTAAGCTCAAACATGTGTAACAATGAAGTACTAAAATATACGATAGAGAAAGATCAATTTTACAATTTACTAAACATCCTACAAAAATATCAACAAATAACACTTGGTAGAATATTGCAGCAGAATGGCAAAGTAGCCTAAACATGCTTGACATGACACTATAAAGGAATTTTAAATTGTAGGGCAAGTACAAACTGAAGATTAAACATGAACACATTTTAAATTTTATAAAGGAATTGTGGATGCTAACAAGTTTAAAATATTAAGATAAGTTTTTTTGTCTCCAATGACTCATTCAACTTGACTCACAAACATAGAAACACAAAAACCAATACATATACTCACATATTTCATAAACAAACAACAACTGAGGTTAATTTAATCTCCCTTCTACTCACATTTCCCCTCCTCACTTTCAATTTCTAACGGAAGAAACTCTATAATAGTGTGGGTGTATTATAAAATTTTTTATATGGTTATCACCCTTAGAACAGAATTTCCCTATTATAAAAACTCATGCGTTTCGAATTTCAGGTTTTCTTTAAGTCTAAGTTATACACAATTTGGTAAATAAAAGTAGTGCAGTTCATCCATATGTTGTTCACTAAGTAAGTTCATGAGCTTACTTGGTAAAGACAAAGTCAGATAAAGGAAGTAATAGATTTGACATGGAGTGGTCGAATTCCAAACTCTACATGTTTCAAGGTAAAGCTCAGCTCTGGTTGAGAACTAAGTAAGTAATGCACTCGTCTACGCATACTACTAGAAGTCATATAAAAATTTAGTCAAGACCAAGGCATAACCTCACAACATTGACCCAATCCACTCTTACACATCAAACAAGGATTAAAGTCCAACATCTCACTATTATCCAATCCAACATAACAATAATCACACTAAATAAATAACAAAGATAACCATGGGTTGACTCCCACAAAGCGCTTGGTCTAACATTAATGACCCGATGTATCTAATGTTTACTATGGTTGCCCCAGCATCAGAATCTCATTCATTTTGTCTGTATACCACCGAATATGCCATTCAGAGATTTTGAATAACTCTTTCTTAGAAGATATTTTACTGATTTCATCATGCAATTCAGGTACTTCTTGTGATTAAGTTGAGTTCGAAGATATAAAGACTTGTGGTGTAGATGAACTCCCTAAATTTGTATGCTTTAAAATTTTATGAGGTACATTCATCTTAAGTTCATAAGATTTTTTAACAAATAGAATTAAAAGTTTACTATTTTGGTAACGTCTCATTTCATACCTCTCCTGATCATACATACAGTCTTCTTTAAATAATATTTTCAACTCATCATGAAAGTCCATTTCAATCTCATCTGTTAACTTACTCTCAAAATTGTCTTGGAAATGGTCTTTACTTAGATAATAAATTTCATCCATCCAAGAACAATCATCATCTTTTCTCTCAGTTAGATATTTCATAGTCTTTAGTACATCAAAAGTTACTCCTGGTCATTAATATTCATAGTCAACTCTCCTTTTTGTACATCTATCATAGCTTGTCTAGTAATAAAGAAAGGTCTCACTTTGATTATCTTTATCATCCTTCATATCTAATATAATAAAGTCCAAAAGAAAGATAAATTTACCCACTTTTACAAGTGCATCTTCTATAACCCCTTTTGGATAAATGATAGATCGATCAACAAACTGAAGGGTTACAGTAGTGGGAGAAATATCAGCTAAACCTTAACTTTTAAATATAGATAGAGGCATCACATTAATGCTCACTCCTAAATCACATAGAGCTTTTCCACATATTTCTTCTCCAATTGTACAAGGAATTGTAAAGCTACAAGGATCTTTAAGTTTCTGAGGAAGCTTTTTCTGAAGTATAGCGTTGCACTCCTCACTTAGTGTAGCTGTCTCATAATCCCTCAAGTTTTCTTTTCTTATTTAATATCTCCTTCATAAAATTTGCATAACTTGGCATCTACTCCAAAGCTTCAGCAAAATGAATATTAATTGTTAACTTCTTAAGTACTTTCAGGAATTTTGAAAATTGTTTATCCAGCTCATGTTATCTAAGTCTTTGAGGAAATGGAGGTGGTGGTATTTCTAAATTAATTTTAGTTGGAGATATTAATTTTTCCAGATTCGTAGAATCATGTTCTTTAGGTCTTTTAGTTTCTTTTATTTCTCTCACAACTTCTTTCTCTTTTCAAACCACATCCTCTATCTCTCTTCCACTTCTTAATCGACAGCTTTTACTTGTTCATTAGTATTCTCTTTAGGATTGATCTCAATGTTGCTAGGAAGTGTTCCTTGGTGTCTATTGCAAAGTGAGTTATCAAATTTTCTTAATTGATTATTTATGTTTATAATCGCATCATTTTGACTTTGCAACTAGTTTTCCATTTGCAATTCCATTTCTTCTATATAAATCTTCTTATTCTCAAATTGTTAATCATTGTTAGAGTCCAGTGGATATAAAGGTCTATAGTTTGTGTTCCTCTGATTATTCCAAATTTCATTAGGATTTTGCATAATTATTTTCCCATTGTTGATTTCCACCCCCCAGTAGTATGATTCCAGCTAAAATTAGGATGGTTCTTCCAACCTGGGTTGTAAAAGTTAGAATACGGGTAGTTTATGGTATTTAAAGTCTCATATGATAAGTTACAATCAATTATATGCCCTAATGAACTTTCCTCACTTACTGGAGTAAATTGAGGTTGATTCATTCCAAATTGGTCCAACTTCCTTGATATTACAACAACTTGAGATGCAAGAATTGAAATCACATATGTATCATGAACATTGGCTACCTTTTCAGGATTTACCCTTGCAGAGGGCCATTAACGCATACTCTTCATCAAATGGTTTTGAAATTAATGATCCACCAGCGACAGCATCAATTATAGACCTAAGGGATCCTACTAACCCAATGTTAAAAAGTTTGAATGATTAACCAATTAAGCTAAACATGGTGTGGACACTTTCTTAGGAGTTCCTTAAATCTTTCTTAGGCTTCGTATATTGATTCCCCTTCATACTGAAAAAATGACATAATATCATTTCTAAGTTTATTAGTCCTTGAAGGTGGAAAATACTTAGCTAGGAATTTCTGAGTTAACTCCTCCCAATTTTTAATAAATCCGGGTGTTAATGAGTATAACCACATTTTAGCCTTATTCCTTAGTGAGAAAGGAAAAAACCTTAGTCTAACAGCATCATCTGATATGTCGTTATAACTAAATGTAGCACAAAATTCTAGAAAACTTGATAAGTGTAAATAGGTATCATATAAAAGAGTTCTCCCAAACTGGTTGTTTTGCACCAGTTGGATAATCGCTAGATTTAGTTCAAATGAGTCAACTTCTACAGCAGTGTTTTGCACACTTGAGTGAATTTTATCTGTCGTAGGATTTACATAATCCCTCAATGATTTATGATGATTTTCTAAGTTATTATTTTGAATGTTTTTCACTTCCATTTCTAGTTTTTCAAGTCCTTTCTGTTTTTTATTTATTTTTCTTTTTTTCTAACTCAGGATCATAAGGCACAAGTCCTGCAGATCCTTTAGTTCGCATACATATCACGACATACAATACATTAACTATTAAAAAAAATATTTTCAACACAAAAAAATATTTTCACAAACACCTTGTTTTTCACACAAATCGTTTCCTCACAACACTTTTTCATACAGAAAACACTTTTCACACAAAAATAATTTTTTACGACACTATAATTTTCTAAGTCTAAGACTAAATACTTCAACTTAAATCCTCATAAAAGTCAAGATCAACCGCTACGATTCCCGGCAACGGTGCCAAAAACTTGATCCCCGATTACAATATACAAGAGTTTAATCTCTTAATTTTCTTGTTTAAATTTCTTCCTTTACAACGATGCCAAAAATTTGACTCCAAAGCAAAAAAAGATTTCAATTATGTCTTTAAATAATAGGGATTTTACGCAAATATAAGCATCATTATCAAGTAATATAGAGCTTTCTGATTAAGCCCCAAATATCAATCCCACAGAGATCGCGGTTAATCACGGCGGCTTTTAAGAGAAGTTCTAGTCTACAATAACACTCATTAGCTTGGAAGGTCGACAAAAGTTTGGTTTTGATTATATCTAACAATTATCACTACATTACTACTTCTACTCCAAAACTAAAATACATAGAGAAAATTAGAAAGTGGGGTTGGATATATTAAAATAACTCTTCCTCATACAATAAAATTAGTTACATGTGTAAAATAATAATAAGTAGCGAGAGAGATTGTGACAAATAGGAGCAATTATATTCTTTACCCTTACTTGGTTCTATAAAGAACATAGGTTAATTTGATGATTTAAAATCTTGTTGATGGGTTCGGTAGAGAGATACTAGCTCTCACTCTAGATTTCCCTCTTCTCCCTCCACCTGAGGGCTAACATCTCTTAACAAAACTTTTCACATCAAACTAAATTAGGGTGTTTAGTCTTCCACACTAAAGCCCTCTAATTCTACACCTCTTAAACATGCATATCTTCCTATTTATTTGCACTCAATTACATGGACTACATTCTCACCCATATAATCTCATGTGATTCTTACCAATAGTTGACTGAGACAATACCACATTGGTTCTTATATGTTCTCACAACATATTTTAACATGCAAGTTGATCAATTTTACATGTAAATGAAGATCAAAGATAAATCATCACAATATATTCTCGCTCTACTCAATTCTATATCCTACACATGCATACTAATTCCTGGTAAGAGGGAAGATTAAAGAAAACTTCTCCCTACACATGGAGAAACAACAAGAACTTTTCATTGATCAAGTCTTTGAAACCACACATACAAAGTACTATATTCAAATCAAAATACAATGAAAATAATTATATTTGATGGAAATCAAACTCTCCTTTTATAGGAAAAGTAATCTCCTTGCAATCCTCTCTAAGAACAAAGTGAAAAGAAAAAAAGAAATCTCTCTCTCTGTTTCTTTCTCACCTTATCGCCCCACTTGGGGCTCACGCCAAGTGATCTTATTCTTCTCCAAGCCTTCTTCTCTTCTTCTAATCTTCTCCTCATCTAATCTTCTCCTCCTAATTATCCTCTTCTCTAAGATTTCAAGAGTGTTTTTTTTCCAAAGAGATGCTTAAGTGTCTCTTCAAAAAGAGTCCACATTCAATGAATCTTTCAAAGGGTGCCTTAAGTGCCTTTTCACTTCAAGAGACACATATATTCCATAATAAATCCTTCTAACTGACCCAAACTCTTCTAATAAGTTTATTTTATCATTCCCAACTAATTCTCTAAGAGACACACTTCACAACGCTTCAAAAATCATCCAAATCTGACGTTTCTTCTAGAAGTTATGTCAAATATCGTCACTGGCAGCTATGAGCCAATTTCTGGCGCATAGGCGCCACTGCCTAGGGGCTATGCACCAACTGGTGGTGCCTAGGTGACAGAGACAAGTACAAAAGTGTCTGGTTTGACCCGTTTTGCTCCAGTATGCTCCGATTTGACCCGTTTCGCTCCGGTATGCTCCATTTTGGTCCATTTTTGTTCCTTTTGCTCCAATCACTCTAAATTATTCAATTTGATCTACCTACAACCAAAAACACAAGAATATATACATTTAAAGTGCAATATCATGTATAATAAAATAATATTATTATTTTTAAGTTGATCAGTACTTTTAGTGTGTGTAAGTGTGTGTGAGTGAGAGTTTGTTTTTGTGTTTGGAGATATCTTGAGGAAGGCTTCAGAATTTGCGTGGGGAAGAAGACGTAAGTTATTTTGTATTTGTGTTTAAATTTTTGTTGTAAATACTTTGCTTTCAAAACAAATCATTTGTTTTTATTCTGTCTCCATGAATTCTAAAAAGTTCCATTTCTTTCTCCATATGGGAATTAATTTGTGAGATGAGAATGATTTAAAATAATTAATTTTACTCTTAAAAGTTGTGATGGTATTTTCACTGATTTTTCATTGACTTTGCAAATTGGCCATTTGTGAGGTTAAAATCCATTGAGAAACATAATGACCTGGGAAGACTATGATTTCACCCAACTAGTGAATACCACACTTTGACTTGGGCAGAGTCATTGTGATTAATTGAGGGGAGTGCAAATAAATAGGAGAATAGTTTTGATGGATGTAGAATTGATGTTTTTAGGGTGACAATAGATTCTTTTATCAATTTGTTTTAGATTTTGGATCGTAAGGGTCCCTAGTATGTCCTATAGTGAGGGCACAATGGTTAATCTGGATGTGAGAGGCCAGAATCTACTCAGCACTATTACATAAGCTGATGAAAGCTCTAAATTAGCCAATGTTCTTTACTAGCACCGAGAGGGGGTAAAGGATAGGAATGCTCCTATTTATTACAATACAACATTTTGTCTTTTAAATCATTCAAATCCTACACAGATTAATATCTCTTTGTAAGGGAAATTTTTTTCATAATATTCAAACTCATCTTTATATTTTATTAGTCTTTTGAACTTTAGTAAACATTTAAATATAGTTGTTACTTTTTGCTTAAAATTAGTTTTTACCATTATAAGCATATTGACTTTTTCTCCTAAAGTAATTATCTGTAATTTAGATAGAATTTTGCAAGTTCATATTAATAGTTATAGCTTTTCATGTGGGATCGATACTGGGGTTTTTAAGACACAGAAGACACACAGAAGAGCTGAAGAATAAATACAGAAAATTCATAAACAGAACAAAGGGAGACAGAAGCAAATGGTAAACTAAAATGGTATAAGAAAAAAACCACAAAACCCCGAACAGATAAAATGGAGAAGTTTTCAGTCTATGATTTTTATCAAAATCCCAAACCCTTATTAAGAAGATGTAATGAACTTCCAAGTATCATTCGCTGCCTTTCCTAAGCTTGCAAGTGACAAATACATTCAGTTATTCTTCTTCGCCTTCCAAGAAGTAAAAATAAAAAATGGGTTGAGGGAGAAGATTACCACAACAAATAGACCAGAGTTCACAAGTTATCGAGTGAAAAATAAGATAACTCCACATATTTATTGTTCTATGTGACAAATAGCTAGATCAAGCTCCCATGGGCGAGGGAGAGAAGATGTTTCATTACAACCGAAGAAGGTTTTGTTAGTCTGAACATAAGGGAGTGTCCACAAAGTCTAAGGAGTGGTTTAGGAGGCAATTGCCATTTATGGAGTGGCAAGATGAGGCTCACATAAATTTGGGATGGTATATCCATGATATTAAAGTTTGTGTGGAAAAAGTAAAAATTTCATAGTTTTTAAAAATTCTGCATAAAAATGAAGATACCATAACCATAAACATCAAATGGAAACAGTTTTTAGTCCAAAGAAATTTTCTTCATATGGAGAATGTACCAAATACTGCGCGCAATAAACAATTAAATATTTCCACGTAGAATGTTACCTGCCTATCTCATAATGGATCCTGTATGTTATTTTGATTTTATTGTGATATTAACTCCAATAACCCCGCAATAACCTCAAAAATGTTCTCACAATAACTTCTCACAGTCATTGGAGGGAAACCGATGAGGTTATCAGAATGGTTGCTGGGTTATTTTGCTACTGATATACCTACAATAACCCCGCAAGAATCCAACTGTTAGGTATGTGGCTCATATACCCCAGAAGGAGTTTTCTTGATGAAGAGGTGTGTCTTTTCATGTTTAGTGGGTTGGAGGGGAGCAGCGAGAAGTTAGTCATTTATCCGCGGGTTTTATCTATAAATAGGATGTGTAACGACAGTATGTGAACCAAATTGTAACTCCTGTGCTGAGGAATGAGCTTGCTCATAGGACGTAGGCATGTCTATGTTGAACCTCGTTAATTTTCTATGTCCTTTCCATGATTTTAGATTAGGCTCGCCCGAATGTTCATAACAACTGTATCAGCTGCTGTCAGAAGCAGGAGATCGACGCAGAAGATCACAAGATTTTGAGATTTGGCTGAGGTGGTGGTTGCCCAAGTGCAGATTGCGTTGGAGTTTGGGAACGACGGGAATGTCAAGCCGACAATGGAGACGGTGATTTAGCCGAGTTCTATTGATTCCACTTTGAGAGCCTAAGGAGTTCCACACCTTGGAGGAGGAAGAAGGACTAGAGGGATTCATTTGGATCTCTTCGTTCCTTGGTTGGCCCAGGCTAAAGGGAGGTGTTCAGCTCACTGACGAACAGACGGCCACACGTGCACACAGCGCGAGCAGTAATTGAAAGGGAGAGTGTGCGGGGCTGGCGGAGCTGGTATCACGGAAGTGCCTTCTTGGCGCCTGTTAAAAGGACTCCCTAGTTTTAGCGTGGTTGGGCATGGTGTGTGAACCGCCTGGCACTTGGCCGGAAGTGGAGCTGAAATGGGGAAAGGAAAGGAATCTTCTATTTCCGAAGAAGAATGTTCCCCGCTCAACCCAAACAGAGTGCTCGCTAGCCGTTCGCACAGCGAGAGGAGAATGCGGAGAGAGCTGGCTCTAGATCTCGGAGCTATGGCCGCGTCGCGCACGTGCGCACGACCGCAGTTCGGCAGACAAGCACGAACAGACGAGCGCAGAGAAACAAGGATTCAGGAGAAGCTGCCGCCTTGGGGGCGGGCGGAGCAGCAACTGCAGACACGCGCTGAGCAAACGTACTGAGTTAGATTAGTGAGTTCGGGCCTGTGCACCCCGAACTCGACGCGGAGTTCACGCAACCGGCTGGAGACGGAACGCCGCGGAGGTTCGTCGCGCCCGGTTCGTGGTGAGCAGCTCTTGAGGAGCCCGGGCGTCCTCTCGCCAAGCAGAAAGGACGCGGCAGCCTCCTTTGGGAGGAGCATCACCCGCCATGAAGTGAGCTCAACCAGGGAGGTCGAGGCCGCCAGCTTCGCATCGGATTGTGCCTGCAGTTCAGAGAGCGTTCGCGCTGTTGAGCGCGGAGAGGAGCAAGCGGCAGTTCGTGGCAATGGCACAAAGGTCGAGGTTCTCATGGAGATGCTCCGCAAGAGCCTGTGCGCACTGCTCGCGGAGAGGAACACGGGGCCCCGCGAACACGAAGAGGCTGCGGGAGACAGCTCTGCGAGAACACCTCATCCACGAAGCAGCAGCGCCGGAGGAGTGCATGGAGCAAGAGAATATTCCGCGGAGACATGCTCAGGAAGCACATGCAGTATTGGGAAAAGGATTTATTTGCAAGGCTCTCATATTGTGAGGCGACAGTGGAATTAATTTCTCAGCACCGCCTAATTCATGCATGAAGAAGAATTCATTTGAGTTCTTAAGTAGCCGAATTGCTTTGATTTTTTTCTTTGATGGCAAGTGTGTGTGGCTTACGGGCAAAAAGTCAAGGTTCGTAATAATTGGGCGGAGATCATGAGAGTGGATGAATGCGCGAGGGCGCCGGAAGGCCTCGGGCGAGAGACACAGAGAGCGCCGGGGCTGCCCAGCCAGATTGCGTAGAGGATGAAGGCGCAAGGAGCGCCGGAAGGCTTGCAGCGCTGGGTACGTATCGCGGAGAGTGGATGAAGGCCCGTAGGCGCCCAGCTCATGCTAGCCACACACAAAAAAGAATTCGTGGATCGCAATTAAGGTGGAGGCTTGCGGAGGCTGGTTGCAGATTGGACCTGGGATTAAGGAGTACCGGACGTTGTATATCGCGTATGCCAGTGGAAAGATCCATGAAAGTCCCAGTGGATGTTCAAATACCACGAACTTTTCGTTCAAGGGAGGACTCGAGGGCAAGGATTGCTGCGGATAAGAACATCGTCTCGCGCAGGAAGGATCCGCAAACAGTTGGTTCGACGGGGGACTTTACGGGGCAGGTGACAGGAAAGACTTCGAGCATTTAGTGAGTTGGCTCAGACCGCCGGAGGTTCCCGTAGCTGCTGCCGCTCGTGCGGTGCTCTGTCGATTGTGCGATCGGCGCGATGGCCTTAATGGCGGAGGCGTGGGATGTACTTCGTGAAGGTGTTTCACGAGGTAGAGTTCGCGATCAGCGCAGACTAAGCATCGATTTCGTGAAGGGTTTTCGGCGCGGCGATTTGCGATCATCGAAGGATCTGCGTTCGCGGGACCGAACAAAGCAAGCAGCTGATGGCTGTGGTCAAAGTGTCGGCGAGTATCTCGTAATCGCGAGTTCGCAGGTTTTTTATGTGTGATGTTTTGCAACAAAATATCACGACATTGTGTGGATCGGATGCAAAGCACAAGCCGTAAGTTCTGCCCAGAGGAGTTGCGACAGTGGAGTCCCAGGTACAGGAGGCGAGAAGACACGATTATTTCGCGAACAGAGTTTCACAGAGGTATTCCTCAAACAAGTGCGAAGGGATCTGTGGCTCACGGAAACAACAATTGACCGGGAGGCACCGGTGCGACCGTAGTGCTTTGGGTGCTGATGGCACGAAGGTTGACCGCTGCATTCTCAATAAGTTCCCGGGTGACTTAAACTCGTTGAATGTTGGCGCAGTGCGTGGCTAGTTGGTTTAAGAAACACCATGTGCATTTCTCCTAAGGGGCCGAATATTCGCCAAGGTGGGAGATTTGTTAGGTATGTGGCCCATATACTCGCAGTTGGAGTTTTCAGAAGATGTGTCTTTTCACAAGCTTAGTGGGCTGGAGGGGAGCAGGCGAGTTAGTAATTTATCCGCGGGTTTTATCTATAAATAGATGTGTAATCCTATGTATGCGGAACCAATTTGTAACTTTTCTTCCAATAGTGGAATTCGCCGCCCGCTCCCGAGGACGTAGGCATGTCTATGTCGAACCTCAAGTAACCTCTCGTGTTCTTCTTATGGATTTGCGTTGTGTTCGCCCGAATTTTCATAACACCAACAATAACTTTCCGAATAACCTTTAGCAGTTTCATTTCAATAACTCTCTTCAATATCCTCCAAGGCACAATAACCCCCCCCCGCCGTAACAACACTTATAATAACTCGTAATAATCCCCGTAATAACTACACAATAACCTACTAGTCATTAATTTTTTCATTTAACTCCCAATAACCTTTTATTAAATTTCATCGATGAATTATAAAATAAATCCGTATGTGTTGTACATGACAATATTCTCGATATTGAAAATTTCTTGGTTCGACTCGCAATTGTCAAAAAAAAAAAAAAAAAAAAAAAAAAAAAAAAAAAAAAAAAAAAAAAAAAAAAAAAAAAAAAAAAAAAAAAAAAAAAAAAAAAAAAAAAAAAAAAAAAAAAAAAAAAAAAAAAAAAAAAAAAAAAAAAAAAAAAGTTTTTTTTTTTTTTACTACATTATCCGGCGCACTCGATTGTAAACCAAAGCAAGAAAAAACGTCATACAATAACCTTAAAATTAGATTTTAGATTCTCCGTGGAATCCTCAACTCTAGTTTCCTTCCTTCACCTTCTACTCGTCACTTGCGGGGAACTTTCAGAGACTGCGGCGCCTTCAACTCCCATGCGATCCATCGAAGCTCCCCGCCGCCCGAGATCCCTCACGGTTAGCTTCCTGCTTCTCACCAGATACCACAGCCCGGGGCGGCGCGGCGGCTACCAGCTCGCGGGGGGGGGGGGGGGGGGGGGGGGGGGGGATCCCATGGCCGCCCGGGAGCTCGCGAAGGTGCAGTGAGAGCATATCGGCATTCGGGGGCAACAGTCTCCTCGTATTTCGGCTTGATATCGCTTGATCGCGCAGACGCAATGGAGCATTTCTTGCCATCACCTTCGGCACGAACTATAAGATTATCTTCTCCAAACTCGTGTTTTATTTGTGTTTTTGTATTCTTTGTTCTCTTTTGCCAAATGGAGATCGCCTTTTTTGGTGCGAAGATGGCTCGCTCCATCAATGCCGGCTCTTCAAATTTTGAGAGTGTATATTTTGTGTAGTATATATTCATTGGCCATTGTGATTAAACCGTTGGTTAAAGGCATTTGATTGCCGAGTCGACCAATACATTGATACTTAACCCTTTAGAAGGAAAGATTTGGTTCTAATCTTTTTTTTCCTCTTTTTCTTTTGTTAAATGTTTCCATCTCTTTCTCTCTCTCTCTTTCTTTCTTTCTCTCTCTCTCTCTCTCTCTTTCTCTCTCTCTCTCTCTCTCTCTCTCTCTCTCTCTCTCTCTCTCTCTCTCTCTCTTTCTCTTCTCTTTCTCTCTTTCTCTCTCTCTCTCTCTCTCTCTCTCTCTCTTTCTCTTGATTGTATCGGTTGTTTCTATCTTCCAAGCTCATTTTTGTTTCCAAGTCTTAAATCGCTTAATTTCCTACCACACTCCTATCATATCTCCTATCCTCCCCCCCCCTTTTCTTTATTTATCGCACTTCGATATTTTTTGCTAATCGATCTCTGTTTGAAGAATGATTTGCAACTTATGAGGAGTTAATGTTCAAATTTATGACTTAGGATTTTAAGCATGAAAATCGTGTTTTCTTTTTTGACTTCTGTGGTAAGGTTCTCCTTCAGGTAGTTTTGTGTGCCTGTGATAAACAAAGGCACATTTCAGTCCCTGGAGTAATCTTTGTGATCAAATCATTTAAAGGAAATTGTATGGAAAATAAGCAATTTCAGCTTATTTTAGTTTCTTGGTCCAAGGTTGAATTCATTCATTGTAATATTTTATAATGCCATTATAATTTTTTCCATTGATATCAAGATATATGTTTGTTTATTTCATTTTATTTTGATATTTACTTAAAATGAGTCCTATTTGCTCAAAGCTTTTGCTTAGAGAGAATGCTGTGAAGTGATCTCATTCATTTATGGTGTGGTAAGAGCTATTACGGAGTACAAACAATATTACTTTTAATGGTTTGATGATAATTTAATATGACAAATGTATATTATATTAAATGGATTATAAATTTGAATGTCCATCTCAGATTAAAATTCACAAGATTTAATAAGACATTTCAATTATGTGACCTAGGATGTCTTAAGTTATTGCATTTTTATTGTAAATATAGGAAATCATGCACAAGGTCAAATTTGTCGTCCTTAAACTCTTGGGGGTTTTGGTAAAAGTGGGGTAAATTAGCAAAATTGTCCCATGGTGTAGTTGAACAAAATGAAATTGGGAATATTTGGGATTTTTTGGAATTTTCTGGGAATTTTTAGAAATTTTGGATTTTTGGGTCAAGAGGGGTATTTTGGTAATTTGGAGGGAATTGGGGGTATTTTTGAAAATTTTGGTATTTTTTGCTGTAAATGATCAATTTGATTGGTGGGGAAATGTTCAAGGTTATTTTTGTAAAAGTTTTGGGTGATTTGGAAATTTTGGTGGTTTTGGGTAGTTCCAAGGGCTTTTAGTAGGTTTGGTGGGTTCGGGGCCCCAGGGGACAAAAATTGAAATTTTGGAAAAAATGAAGATTGACCAAATTTGAGTAGAATAGAATTATTTTGGTTGAGCCATGAAGCCATATTAAGCCTATAAGAGCCATGAGAGGACTCATTTGAGGCATTCATTATGTTGTTCCTAACCCTCTTAACCAGGGGCTTAGGGGTTAAGGACCATCCATATGAATTATCTACATGAGTCAAGAGGTCAAGTTGGGTGAGAGTGTGGGTTTTAGGATTTGGAATGTGTGTGTGAGAGTGTAGTGTATGTGTAAGTCGGCCTTCGACTGAGACCGGGCCACCGGGGGTGATCCTAAGCCAAAGAGTCCTATAGGGAACTCATCCTTTAAACCTCCACATTTGATCTCAACCCTCTAGGTGATTAGGGGTTTACAATCAAGCTTGTGGGGTTTGCAGAGAGTTAAGAAGTGGTTGAGTTTCTAATGGGGTAGGTTCCATCTCTAGTCCTCTAAGATAGTCAAAGGAAAAGCCTAAGGCTAGATCCTAATTACTAAAGAGAGAAGAGAAGACCTCATCAAAATTGAGGTCAACGTCTACTTTTCTACCTACTTATCATCATAGTGAAGTTTCGAGGGATAGAGCAGTTCTGAATTTTTTTATTCAGAACAATAGAAGTATAAATGTGGGAAATATTATTTATAGAAACATATTAGCCATTGCAAAAAGTGAAACAGGAGGAGGAGCCGAGACATCCGGCTCGATTTATGCACTCTGCCAGTTGTCTGGAGTAGAGGCTGGAGATGATGAGGAATGAGTTGAACCTATGAAACTCATTACAAAGGCTAATATAAAAAATTATGAATCCCACGAAGGATAGAGATCTGGGACTAGGAGCTCTGCACCTTCGACTAATAGGGATATTCCCTCTACTAGTTATGACCCTCCTGCTTATAGTTCTCCTACACTCCATGACTTGATGAATGAATTGAATCTACAGCAAAAAAGTTTTAAGAAGCTTAATGAAAGGTTAAAGCATATTAATCAGAGGATTGGAGGATTAGAGCGGAGGCACGATTATGATAGTGAATATCTTCATAGACATTCTGAGTTTGAAATAGCTTACTATGATGCTGAGAATCGCTATAGGAGAGGGGATCTTGATGTTACATTTCTTGAGTGCCCTCGTTATACTCACTATCAGCCTACTCCATCTGCTGAACAAGGAGATGTGGATATAGTGTGGGATTTTGATGTTTGAGATTAGATCCTGTGATTAGATACTTGTGTTATGTGTATGTTTGATTTCTTTAATTTAGTATTTTTGTTCAGTTTTTGTACTTTGATTACTGTGTTTTACATCATTGTAGATAATGAGTTTTTATATTTCAGGCTATGATTGTAACTCTGAAATTGAATTAGTAAAATGTATGTGGATGTTGTGTTAATTATGCTTAGTACTTAAATAGTTAAAGTAATTAAATGTAGTAGGAAATTATGATATGTATTGTGTACTTATTTCAAAATTTTCTTACCCAGCAAATTCTCTAATGTTATATGTGTGTAGAAAGTTCTTAACAGTACAGGTTAATTAAGTGATGAGATGTGAAAAAAACCTGCAAAAAAAATACCTAAAGCACGAAGGTATGATTTAAATTTACAGTATCTTTTCTTTTCACCTGTATGATTAGATAGAAAAATTTAAGTTTGGGGGAGGGAAAAACAAGATTTTCTATTAAATGTTCTCAATTAAATATTTTCAAAAATTATTATAAAAATGATTTTCTGTAGTGAATTTAATTCAGTAAACTAGGATTAATTTATTTAACTATTATAGAAGGTTAAAAGAAATATTTTTAGTGATTAAATTAATTTTGTGGATTAAGATATTTGAAATAAGAGGATAAGAATATAGTTAACTATTTAAAATAAGGAAAACTATATGTCGGCATATTTTTAGGTTGTGTGTTTCATTTTTGAAAAGGGGGGTCGCCTACAGAAATTGTCGGCGAATTTTAAATTTAATTTACATATATATATAATTTGGAAAGTAGTATTTTGATTTTGAAAATAATTTTAAAAAATTTTAAGATATGAAGTCAAACTGATCCCACATCTCAAATAGTTTATATAAACGAGCACCACACCACAAACCGTATATCTATCCCGAAGAATGGACACACTGCTTGATAATGAGGCTCGATTAAATAAACTAGAAAAGTTTGTGACGTCCGTTTGGTCTGCGAACCAATTTTATAAGCCAACAAATTCCCCTGCTTAATATGAAGACATTAAACAGGGTTTATATTACTCAGGTTCTTAAAATTCCTATGAAATGCAAGCCCCTATAGTTAATTACATCTTAAGTGATGGGAATCACCTAAGAAAACTCTCGATAATAATCGGTAGTTCTGCTCTCAAGAATTTCAAAGTTTAAGTTTTCGAGGGATTGAATATTGGAATTTCAATAGGGAATGGATCAAATTTGGAACATTTTGTTTTGGGAATTCGAAGGAAGAAAGGTAGGAGAAATCACAGATTCGAAGCGAACTTCGGTAATTTCCCGACTATCCTATTGTTTGGCTTGAATTTAGGAAAGTCCTAATGTTTATTTAATGTTTTGATCTTACCAATTTTAATTAATTAGGACTTATATTTGTATGATAAAATCATACAAATAACCTCGAAGATGTGAGGGTTTATGTCGTATCGGACGACTACCTCGGAATCCTAAGACCGGTTAGGGCTTAATTTGCAATGCAAATACCTAACGAAGAGTTGAGGATTTATGTTGCACTAGAGCAAACTACCTCGAAGTCCTATGGCTTGATTATTTAATTCTAAGAAAGTTTTGTTGAAGTAGACTCGGGTTTTGCTTGATGGCGATGACCGTCGTTGCCCACCATGCTTCGAGCTCCTTGTTGTTGCGAGAGGTTTAGTTGTAGAAGTCATAAATCAGGAGATGAGAGAAGTGTTCTGGTTTAGAGAAAATCTTAAAATCCAGGTGTTTTTAATATTTTAATTAAATCAATCTTAAAGTTGATTATAACAACACCGGTTAAGATCCCACGGTTCCATCCTTCCGGCATCGTTATTTTTATCGGATTCACTTAGTCCAGATGAATTTGCTAAACTCAACTAAATGAGTTCCACACTTTCATTTAGACCGCGGGAAATCCCGTTAGCAACACGTAGGTTACATCATCCGAGGTATTCCCGATCATCCAACAAGACGTTTTAATTTAGTTGTAGTTGTAGTTTTGTTGTTCGTTTGTGATTAAATTTTGAGTTGTTTTATATTTTGAAATGTTGTGGCGGTGAATTTTATCTTGTAATGACTTTTAATTTAGTTTTGGTTTCAGTTTTAGGGACTATCCTAAAGGTGTGGGTTTTCATGCAACAGTTGTTTATCATGCAAGAAAAGTAAGTGCGATGCGATTAAATAAATTACAATAAGGTAAATTTCAATAAAATAAAAGCGTACCTGGAGGGTCTTCCCGTCATCCCAAGCTGCACTTAAAACACAATTAGAATATTTAAGCATTTAAAGCAGATTCCTAGGTAAAGCTAAGGGAAGGGTTATGGTTTTCTACCAAGTTCCTAATCCTATAGCTAGTCATCTCCTATGACGTCTAGGTTCTTGTATTTTGGTTTGAGGACGATTTTCTTCATCAAAGAACAATTAAGTTCAATTGTTCTTATAAACATCCTATCATATCGAGGAAGTGCTTAAGACGAATCTTAAACATCTTTTCAACATTTCTAGGATTATTTTAAGTTCCGTTTAGGAGTTATGACGACAAAGGCTTTCGATGGCAAATGGATGTCCAAGTGATTTATGATTTAACTTAACTTCAATTAATAGGTTTAAGTTTGGAATAGTGTTCAAGTTGTTTTAGATTTATTTTTGAATTCTTTATGTCTTAGGTGATGTTATATTTAATTTAATTTAATTTGATGTAATTTAATTTAATGTGATTTAATTTAATTTAATTTAAGTTAATTTAATATAATATGATTTAATTTAATTTAATTTAATTTGATTTAATTTAATTTAATTTAATTTAATTTAATTTAATTTAATTTAATTTAATTTAATTTAATTTAAATTTTAATTTGATTTAATTTAATTTAATTTAATGTGTTTTAATTTAATTTAATTTAATATGTTTTAATTTAATTTAATTTAATTTAATTTAACTTTTTTAATTTTAATTTAATATTTTATTTTAAAAGGGTTTGATTTAAATAATTTAACTTTAATTTAATTTAATGATTAAGTCTTTTAGCATTTTAAATCTTAAATTTGAATTATCATTTTAATTAGGAGTTAAATATTATTGAGATGATTAATTTAGGGATTCTTAAATTAAAGAACAAATCTCTTCCTAATAACATCCCTATTTTAATAATTCCAAATTTATTATTCTTCCAAATTTAATTAATTATTTTATTAAGGTTTATTTTAATTATTTTTAAATTGTTTAGTAGGTTTCTACCCTTTAATTATTTAAACTTCAATCATCCAAATCAGATTAAGATCAAATATTTTACTCCTTCATTTTATTTAGCCTAAAGTTTTAATTAAGGGTTAAAATTTTAATTACCATTTTGCCCTTCAAGCTTAATAATTTCATAACTCACTAAATTGAGCTTAATCGAATTTGAAATTTTTATGTGACTTCACTCATATGTCAATAAAGACATTAGAGGAGAAAATGTGATTTTTCTGTATTTAATTTATTTATGTAATTATTTTTGGTGGAAAATAGGGATTTCCAAGGGAAATTTAATAATATGACCAAGGGAAAGTTTCTGTCCTTAAGAAAATTATGGGACATTCCTAATGACCAGAGGACCACTTGGACCAATTTTGGTGATTTTTTGAATTATAATCTTTTTATTATAATTATTTTTAGTTTTGGAGTATTAATTAATTTAAAAATAAAATAAAGTTTGAAAAATGAATTTATTATTTTTCAAAAATCTCTCTGATATCAAGGAAATCAGATAATTAATTTTTATAATTTTTTTATTTTTCTTTGATTTATTAGAATTATTTTAATGGAAACGCTAGAAAATACATTTTTTTTATTTTAAAATTACCCTAGGGCTTTAAAATTTAATAACTCATCATAGAGACCTAAGAAAAATATGGGGTTTGTTCCTAAGTGACTAAAATTCAAAATGTGACATTTTGGTGAATTTTATTATTTTTGTGATTTTTATTATTTTATTAATTATTAAAATATTAAAATAATACAAAAAATCAACTTTTTTAGAAAATTGAAATTTTAATTTTCTTAAATTCCCCTAATATCAGAGAGGCTCCAAAACCAATTTGGTGAATTTTTGAAAAGTATTTTGAAAGTTATGAATTTTTAAAATTTAAATTGGCTAAATGGCTTAATCAACCCATTTGGTAGGGCTATTCAAGTCCAATTGACTTAAAATTTTTATGGTGGGTTCCTCTGATCCTAAAGTTCAGTGGAGAATTGATTTCAAGTCAATTTGGTGTATGATTAGCTCTAATTAATTAAAGACCTATTTAGGGTGTTTAAGCCGATTAGGTTTATTCAAGTGAATTAATTCAAAACCTATTTTTCCTAGGGTCCTCTGGTCATAAGAAACATCACCAAATTTTCCTAGAATTTATTTCACAACATGCTAATTATTGGATTTAAAATACTCAAAACGATAACATGAATTTGAAAAATCAATAACTTCTCATAGGGATGGCCTCGACTTTGGCAAATTCGGGGAATGTTCCCAAATTCGGATGCTTCAAAGCCACATGGTCTCATGCCATGGTGAATTTCCTATATGCATGGAGAATTAAAACAATGCGAGAGGGTGAATAAATCATTAAAAATAAAATAATTAATGAAATTAAATGATTTCTTTTCCACATTATTCTCCTCTGTTCACTGAGCAAGAGGGTATTTTTATTTTATTTTTCTGATTTTTCTACACAAAGTTATGCTTTTTGAAGTTTAGGGAATTAAATAAATAAGAAAATACCCTAATTTTCTATTTAAAACGGCGGCGCTGACTCATCCTAGGCAGCTCCGAAGCGCCGCGCGGCGCTTTCTGATTCGACGCTGCCATCCGACTCAGCGATCCAGGGCCCCGCGGGTCACGTACCAACGCGCTGTCCGACAAAATCCAGACCGTCCACTCAATACACGCTCGATCCAACGGCTCATGGTCATCGTCTACGACTGGTGTGCACCCGTGACCGTCAACCTTCTAACCCTAATTTCTCACTCGATTCTCAACGGATTTTCGTGTTCTTATGCTCTATGGATTCGTATTGAGGAGACGAACACATCCATACGGTAAACATGTATTTAAATTGACTCAAATTAAATGGAGAATCTCTCGTAAGCTCGGGAAGAAGAGTGAGTCCATACCTTTGCTCGGAGAAGTGAAGCTTCGATCCGAGAGTTGTGTCACCTTCGATTGGGTCCGAGCAAGCTCAGGATGAAGTCCCTTGGCACAGTGAATTGTCTAGCAATGAAAGTGACCACGGCCGATCACAAAGCTTGGAGGCTGGGACAATTGGGTGGCCTGGAGATGGGGCTTTCGGTGGGAAACTTCTCCTCTTGGTACGGTGAAGGTATAGGACCGATCGATTTGGGGATTGATCCATTGTGGAGAAGTGTCCTGGTTTTTGTCGTTGAAGTTTGAGCTCAAAATTGAGCTCAGCTGGAGGGAATTGGGGCTGGAATCCAGTGGGGATCAAGTGCTTTATGTGTGGAGAGTGATCTGGAATGATTTTGGCAGAGTTTCCTTAAGGTTTGGTTCAGCACCTATTCCATGGCCGAGAGGGGTGGTGTTTAAATAGGAGAGGGTGGAGGGCCTCCCAGGGGGGTTTAAGGACTGGGATCAGCTGCTTAGGTCAAGGGAAGAACAGCCATGGTGGCCATTGGGCATGGGGCGGCTCAGCGAGGGAGAATTGAATTTTTGGCTCCTCCCGAGGTCTCGGCCATGGTGTTTTCCGGCGACACAGTGGGTGGCCGGCCGGCAGCGGTCACCATCTTGTCCGAGTGGGTCGAGGTGAGGGTTTAGTGCGACCGATTGGGTCTTGCCATGTGTAAAGGGAATGGCTTGGAATGGAATGGGGAAGAGGCCATTTTGGCTTGGTTTGGGTCAACCCATGTGTTTGGGCTTGGTTCACCTTCCCATGGTACGATTTTTGGTCGGGGAATCGGTTAGGTCAGTCGAGAAGGAGTGGTGAAGTCTCCATCCATGGTGAGGTGGCTAAGCATGGTTTAGTGTGTGACATGTTTATGGTTAAAAAGGCTTAATGAAGGATTAGGAAATGAGGCCCTCCTTTTGCCATTAATGGCTTGGTCACATGTCAAACCTTCCATGGCTTCATATGGCTTGTAAATGGCTTGCTCATGGCTTAGGATAAAGCTTGGTCAATTTCATGGAAATAGAATTTAGGAATTTTGGTATTTTGGTGGAGAATTTTCATGAAGCTTGATTTGGAATGGCTTAATGATGATTTTAAAACTTAGGGGTGATTTTGATTAAATGGATGATGTGGGGAAATGTCATGTGGGCTTTGGATTGAAAACTTGGGCTTTTGAAATGGTCTTGGGTGGGCTTTTAAAGTGGTTTAAGGAAGTGGGCCTTTAGGTTTAAGAATGAGTTCATGGATGGGAATTTTTTGTAAAAGGTTGGGCCAAATAATTGTTGGGTTTGCTTTAGGGATATGTCATGAGTAATTTGAAATAGATTTGAGGTGGTTTGGGTTTGAATTGAGTTGAATTTGGGCCTCCTTGGTAAATGGGCCGATGTAGGTCAAGTTGGGCTAACTTGGGCCAATGTTGGGCTAGAGTTGAAATTGGTGTAAAATTAATGTTGGGAAATGTTTATGGGAGTGTTTCAAAGAGATTTTGACTTTGGTTGGGTTTTGATTTTGGGATTTGGGCTTATTTGGGTTAGGTTTGGGCTTAGGTCAAAATTGGGTTTTTTAGCTTTGGGTTGAATTTGAGTGGGGTTTGGGTCTAAATTTTGGGCAAATCATGTTAGTGTTTTGTTTGTGAGGGTGTTAGGGAAGGTTTAGAAAAGATTTGGGGTTAATTGGAGTTGAATTGGGCGAGTTTGGGCTAAGTTTTGGTCATGGGTCCAAATTGGGCTTTAAGGTCCAAAGTAAAATTGGATTCAAATGTCAATCAAATTGGGCTTCAATTTGGTCTAGATTGGTGTTGAGGATGTTGAATTGAAGTTTAGAATTGAATTGGACCAGAATTTGGGTCAATTGGGTAGGTTTGGTTTGACATTGGGTTCACTTTGGGTTAAAATGGGTCAAATTGGGGATTTTGACAAAAGTGGGGTAAATTGACAAAATTGGCCCATGGTGTAGTTGAATAAAATGAAATTGGAAATATTTGGGATTTTTTCGAATTTTCTGGGAATTTTCTGAATTTTTGGATTTTTTTGGTTAAGAGGGGTATTTTGGGTATTTGGAGGGTATTGAGAGGTATTTTTGGAATTTTTGGTATTTTTGGCTATGAATGATCAATTTGAGTGGTGTAGGAATGTTTGGGATTGTTTTTGAGGAATTTTGGGTGATTTGGAAATTTTGAGAAATTTGGGTAATTTCAAAGGTTTTGGGTAGGCTAGGCGGGTATAGGGTCCCGGGGGTCAAAAATTGAAAAATTGGAAAATTGAAAAATTGGAAAATTGAAGATTGGGTAAATGTAAGTGGAATGAAATCATTTTGGTTGAGCCATGAAGCCATATCAAGCCCATATGAGTCATGAAGGGACTCATTTGAGGCACCCACTATGTTGTTCCTAACCCTCTTAGCGAGGGCTTAGGGGTTAAGGACCATCCATGTGAATCACCTTCATGAGTCGGGAGGTCGAGTTAGGTATGGGTGTGTTTTTAGGAGGTGTGTGAAAGTGTAGTGTATAGGTGTAGTGTGTGTGTAAGTCGGCCCCTCACTGGACTGGGCCACCTGCAGGGCGGTCCTAAGGCCGAAGAATCTCATAGGAACTCATCCTTTAAACTTCCACATTTGATTTCAACCCTCTAGGTGATTAGGGGTCTACAATCAAGTTTGTGGAGTTTGCAGGGAGTTAAGAAGTGGTCTGAAATTTCTAAGTGGTGGGTCCCAATTCTAATCCTCTAGAATAGTCAAAGGAAAAGCCTAAGGCTAGATCCTAAGTACTAAAGAGAAGAAGAGAAGACCTCATCAAAAATGAGGTCAACACTATATTTTGAAATATTAAATTCTTAAGTATTTAGTTGAGAAAGAAAAGATTGAAACTCAATGATGTATAAACTATGAAATACATATAAGGTAAGAAATGTTGAAAGTTTTAAATTTAGGAAGAGTTCAAAATCATTAATGGGCTATCCAGATATAATAATCCTCACTTGAAAAAGAAAAGAAGGATTGAAAAAAAATCCCTGAAAAGAAAAGAAAAATATATATAAGATTGAAATGCAATCCAAATAAAAAGAAAAAGTAAGTGAGGATAAGCTTGAGGAGATGTCTTATCAAAAATTGGCTTCATTTGAAACAACCTAAAGGGTAGATGACACGCCTAAAATATATACGCTTTTTGCTATATCATTTTACTTATTTTTAATGATATTACACTTTAAAGGAAGGTATTTTGTATGTTTTTTCGTTTTAGGTACAAGAAATGGTGATTGGAGCAAAAGGAAGCAAAAACGGTGCAATTTGGAGCAAAAACGAGCAAGAAATGAAATTCTGCCCTGACACCTTTCGATAAGTCTTTTGATATTTAATATATTTTACACTTCTTACATATTTTTGAATGAGATTATACTTTAAAGAAAGGTTATTTTAATGCTTATTTTTTAGGGCTATCTGTTACGAACGCAACGCAACTGAAATGGGGCGAAACGGAGATGAAACGGAGCCAAACGGAGCGAAACCGTGGAGCCGCGCAGCAGCCTGCTCGCCGACGGCGAGATCGATCTCGCCGATGGTGAGATTTTCCTGAGACCACCGAAATATGGTCGAAAAGGTCGACGGCAGCGGCCTCGAACCCGCCGACAGCGGCCCGGATGACCATGAACCGACATTTGGCGGTTTTGGGCCAATATTCGACGTATTTGGACACTTTTTCGAAGGGGTGCTTAAGGAGACTCTTGGAAATTAGTCCACACTCTTTAAAAATGACGAATTTATGTTAGAAAGAGGAGAGAAACAATAGAGGAAAGGAGAGAAAAACTTAGAGGAATTTTTAGGATTCTTTGATTAAGAGTAGAAATGTAGATTTCTACCCTTTTGGAGAGATTGGAGAGGAGATTTTGAGAGAATTTGTAAGGGATTTCGCTAGCATTGCATGGATCGCCGGGAGACTTTATGGGAGAGATCTTTGTCTTTCTTTCAAGGGGAAAAAGCTAAGTATTGTTCTTCATTATCTTATAATTTTGTAAACATTTATTTAGTGGATTTGCTTTTGTTAAATGAAGTTTCCTTTATGTTTTCTTCGTGCTTTATGACGCATCTCTCTTACTCTTTCTTCTTCTTTGGAAATAGTGGCATAAGAAGATTATGCCATTTTTTTCCTTTTAATTTTCTTTTGCAATGAGTGGAAATCATGTTTAGAATTTTGTGATGCATGGTAGAAGTAAATTTAATTATAAATGTGATGGTTTTTACTTGCACTTCATTTACATTGCAATAAGGGCCCATTGTAGTGTTAAAATTCGTTGTAATTGCATCGACCCGAAAGGGCGGTGTATTTCTCAACAAAGTGAAACCACATTCAAATTCCATTGATGGTGAAGTTCATGGGAGTTGAATGCAAATAAATAGGGAAATAATATTAATCAGGTGTAGAATTGGAGATTTTAGAGTGACAGGCTAAAATCCTAAATTTGATCATATCGTTTGGGTGCTAAAGCGGAGATGTTAGCCCTCAGGCGAGGGGAACGTGGGAGCTCCGAAGTGAGAGTCGGTATCCTCCCAGCCTAGCCACAGATTCAGTAACCAAGCATAGGATTAGTCAATGTTCTTTATGCATGGGCCAAAGGGTAAAGAATAGGATTTCTCCTATTTGGCACATACAATATTTAATGCATCTCAATCCTATACATTATCTATTTCATTACATAAGAATAGTAGTTTTTAAAATCTCAAAATTCTCCAAACCAACTTATCCAAAAAGGGTTATCTTTAGAATTATTATTTGCATTTAGATATAGTTACTATCTTACATTTAACACTTGCATTTAGGAATAGTTGCTAGATAAAACACAATTTTAATCGACATTCCAAACTAAGGACTATTAGTAGTAGACTAGAATTTGATTAAAGACTTCCTACTTCACTTCCTCGAGGGATCGATAATGGGGTTTTTAAAGAAAACTCTATATTACTTGAAACGATACGTATACTTGCGTAGTACCCCTAGTGTGTAAAATAATTTCTAATTTTTATATCATTTAAGATTTTGCACTCTAGCCGCTATTTTTAAATCAATTCAAGTTTTTAGCCATCTTTTGGAAGTTAATTTACTACGTAATTGCGGGTCGGGTCAAGTTTTTGGCGCCGTTGCCGGGGAAGCTTCGGTAAGAACTTTAGGAGAATTTAAGTTGAAGTGATTAGGCTTATACTTGAAAAACTGTAGTGTAGTAAAAACTCTTTTGTGTAAAAAGTATTTTTATATGAAAAAGTGTTTAAAATAAAAATTAAATTTTTATATGAAAAATAAGGTGTTTGTGAAAATGTTTTGTTGTGTTGAATATATTTCATCTATTATTTGTTTAATTGTTAATATATTGTTTGTTGTGTTACGTATGTGAAACAAAGGATCTGCAGGACTTGTGCCTTATGATCCCGAATTTGAAGAAAATAAAAAAATAAAAATACAGAAAGGACTCGAAAAACTAGAAATGGAAATGGAAAACTTTCAAGATAATAACTTAGAAAATCATCATAAATCATTGAGGGATTACATAAATCCTACGACAGATGAAATTCACTCTAGTATACAAAACCCTGTCGTAGAAGCTTACTTATTTGAAATAAATCCCGAGATTATCCAATCGAGTGCGAACAATCAATTTAGGGGAACTCCTTTAGAAGATCCCTATTTACACTTATCAAATTTTCTAGAACTTTGTGCTATATTTCATTATAACGGTATGTCAGATGATTCTGTTATACTAAGGCTTTTTCCTTTCTCACTAAGGGATAAGGCTAAAATGTGGTTATACTCATTAGCACCTGACTCTATTAAAAATTGGGAGGAGTTAACTCAGAAATTCCTAGCTAAATATTTTTCGCCTTCAAGGACTACTAAACTTAGAAACGATATTATCTCATTTTGTCAATATGAAGGAGAATCAATATACGAAGCCTGGGAAAGATTTAAGGAACTCCTAAGAAAGTGTCCACACCATACTCTGCCCGATTGGTTAATCATTCAAACATTTTATAATGGGTTAGTAGAATCCCTTAGGTCTATAATTGATGCTGCCGCTGGTGGATCATTAATGTCAAAACCATTTGATGAAGCGTATGCATTAATTGAAAAAATGGCTACAAATGAATTTGAATGGCCCTCTGCAAGGGTAAATCCTAAAAAGGTAGCTAGTATTCATGATACGGATACAATTTCAATTCTTGCATCTCAGATTGCTGCAATATCAAGGAAGTTGGACCAATTTGGAATGAACCAACCTCAATTTACTCCTGTAAGTGAGGAAAGTTCATTAGGGCATATAATTGATTCTAACTTATCATATGAGACTTTAAATACCATAAACAACCCGTACTCGAACTTTTACAACCCAGATTGGGAGAACCATCCAAAATTTAACTAGAATCATACTACTAATAGGGGAAACCTAAAATGGAAAAATAATCATGCAAATCCTAATGGAAGTTGGAATAATTACGGGAACATAAACTATAGACTTTCATATCCACCGGACTCTAACAATGATCAACAATTTGAGGATAAGAAAATGTCTATGGAAGAAGTGGTATTGCAAATGGGAAACCGAGTTGCAAAGTCAAAATGCTTGCGATTAGAAACATAGAGAATCAATCGGGACATATTGCTAATTCACTTAGCAATAGACACCAAGGAACACTTCCTAGCAACAATGAGATCAACCCTAAAGAGAACACTAATGAATAAATAGAAGCTGTCCAATTAAAAAGTGGAAAAGAAATAGAGGATGTGGTTAGAAAAGGGAAAGATGTTGTGAGAGAAACAATGGAAACTAAAAGGCCTGAAGAACATGTTTCTAAGGATCTGGAAAAATTAATATCTCCAACTAAAATCAATTTGGAAAAAACACCACCTCCATTTCCTCAAAGACTTAGACAGCATGAGTTGGATAAAAAATTTTCAAAGTTCATGAAAGTACATAAGAAGTTAACGATAAATATTCATTTCACTGAAGCTTTGGAACAGATGCCAAGTTATGCAAAGTTTATAAAGGATATATTAAACAAGAAAATGAAATTTGGAGATAACGATACAGTTGCACTAAGTGAGGAATGCAGCGCTGTACTTCAGAAAATCCTTGGAAACTTAATGATTCGTGTAGCTTTACAAATCCTTGTGCAATTGGAGAAAAATTATGTGGAAAAGCTTTATGTGATTTAGGAGTGAGCATTAATGTGATGCCTCTATCTATATTTAAAAGGTTAGGTTTAGTTGATATTTCTCCTACTACTATAACCTTTCTGTTAGCTGATCGATTTATCATTTATCCAAAAGGAGTTATAGAAGATGTGCTTGTTAAAGTGGATAAATTTATCTTTCCTTTGGACTTTATTGTATTAGATATGGAGGAAGATAAAGAAATTCCAATTATTTTAGGGAGACCTTTCCTTGTTACTGGACAAGCTATGATAAATGTGCAAAAAGGAAAGTTGACTATGAATATTAATGACCATGAAGTTACTTTTGATGTATTAAAGACTATGAAATATCCAACTGAGAGAAAAGATGATGATTGTTTTTGGATGGATGAAATTGATTATCTAAGTAAAGACCATTTCCAAGAAAGTTTTGAGAGTAAGTTAAAAGATGAGATTTAAATCGATTTTCATGATGATTCGAAAACATTACTTAAAGAAGACTGTATGTATGTACAGGAGAGGTGTGAAATGATGGACTCTACCAAAAATAGTAAACTTTTAATTCCATTTGTTGAAAAATCTCATGAACTTAAGATGGATGAACCCCATACAATTTTAAAGCCTATCTACTTAGGGAATTCATCTATACAACCAATCTTTATATCTTTAGATTCGACTCAATCACAAGAAAAACCTGAATTAAATGATGAACAAGATAAAATTATTGAACTAGGACTTGGAAGAGAATTTGAGGATAAATTTCAAAAGAACTTTGAGTTGAGAAAAGAGGATAAGGATATTGGAAGACCATTGGAAGAAATTCTTAGGGAATTAGAAAAACCTAGTTCCTCAACTAAGATAGATCCTCAATCATTTAATAATTATAAAGAAGAAGAATTGGAAGATAACTTGAATCATAAGAGTGACATAGAAGAATTTGATCCAGAATCTGAATTATCTAAAGAGAATTTGATCCAAATTTTGGGATATCTTGAATTATTATATACATATCCATTTCTTATAAATTTTAAGGATGATATTAATATGCAATTTCAGAGAATCAATAGAAGAATATCGGATCTAGAAAGAAATATGAGGAACAATGATATAAATCCAACTGAAAATGAAGAGCTTAATGAAAAATTAAAATTTGAGAATTTTATAGGAATCCTTGGATCTGGAAATGATTGGGCGATTGATCGAGGATTACTTAAATGGAATTTTGATCTAGGAGGAATCATTTGTCGGGCTAATGACGTTAAACCAAGCGCTTTATGGGAGGCAACCCATAGTTATATGTGTGCTTTGATTTAGTGTGCTCGAGAGTCATGATTGTTAGTGTTGTATTGTGTTTGATTTAGAGTGGATAGACTTGATCTTTATGTGTCATTATAGATTGATAAGCTTGATTGTTGATTGATAGATGTTTGGATTGTTAGTGGTTGGATCTGATCTTTGTCTGTGTTATGAGGGAGGTGATTCCTTAACTTCTTATTATGGCTAGAATTGATCTCTTGTAGTAATTGGATTAACGAGTCCACTGTGACTTGGGTCTCACCCAGACTTAAGTTTTACAAGAGAAATCATGAATTTTAAACATTGATAATTCCCTCTTAATTTGTTACTTCCTTTCTGCAACTTTATTTTCATTAGATAGGAGTCATGAACCTATTTGATGAATACTATGTGGATGATCTCACACTATCTTTATAACTGTTAGAGGTGCATAATTATAAAGATTAGGTAATGCCTGAGATTGGTGTCCGGAAACCAATTTATCAGGGGTAATCTTATCATTGGGATTATAATCTATAAAATCATTTTAAAGTACCTAATTTACTAGTGTAGTGATTTTGTTAGAAATTGAAGGTAACGTAGTGAGATTGGTTGAGTTAAAGGTTGAATTAACCTCATTTATCATATTTGTGTTTATGTTTATGTTACAAATTTGTTTTGATCTTGAAGAACATTTTTATATTCCCATGCTGATACATGCTATGCTAGTTAGACTTTGGTTTAGTTAATTTCATTCTGGCATGATTAGTTTAGATTTACTTTCTGCTGCATATTGTTCTATCCTAATGAATACTTGCAAATGATTTTGATAGACATTTGTGGTAAATAGAATTTCTAAATTGTTTTCTTCCTACTTATATTTTTTGTACTGAATGTTATATATGTTAAAAATTAAGTTTGGGGGTAGGAAGAAAAATAAAATTTTAATGTAAAAATACTTCCTTTTAGTGTAATTTTATTACAAGCATGTTTTAGGTTAGATTTACTTTCTCCTACAGTCATTCTATCCTGATTATGCATGATATGAATTTGATAGGATGTTGTAGTAGCAAGTAGATTCAACTTTTACTTTTTCTTCCTACTACATTTTATGGAATTAGTTGCAAAATATTTTAAAATTTAAGTTTGGGGGGAAGAAAAATATTAACTTATATTTGTTCTCAATTGTTATATTTTCAAAAATTACTAGCATAACTTTTGGCAATTGAACCTCGCTTGAGATAACTAAAACTTTTTATTTTAGATGAATATTATGGAAGGATTAGATGAAAGTTTTTAGTAGTAATGGTTAATTTTATAAGGGTGAGATATTTGGTATGAAAGAATTTGATTATAGTTAACTATTTGAAGTAAAGAAAACTGTATTTTTAAAATGTTAAGAGACTTAAAGTATTGTGTGTTAAGAAGAGATTGTGACTTTATGATGAATAATAAGGCTCATACCTAATTATAAATTAAGGATGTGTTTCCAGTTTGAACTTTAGAAAGAAGAGAGTGAAGTTCAAAATCATTACAGGCTCTCCAGATATAGTAATCCTCATCTTAAAAAAAAAGAGAGAGAAAAAGAAAAGAGAGTAAAAAAAGGACTGAAAGTGATCCCGAAAGAAAAAAAAAAGAAAGAAAAATATTTATGAGGAGAAGCTTGAGGAGATGCCTAATCAAAAATTGGCTTCACTTGAGTCACCCTAAAGGGAGAACTTGATTTCATTTATGAATTTATATTTAAAGTATTGGCCTACATTCTGATGAAGTTTACATGAACTCCTTTTTCACATAATCTTTCAAGGCACTCTTAATGTGACAAATTATGGTTTATCTTGAAATAAATAGAAGACTAGAACCATTTGACTTGATTGCTAAATATTCTTATACCTGTAGCGTTAACCTGAGTTACTGAATTTCTTTCTAAAAATCTAACCAATATATTCCTTTGAATAAAAAATTTTAGTGTATTACAGGTGAAAAGTACATTGCCCTGAGTTATATTTTTATGTAGTAAAAGTGTTACTTGAGGACAAGTAATAGTTAAGTTTGGGGGATTTTGACACGCCTAAAATATATACGCTTTTTGTTATATTATTTTACTTATTTTTTATGATATTACACTTTAAAGGAAGGTATTTTGTATGTTTTTTGGTTTTAGGTAAAATAAATGGTGATTGGAGCAAAAGGAAGCAAAAACGGTGCAATTTGGAGCAAAAACGAGCAAGAAATGAAATTCTGCCCTGACACCTTTCGATAAGTCTTTTGATGCTTAATCATTTTTACACTTTTTGGATATTTTTCAATGAGATTATACTTTAAAGAAAGGTTATTTTTATGCTTATTTTGTAGGGCTATCTGTTACGAACACAACGCAACTGAAATGGGGCGAAACGGAGTTGAAACGGAGCCAAACGGAGCAAAACCGTGGAGCCGCGCAGCTGCCTGCTCGCCGACGGCGAGATCGATCTCGCCGATGGCGAGATTCTCCCGAGACCACCGAAATATGGCCGAAAAGGCCGCCGACAGCGACCTTGAACCCGCCGACAGCGGCCCGGATGACCATGAACCTACATTTGGTGGTTTGGGCCAATATTCGACGTATTTGGACGCTTTTTCGAAGGGGTGCTTAAGGAGACTCTTGAAAATTCATCCACACTCTTTAAAAATGGCAAATTTATGTTAGAAAGATGAGAGAAACAATAGAGGAAAGAAGAGAAAAACTTAGAGAAATGTTTAGGATTCTTAGATTAAGAGTAGAAATGTAAATTTCTACCCTTTTGGAGAGATTGGAGAGGAGATTTTGAGAGAATTTGTAAGGGATTTCGCTAGCATTGCATGGATCACAGGGAGACTTTATGGGAGAGATCTTCTTCTTTCTTTCAAGGGGAAAAAGCTAAGTATTGTTCTTCATTATCTTATAATTTTGTAAACATTTATTTAGTGGATTTGCTTTTGTTAAATGAAGTTTCCTTTATTTTTCTTCGTGCTTTGTGACGCATCTCTCTTACTCTTTCTTCTTCTTTGGAAATAGTGGCATAAGAAGATTATGTCATTGTTTTCCTTTTAATTTTCTTTTGCAATGAGTAGAAATCATGTTTAGGATTTTGTGATGCATGGTAGAAGTAAATTTAATTATAAATGTGATGGTTTTTACTTGCACTTCATTTACATTGCAATAAGGGCCCATTGTAGTGTTAAAATTCGTTGTAATTACATCGACCCGAAAGGGTGGTGTAATTCTCAACAAAGTGAAACCACATTTAAATTCCATGGATGGTGAAGTTCATGGGAATTGAATGCAAATAAATAGAGAAATAATATTAATCGGGTGTAGAATTGGAGATTTTAGAGTGACAGGCTAAAATCCTCAATTCGGTCCTATCGTTTGGGTCGTTGAAGCGTAGATGTTAGCCCTCGGGAGAGGGGAACGTGGGAGCTCGAAGTGAGAGCCGATATCCTCCCGACCTAGCCACTGATTCGAGTAACCAAGCATAGGATTAGTCGATGTTCTTTATGCCTGGACCAAAGGGTAAAGAATATGATTGCTCCTATTTGGCACATACAATATTTAATGCATCTCAATCCCATACATTATCTATTTCATTACATAAGAATAGCAGTTTTTAAAATCTCAAAATTCTCCAAACCAACTTATCCAAAAAGGGTTATCTTTAGAATTATTATTTGTATTTAGATATAGTTATTATCTTACATTTAACACTTGCATTTAGGAATAGTTGCTAGATAAAACACAATTTTAATCGACATTCCAAACTAAGGACTATTAGTAGTAGACTAGAATTTGATTAAAGACTTCTTACTTCACTTCCTCGAGGGATCGATACTTGGGGTTTTTAAAGAAAACTCTATATTACTTGAAACGATACGTATACTTGCGTAGTACCCACAGTGTCTAAAATATTTTCTAATTTTTATATCATTTAAGATTTTGCACACTAGCCGCTATTTATAAATCGAGTCGAGTTTTTGGCCATCTTTTGGAAGTTAATTCTATTGCGTAATTGCGGGTCGAGTTCGATAGACTCGGTTACAATTACATGACTTATAAATGCCAAAGATTGCCTCTCCAACCATCTTGATTTGTCAAATAACTCCTCAGGCAAGTCAACCGCTGGCTTTCGTATGTGGCACCTAGTCGGATTCTCTGCGGGTTCAGCAGAAATCACCTTCTTAAGTTTCCTGGGATGTTCTGGCGCCTAAGAACCAAAAGATGGCACTATGACACTGCTGGGTGGCGCCTAGGCATTGTCATTGCTACTTCTGATGGAGCTTTTGTAATGACGGCAGTCGTGTCATCATCCCGCGTCTCCATGAGGGCAATTTCTTCCATCGATCATTCCCCACCTATCAAATCCGAAGAGGGCATTCTCGTTTACTCATTATTAACGATGCTTCAGATCACAGCCTTTGAGAGAATGTGATTGCAATGTGTTGGGAATGATGAGGCCCAAAAAATCATGGCATAAGTCCTTGAGGACGTTTTTGGGTCCCATTAGTCGGATCCCAAGATAAAAAAATAAGATTAAATGTCTTAGTTATTATTGGCCTACGATGACCCTTGATTGCATTAAATATGCTAAGTGCTGCCATCAGTTCCAAGTGTTTAGCCCTATGCTTCACAAACCCTCAAGCATGCAGCATCCAAAATTTGCATCATGGCCTTTCGAAGTTTGAGGTATTGATGTTGTGGGTCTTATTGACCCATTGTTTTCTCGAGGAGATCGATTTGTTCTTGCAGCCATCGACTATTTCTCTAAGTTGGCAGAAGTTATCCTTCGCAGAAGTAAAAGTTGATAATGTGTTTCACTTCTTCAAGAATAATATCATTTTAGATTTGGTGTGTCGCGCGTATTATCTCTAATAATGGGCTAACTTTTAAAAATACCAAGATAAATAGATTTACTCAACACTATTACTTTGATTGACGATATTCAATGATCTACTACCCGAGAGAAAATGACTTGGCTAAGGCTTTTATTATGAAGTTGGTCAGCCTCCTCAAGAAGATTCTTCATGCTAACAAAAAAGAGTGGCATGAGAAACTCTCAGAGACTTTGTGGACATATCGTACAACCCATCGTACACCCACTAATTCTACTCCATACACATTGACCTATTGGTCCGAAGCAGTCCTTCCTTTGAAAGTTGAATTGTCTCTTTGTGTGTCACTATAGGAAAAAACATTAACATCGCCGATAAAACATGACTTACGTTGGAAGAGTTTTGATGCTGGTGAGGCCGCAATTGCAAGCCTTAAAAAGCCTTGAGCTATACTGTGTTCACATGGCTCGAGCTCACAAAAAGCTCGTGAGGCCCTTAAACCCCTTTTATATGTTAAAAATTACGTTACATTGAGAATTTAAGATAGAAGATCTGCCATTTTAAATGCTCATAATGGCTCACTTTTTAGAGAAGAAAAAAGAGATCAGTTCTAAAATTACATGTATGCCCTGACATAAATTGGGGGGAGGGGGCTACTGATTATTATTATATTGGTATTGATGCCCCGCTTTAATAGGGAGTTATATGTATTTATTGCGTTCTTTTATAGTTCCCGCATTAATAGGTAGTTATTGGTCTTTATAGTGCTTTTTTTATATTCATAACTGATTTTGGAACATCTTCAACATCTATCTTTTTATCTGGACTGTTAAATTATCTCTAGATTTATGTATACTATTTTTTGGTGTATATATTAAGTTCCTAAATTTTTTTCCCCCTTAATAACGATTTTTGAAGAAAGTTATATGACTAAATGAATCGTTGATGATACTTGCTTTTTAGGCGCTCTCAATGCTTTGTTCAAGCATCTTTTACACTATTTCATTGCTCATAATTATTTTTCTCTGAGTCAAATCTTTGTACAGTGTTGTGTTAAGGTATTCACTTGTGTCCATTTGGTTGCTTGTGTTGAGCTGCATTTACCTCGACTTCCCTGGAAATTGTCGCTGTAATATCATTCCGGTACTTCAAGTCTTAGCCATGCCCAACCCATTTGCTGTGTAAGATCGTCGGGCTGTTTCACTCATCTCGAGTTTTTTGTTTGGTAACCCTTAGTTGAGAGCTTTGTTTGCTCACCCTCGAAGCGAGTCCTTTGTTTTCTTGCTCTGCAAGGGATTTTTTTACTCTCCCGGGAATTGAGTTTTTTGTTTGCTTGTTTTAGAGGAGTCATTTGTTTGTTCACCTTGAAGGAATTCTTTTATTTCGTTCGCTTTGGAGGGGGACTATTTTTTGTCATTTCCAAATGAGAGTTTTTTATTTGTCACACTGATGAGGAGTCTTTTCTTATTAACTTTTTGTTCGCTCATTCGAATCGAGTTCTCGATCCACTTTTCGATATTTATACTTACAATTGTGATATAAAAAGTTAGCAACGACACCAAAAACTCTGACCGCACCGAATATATATGATTGCGTTATGGATTTTATGATTTATATTGTGGATACTACGCAAGTATACGTATCGTTATCGTTAAATATAGGGCTCTAATGGAGTCCTAGATATCGATCCCATTGCAAGTTAGAGACTTTAAAGAATAAATTAAAGTAAAACTTTACTTACTAATCTAGTATATAGAAATTAAGAAGACTTAACTAAAATAAACTAATGCTTAAGGTTTGAATATAAGATTTCGTAAAAGTATCTTTCTCCTAATTTTAGAGAAATTAAGTGAATGAAGAATTAAATAAGTTTTATCATTGTGCTAAATAGGAGCATTCTATTCTCATCTTCGTCTGTGTGCAAAGAACATCGACTAGTTCATGTTTCACATCGAATCATGGCCAGTCATGAGGATACCACCGCCACTTCAGAGAGCTCCCACGTTCCCCTCCCCCGAGGGCTAACATCTACACTGGCCCCAAACACAAGATCGAATTGAATATTTTAAATCGTCACACTAAAATGTCCAATTCTACGCCCGATAGTTAATATTTCTATTTATTTGCACCCTCATTCCAAGGTTGATTTCCTTAATCTTTTGATGTAATCTTTAATATGTTTCTGATAATTCAACATACGTTAACAAATCAATTTGGCCAGATTGAAAGAATTAAGATTTGAGTTAAAGATTAGGCACAATTTCTATTTTCATATTTTTAAGCACTACTACTTTAATTCATCATTTCACTAAATCTCAATAACAACAGAAAGACTAAGGAAATTCCTCACTTAATGTAATGGAAAAATAACAGCATGGATTTTCATTAAAGTTAACAAAAACAAATAACAAATATACTTATCTCAATTCTTCTCCCTGCTGCACTCTTCAGCTCCTTCGACTTTCCTTCCAAAGAGCATGACACCAAAATGCTAAACACTTTATCTACTCACTCAAAAGACTCTTAAATTACACTTAACCTCTACACAAATGACACAAAACCGACACACAAATGACTAAAAATTGGTTTTCTATTTATAGAAGGAGTCAAATATCCAAAGGATGCTTAAGCACCTCTTCAAAAAGCATCCAAGTTTAATGTATTTCTGCTCTTTTCAACCGTTCCGTCATTTACGTTTTTTGATCTGCCTACCTGGCGGCTTTTAAGATAAAGGCACCGCGCGATCTTGTCAGTTACTGGCTCGATCTCGATAATAAGGAGAAAGTCTAAGGAAATTACTCGTAATGCATGAGAAAAATAACACAAGACATGGATTTCATTACTGTTAACAAACAAATAAATAAATATACTTATCTCAATTTTTCTCCTCAGTTAATTTCAAGCCTTTCGACACTTCCTTCCAAGACAAGACACCAAAAGGCGAAACACTTTATCTACTCACTCAAAAGACTTTAATTCAATTTAACTTCCACACAAGTGACACGAAACTCGACACACAAATGACTAAAATTGCCTCTATTTATAGAAGGAGTCAAATCTCCAAAGGTCGTTTGGGCACCTCTTCAAAAGCGTCCTTGCGTTCAACGTATTTCGCTCCTTTTCAACTCCGTTCGCCGTCGGCGGGCTTCTAGAAGATAAAGCACCGCGCCGATCTTCGCCGGCTTAGCGGGCTCGATCTTGCCGCGCCGGCTCTTATAATATATTAAAAATCTTTCAAAGAAACTCGCCGTCGGCGGCTCTGGGACCCGCCGTCGGCGGGATGTAGCCTAATTTTCATCAAATTGAGTCATTTTTGCTCCAACCGCTTTCTTTGTGTTTTTTGCTTTCAAAAGATTTCATAAATCTTCATTCTCGCAATAAAACAAAGAAAGGCATTTCTTTAAAGTGCAATTTCATATAAAATTGGTATGAAATTTAATATATTTCCTAGTGATCAAATTTCCCCAAACATAACTATTACTTGTCCTTAAGTAATTTAGATACTACATAAAAGTAAATGATTATTTTGTAGTAAAATTTTACCCGGTAAATACTTTGAATTTGATTAAAATAAGTATTATGGTAAAGTTTTTCAGAAATATTTTAAAATAATTAAACAAATTTTATAAATGTAAGGCTATTTAGTTTTCAAATTTAAGATTTCTAGTCTTCTATTTATTTCAAGAATGCCACTATACTTTTCAACACTAAATTACTTCTAAGATATTTAGATGATTGGAATTTCATGAAAACACAACTTAGTAAAATGTTTAATCCATATATATAAGTTCATAAATGTAATCGAGGTTCACTTTATACAACTAAATTTAAGCCAATTTTTATAGCGCATCTCCTCAAGTTTCTCTTCCTCACTTATATATATATATATATATATATATATATATATATATATATATATATATATATATATATATATATATATTCTTTTTTCTTTTTCTTTTCCGGATTGATTTTCAATCCCTTTTTTATTTATTATTTTTTTTAAAGTGAGGATCACTATTTTGGTTAATCTAATAATTTTGAACTTCATTTTCTCTTCCTAAATTCTTAAACTCGGAAACATTTACTTCTCTTATATATATTTCAAAGATTTTACTTCACGGTTTCAATCGTTTCTTTCACAACTAAATATTTAAGAATTTACATTTCAAAATATAGTTTTCCTTACTTTTAAATAGTTAACTATATTATTGTTTTATACTAAATATCCTTAATATAAAAATTGGGCGACTATTAAAAGTATTTATTTTAACTTTTTATAATAATTAAATAAATCAATTTCGCTTATCAATTAAATTACTACAAAATTCATTTTTATAATAATTTTGAAAATGTAAATTGAGAACAATTTAGTAATTAAATTTGTATTTTTTCTCTCCCCAAAACTTAAATTTTTCTATCTATCTACATAGCTTAAAAAGAAAATAAACTCGTAATATTTAAATCATACCTTCGAGCTTTTGTGTATTTCTTCTTTTATTTCAAGTTCTCGTGTGCTTTTTCCATTACTAATTAACTGCATCGTTAGTATTTTTCTATACACCAAATATTAAAGAAAGTGGCCGGGTAAAGAAGTTTAAAATATAATACTTACTCACATTTTATACTAATATATTATACTACATCCACATACATTTACTAATTCAATCCAATGTTACAGTAGTAGTCTGAAAACATTAAGAATTTAAAAACTCTATAACTTTAACAAAAATATTAAAACAATCACACTACATTATAATCAAGTTCATAAACTAAAACATCACTAAAATGTAAAACAACAAACAAACAAATACAAATGTGATCTATAACTAAACAAATAAACATAACATCTAATCTTCTCGCATTAAAATCCCAAACTATATCATCGTTTCCTTGATCGTGGGTGGATTAGGGCCGGGTAATGGAGTATCGTGACACTCGTAAAATACAACATCAAGCTCTCTCCTCTCCTATAACGAATTCTATGATCATAATCACTTATCTCATACTCGAATGTCTTCGGAGATACTCGCCGTCATAATCATGTATTCTTTCTGTAAACCTCCAATTCTCTTATCAATATGCTCCAGCTTTTCTTCTCTATTTTCTCAAAACTTTTCCGCCGTAAAGTCATCTCATTCATCAAATCTTGAAGGGTAGGAGTACTATAGGGAGGAGGGTCATAACCGATATGTGGAATATCTCTCACTCGGGGTTAGGCCAGACATACCCTAAACCTCCCGTATCTCCATCCTTCGTGGGATTCATATTTTTTAATATTACCTGAAAGTAATGGGTTTCATAGGCTCCACCCATTCCTCATCATTCGCTCTACCCCGTATAATTACATAGTGCATAGATCGCACCAAGATGTCCTAATCATCCTCCACTTTCACTTCTTGCGGTGGCTAATATATTCTTATAAATTATACTTCCCACAATAATACTTTTCTCGGTTCCGAATACGTAACTGTAACTGCCTTCATCTCTCTTTGTTACCTCAATATGGTAGTAAGTTGGTAAATATTGCCAGGAACAAATAAAATAGTGTCGCTTGAGATGATGCATTCAACATGTAAAGAGAAGTTGCATCTGCTTCGCCGCTTCATTTTCCAAACTCCTTCTCACGTCAACAGAAGGTCGATTACCTCTTCCATGGTCCTTCCATAGTTCCAAATGTATCATACTCACTGGTGTAGGGGTCTTGCACTTCGTAATAAGCATTTATTCTTGCATCACAAAATTCCAAAAAAATCCTCTAACCTTAATCGGGTGCATCTTTGTACTCGTGTCGGTTCGCATAGAATTACTTTACCACTTCCACAACGGCTCTCGTTGGTTATGAAACGAAGTTTTCCATCCTCTTTCTTTTAATTATTCGTTCTACTTCACCTCCAAGATTTTTTGAAAACTCGATCCCGAATGATGTTCGTTCGATATTGTGAAAGTATCTTGATTGTGCCCTTGCATTCACAAACGAGTTTCGGTTTGCATCCATTTTTCTCTTTTGTCGTGGAGCCATTTTTCGATCTGTGAAATTCACAAAAATCTTAACTAAAATTCTAAATATTACTAAGATGGCTTCCAATAGTTACTAAAATCAATTTAAATCTAGTTTCATGAATTTCTTCTAATTATTTTCTTCTCATTTCAAATTTTTTCAAAATTCCTCAATGTAGAAGAAATTCATGGTAAAAATAAAAATTTTTACATAGGAGTGAAACTCTTTACCAAGGAAGATAAAATCCGGCGTCAAAATGTGTTGAAATCGCTTCAAATCCAGGATTCCACAAGCCTTAGGTCGGTTTTTTTACGTTTTTGAGGAGGGAGACGATGAATAGTGTCGGTTGACCGGTCAAATAAAGGATATTTCACGATCTCGCTGTCGGTGAGAAATTTCTCCGTCACGAGCTAATTAATTCACAAAGGCTAAAGTTTCGGAAAATTCCTCACATCACGGGATTTTCGTCGTCAGATTTCTTCCTCACCGTCCGCGGGATAGTTCTCGCTGTCGGCGGGGTTTCCAAAATTTTTAATATTTTTCATCAATGTTTTTTTAATCTAGATTAAGCCTTTTCATTGTTCCTATTACCAAATTTGATATGTTTATTATTATATATTTTTTTATTAAAAATTAGATACTATACTACCACATAAATTCATGACAACACAAACATTATAACTTCATAAATGAAATCCATGAACTTACAAACTTCAAACATTACAAAACTAACAATCGACTTATCAAATTAACCCAAACACATCTAACTCAAGATTGCAATCCACACCACGATACTCAAAATGTCAATTAAACAAACAACATACAATCTCATATAAACTGAGATTATCTACGTAAAGTTCAATTTAAATCAAAAACTAAATTCAAATCAACACACATACATATAATATGAATAGAAATCTCTCGCTACTCATCCGAATTCGAATCGATCTCTTCTCTAATGTTTCCAATAGAAATCTCAGTGCACAAAAATTATAGAAAGGCCCGAAAGGGAATTCCCCGCAGTAGAATCTTCAATCCACCCTTCGTCTCAATAGTCGTATAAAACTTGCCTCCAGGTGTCTTGTATGGTCAAAGTGCTCCTTCATTCTCCAATCGATGTGATTGAATAACCGCAGATATTATCAATAGAATTCATCACATCAGAATTCCTTCTCCAATCCTTTAAGTTTCCGTAAAATGAGGTTTGTTCTATCAGCCAGGGGCTTAACTAAAGGATTGTTTTGTGATGCTTGATTAGCCACTATCGTTTCATCATTTATCCACCGTGTGAAACATATCCGTTGGATCTAATGGTTTCCAAGGCAATAACACTTTTTCCTGCTTCGTAGGAAACTTGGTACCGACTACATAAAGCAAATATAGTTGATGGGTGTCCAAGTCCATGAATTGACCTAAGCATAATTAATCGTAATGCGTATCACAATGATAGATCCAACATCAATAGGCAATCCAGATTGAATACACACTTAAGATCGTGCATTCCTTCGAAACTTTGTTTACCCTCAGTAGGTAATAACTTTGATGAAATAAAGAAATGACAATGCTTTGAAACGGGGTTAAGAAGTGACGCAGAAAAACTAACGTACTCGTCTTCGTAATCTCTAATCAATGTTCCGTCGGCCGATATCCGTAGATCTCATTCATGTTGTATCTCGTAGGAATAAAATTAATAGTGGTAAACAGGGGTATTCTCAATCGAGTATAATTCATTTATCCGAGAAGGAGGAAAGTTACCCATCTCGCCTTTTACGTAAACACTTCTATTATGGATCTCATGCGCATTAGAGTAGAATTCTCTTTGACTACCGGAATGACTACAACAACATGTGGTATGTTGTAATACCTCCCAACGTCGAACAATCATTTCTTCAATCGTTGTTGTAGAATTCTCCGCTCCTCTCGTTTACGAATCCTCTTTCCTTAATCGCTTCTTCATCAAAACCTTGTTGAATAGTCGCCGAGCCTCGTAACCGACGAACTTTCATCGTATGTTAAAAAACTTTGGATTTCGTGGTTTCAAGTAGTTCGAGGCCATAATAAATTGTTTTGGAGGGACTCTAGTCGTTTCTATGAAGAAGATAGTATAAAAATGAAGTTTTAAATGTTTTATATAGAGAAATGCCCTTAGAACCGTCCAAACCGCAAAATAACTCACAAAAACCACTTTTGAACTATCTCGCCGTCGGCGGTAATGATCTAGCCGTCGGCGGGATATTTAATTAATTTAAACTGAAATTGGGCGCGCCGATCTCGTTGTCGCGGATCGACCCCGCTCGTCGGTGGGATTTTAGGTAAATTGCTCAATTTTCGCTTTGGCCCGAATATTTCGATTTTTTTCGTATAGATTCAAATTTGTGATGATTCTAAAATGTAAAATGAGTAGAATTCATTCTATATTTTAATTTTTCAATAACTTAAATAAATAGATCATAATTAATAACTACTATGGGTTGTCTCCCATAAAGCGCTTGGTTTAATGTCGCTTCCGACCTAATTTAATTAGTAATCAAAGTTGGGTGAGCATTAAAACCTCTTTAAAATTTGGTCTTATCCTTCAAAATAAGGTTTTAATCGTGTCCGTTTACTTTAAATCTATGCCCAAACTTTTTTTGGATCTTCAATTTCTATAGTTCTATATGAAAATATTTGAGTTATAATGAAAGGCCCTAACCATCGAGATTTCAATTTCCCAAAGAAATAATTTTAATCTTGTATTATAAAGCAAAACTTCGTCCTCGACTCAAAATTCTTTGTGTTAATCTTCCGATCATGCCATAATTTTATTTTTTCTTTATAAATTCTATCATTATGATAAGATTCATTTCTTAATTCATCTAATTCATTCACTGTAATAATCTTTTCACCTCGCTATTTCGTATTGTAATTAAATTCTTTAATTGCCCAATACGCTTTATGTTCTAATTCAACTGCAAGTGGCAAGTCTTTCCATAAATAAGCCTGTAAGGAGTCATTCCAATCGCAGTTTTATGTTGTACTCGTATGCCCATAATGCAAAGATCTAATCTTATAGACCAAATTCAATCTATTAGGGTTTACAAATATTTTTCTAAAATACGTTTTAATCTCTCGATTATAAACTTCAACATTTAATCCACTGTTTCAGGGATGATAAGCGCTTGACATCTTATGAATAATGTTAAATTTTTCTACTAGTTTGTGAATATATGTTTTTCTAAAATGAGAATCTCCGACAAGGATAATCACTCTTGGCATTCCAAATCTAGCAAAATATTTTTCTATTAGAAAAAAACTAAAACACTCTTAGCGTCACATTGAGGTAAAGCTTGTGCTTCAATCCATTTAGGATCATAATCAACAACAACTAATATATATGAGTTTCCAAATGAAGGAACAAATGGTCCCATAAAATCTAATCCCCAAACATCAAAAAATTTCAACTTCTAATATAAAATTTAGAGGCATTTCATTTCTTCTATATATATTTCCTACTCGTTGGCATCTATCGCAAGTTTTGATATATCTATAAACATCTCTAAAAAGAGTAGGCCAATAAAATCCAAACATTGTAAAATTTTAAAAGCGCTTATCTATTCCAAAATGTCCTCCAAAATTAGAATCATGACATTTCGAATGATTTGTTCTGTTTCTTCATAAGGCACGCATCTTCTAATTATAAGATCCTTACTGTTTATAAATATATTCATCCCAAAAATATGTTTTAGCATCATGAATGAATTTTTTCTCGTTGTTGCAAAGTTAACATAGGTAGAAATATCACTTAAAATATAATTTACTATATCAAGATAAATCATGGTATTTTCCATCATTTTTATTATATAATTGTTCGTCGTGAAAACTATCGTTAATTTCATTATCAATGTCGTATAATTCATTATATTCTAGCCTTGATAAATAATTTGCTATTTGATTATCAGCTTCTCTTTTTTGTTAATGATTTCAAAATCAAATTCGCATTAATAATATCCATCTAGTTAATCTTGGTTTGAAATCTTTCTTTGCATTAAATATTTAATAAAGGTGAGTGATCAGTATGCACAATACATTTATTTCCAATTAGATTAGGGCCTAAATTTATCAAAAGCATAAACAATTGCTAATAAAATTTTTCATGAATCGTATAATTCAATTCAAAGATTATTAAGAGTTTTACTAGCATAGTATATGACTTTGAAAATTTTATCATATTTTTGCCCAAGTACGTTCCTATAGCATAATCACAAGCATCACACATAAGTTCAAATGGTTTCTCCCAATCAAAGTGAAAACTATTATAGGTGTCGTGATTAATTTATTTTTTAATAATTCAAAAGCATTTAGGCATTCCGTTTTGAATTCAAATTTCTTATCCTTTTCTAAAAGTTGGCATGGTGTTTAGTAATTTTTGAAAATCTTTATATAGAGTCTATAGAATCCGCATGTCCAAAAAACTTCATACCCTTTTACTCGTAGTTGGAGGTGGTAATTTAGCTATAACTTAAATTTTTGCAGTGGTCTACTTCCATGCCATTTTCCGAAATTTTATGCCCTAATGCAATTCCTCCCGCAACCAAAATCGACATTTCTCCCAATTTAGAACTAAATTAGTTTTCTCGCATACTTCTATTACTTTTTTCAAGATGATTCAAGCATGCATCAAATGATGTTCCAAATACAGAGAAATGATCCATAAATACTTCTATTCCATCATCAATTAATTTACTAAATATGCATACATCATACATCTCTCGGAATGTCAGCAGTGCATTACATAATCTAAAAAGGCATTCTTCGAAAAGCAAATGTTCCATAAAAGGACTAGTAATGCTAGCTTTCTCGATCCTCGGGAGCAATATGTATCCGATGATAACCTAGATATCCATCTAAAACAAAAATATTTATGTCCGGATAATCTATCCAACATTCGTCTAGAAATGGTAATGGGAAGTGATCTTTTCCAGCGGCCGCATTTAATTTTCTATACCAATACATATACGCGATCCAAGAATTTGTCTTATAGGTACAATCATTATTTTCATTAGCTTAATAATCACTTCTCCTTTCTTAGGAACACAAAGGAATTGGGCTTACTCCAAGCACTCGTCCGAAATAGGATATAATACCATTATCTAACCATTTTAATATTTCTTTCTTGAATACTTCTTTCATTATTGGGTTTAATCTCCTTGAGGATCTACTCTTGACATATGGTCATTATCTAAAATAATTCTCAGTAGCTGCATTTGAAGGACTAATTCCTTTAATATCTACTAAAGTCCAAATTAAAAGTTTTCTTATATTTTTTTAATGTCTCTAATGGGCTTTTGTTCTCGTGATTCATTCAATTCGACTCGATATAATAACCGGTAGGTTGAATGGTTACCTAAGTAAGCATATTTTAAATGATTAGGTAGAATTTTTAATTCTGTCAGGAGGTCTAATTACTGGATTTAACTATATTCTTTTCAAATGTTTTCGCATTATCCAACATTTCAAATTTTTCTGTATATAATCCAAGCTAATATCTCATTTCTTCAATTAATTCTATATTTTCTTTTTCTAACTTTTCTTCATAATATTCTTTAAAAATGTTCATTTTGGAAATGTTCAAGTATTTCTATTCAAAAACATTCATCATCTTTTTCTGGGGCAGATATTTTACTGATTTTGCTATGTTAAAAGTTACTTTTTGATCGTTTACTCTCATACCAATTCTCTTTTCTAAACATCAATCATACTTTTCTAGTAGCTAAAAGGGTCTTCCTAATATTATTGTACTTTATCTTCTTCCATATATCTAACAATAAAATCTACCTAGAAGATAAATTTATCCACTTTTATTAACACATCTTCAATAACTCCCTTGTAACAAGTCACAAAAATCCATCACTTAATCAAGAGTTACCTAAGTAGGTGAAATTTCTCTCCTAATTTTAATCTCTTAGAAATTGATGTAGGCATTAAATTTATGCTTTTACTCCTAAGTCACACAAAGCTTTTCCATAAAATTTTTCTCCAATAGCGCAAGGTATAGTGAAACTAACAGATTCATCTTTTCAAAGAAGCTTTTTTTTGGAATAACGCACTACACTCTTCAAGCAGGTAACAGTTTCATTATCTCAGAATTTTCTTTTTTATTTAAAATATCTTTCATAAATTTTACATACTCAGCATTTGTTCTAATGCTTCTACAAAAGGAATATTTACCGTTAATTTTTTTTAAAATTTCAAGGAATTTAACAAATTCCTTATCTTTTTTATGTTGTTCGAGTAGTTGAGGAAATGGTGGTGGTAGTTTTTCTTACAAATATTTCTTTACATGTGGATCAATGGATATTCTAAATTTTGATCTTGGTGATCCTTTTCTTTCACTTCACTTCCTCATTTTTACTGCTTTCTTTCGAATTTTTGTTTCTAACTCTTTCCACTTTAATTGTATCGCTTAATTTGTTCTTTTCCTTTGGTCTTTAGATTTATTTCCACATTACTAGAAAGTTCCGTGAATTCTATTGTTAAGCGTAGTAAAGAATATGTCCGAGTTGAATTTCAATATTTTTAATTGTCAGTTTCTTGATTTTGTAATTGATTTTCTTGAATTTGTAATTGATTTCCTTGATTTTGCAAGTGCCGAATTCATACTTAATATTAATTCTTCTATAGATAACTTCTTATCTTTAAATTGAGTGTTATTAAAAAATGCGTGTGGATAAGATGGTTTATAATTTGTATTTCCCTTGATAGCGGATTCTATGCAGTTGTTCATCCATTGTCGATTAGTGTATTGTTATTCCACTAAAATTGATGATTCTTCCAACCAAAGATTATAATAATTCGCATAAGGATTATTAGGTCTATTATTAATGTGATTTATAGTTTCATAAAGAGATTGAGAATCTATAATTTGTCCATATGAGTTTTCTTCTAATATAAATTTAGGAGAGTAATTCATTCCAAAATGATCTAATTTCTTTCGATATAACAACAATTTGAGAAGCTAACATAGATATTGCATCATTTTCATGAACACTATTATCTTCAGGATTTTATTCTTTCAAATAGGCTATTGAAAATTGTTTGTAGCCATTTTTTCGATTAACGTTTATGCTTCATCAAATGGTTTTGACATTAATGAACCTCCAAAGAAGAAGATCAATGATCGATCTAAGAGATCCTACTAATCCATTGTAAAAACTTTGAATAATTAACCAACTGTAACGCATGATGTGGCATTTCCTAAGAAGTTCTTTAAATCTCTCTCAAGCTTCATATGGATTCTCCATCAAACTCGACTAAAAGATGTTATATCATTTCTAAGTTTTGTAGTTTTCGAAGGAGGAAAATATTTGGATAGAAATTTTTGGGATACCCTCCCCAAGTTTTAATGTATCCAAGTGCTAGTGATGAATCCACATCTTAGCCTTATCCCTAAAGAAAAAGGAAAAGCCTAAGTCTAATAGCATCATTAGATACTCCTTCATATTTAAAAGTAGCACATAGTTCAAAAAAACTAGCAAGATGTAAATTAGGATCTTCATTAGGTGAATCACTAAATTGATTATTTTGTACCATTTGGATAATTGCAGGTTTAAGTTCAAATGAATTAGCCTACACGTTTGAATAGTTAGGTGAATTTCATCTAATGTAGGGTTGGCATAGTCTCTTAATGGTCTTTGTTGGTTTATATTTTCAATTTCGGATTATTTGTCATTTGTGTTAAATTTATAATTTCTCTCTTTTGTTTTCTAATTCTTTTAATTGTGTGCTATAATTCTGAATCGTAAGGTATTAAATTTTCGTTTCCAAATTTACGCATACAATTTTTAAGTAATATTTAAAATACTTCATTACTCTAGTAATTATTTTAATAATTCTATTAATTACCTTAATATTTACTTTACTTCACTTCCCCGGCAACGACGCCCAAAACTTGGTCCAGTTTTCGATATTTATACTTACAATTGTGATATAAAAAGTTAGCAATGACACCAAAAACTTGATCCGCACTGAATAATATTGATGATTATGTTATGTATTTTATGATTTATATTGTGAATACTACGCAAGTATACGCATTATCAAGTAATATAGGGTTCTAATGGAGTCCTAGATATCGATCCCAATGTGGAACTTATAAAATTTTAAAGACAAATTAAAGTAAACTTACTTACTAATCTGGTGATACTAAATTAAGAAGACTTAACTATAAAAAACTAAAGCTTAAGGTTTGAATATAAGATTTCGCGTAAAAGTACCTTTCTCTCTGTTTTAGAGAATTAAGTGAATGAAGAATTAAATAAGTTTTTAATTGCATTGTGCCAACAGAGCATTCTTATTCTTTACCATTTGGTCCAAAGCAAAGAATATCGACTAGTCTTATGTTTGATTATTGAATCGCGCTTGTGGGCCGAGGATACCGACCGCCACTTCGTAGCTCCTGACGTTCCCCTCGCCCGAGGGTTAACATCTACACTTCAAATTTAACATTAAGACTGAATTGAATATTTTAGTCCTGTCACACTAAAATGTCCAATTCTACGCCCGATAGTTAATATTTCCCTATTTATTTGAACCCTCATTCCAAGGCTTTTCGACTTCCCCGAATCTTGGATGTAATCTTTACTATAGTTGATAATTCAACATATGTTAACAAATCAATTACGATTGAAAGTAAATTAAGATTTAAGTTAAACATTAGCACAATTTCTATTTTCGTTATTTTTGTGTGCACAACTACTTTAATTCATCATTTCATCAAATTCGATAACAAGGAGAAAGACTAAGGAAATTACTCGTAATGTATGAGAAAATAACACAAAGCATGGATTTCATTAAAGCTTAACAAACAAATAACAAATATACTTATCTCAATTCTTCTCCTGCGTACTCTTCAAGTTCCTTCGACTCTTCCTTCCAAGACATCACACCAAAACGCTAAATACTTTATCTACTCACTCAAAAGACTCTTAAATTACTCTTAACTTCCACAAAAATGACACAAAATTGACACACAAATGACTAAAATTCGTCTCTATTTATAGAAGGAGTCAAATCTCCAAAGGTTGCTTAAGCACTTCTTCAAAAAACGTCCGTGTTCAATGTGATTGCTCTATTCAACCGTCTCGCCGTTGGCGGGCTTCTAGAAGATAGGCTAACCGCGCCGATCTCGTCGGGGTTTATGGGCTCCGATCTTCGCCATCGGGCCGGCTCCTTTATAATATATTAGAAATCTTTCGGAAACTCACCGGCCGCGCGGCTCAAATCTCGTCAAGTTTACGGATAGCCTAATTTTCATCAAATTGAGTCCTTTTTGCTCCAAATCTGCTTTTTGTGTTTTTTGCTTTCGCACTTATAAATCTTCATTTCGGCAATAAAACAAAGAAAATACCTTTATTTAAAGTGCAATTTCATATAAAATTGGTATGAAATTTTAATATATTTCCTACTCGATCACCTTCGAGTGTCACCAAACTCGGGATAACATTTGAGAAATTTATGTCATAGCACAAGATAAATTGTAAAGCAACACTCTCTTATTTTGCCGGATGTGGTGTTAGCCATTTGGATATGACCAACTAGAACGCTGATACTGTTGGTCATCATGTTTAAGCTATAAGGAGCTGGTCATCTATTTTGTTGTACTCTCATCCAAGCCAAAGCCTCTAGGAAGATGACAAAACAATCTTATTCCCGATATGTTATTATATGAACTCCTAACATGCTCCCTATCGCGAGTGTCTTTGAGATGTATTTCTCCGTCAAGCTCTCTTTTGTTGGAAGCATGCTTCAGGCTCACCACACCTTTTAGATTGTTGAATTCAAATTTGTTCTGTGAGGCATGCCCAAGGATCGAAGCGGTAGGGGCCTTAAAGGAAAAAAAGAAATAGACATATAAGGAAAATAAAATAACACGCATATATTTAACCCATATGGGTGAACTAAGGTTGTTGGGTAATGTGGAGACCTGGTCCACCACATGTTAATTAACTTCCTAATTAAGAGGGCTTACCTACCGCCCATCTACTTTCCCACCTACCGCTCACCTACCACATCCCACCTACCGCTCACCTACCTGCCACCTACCTCCCACCTACCACTCTCTTTGATTCTATAAATAGTCTCTTTTGGCTATTGGATGAAGACAAGACAAGTGAAGAGCTAAGCCAACTAAGAGCAAAGTAAGGGCTAAGCCAAGTCCTCTATAAGAAAAAGAGAGGGAGGGAGAGAAGAAAAATATAGATTTTTTCTTGTATACGTCGAGGTGCTCGACGGTGTAATTCCTCGAAGTAATAAATTCCTCCTCAGCCTCCGGACGTAGGTAAATTTGCCGAACCACGTAAATCTATGTGTCACTCTAGTTTTTTTATGCGTGCAACTTTCTCGTTCCATTTTTCGCTTTGTTGTCATCATTTTTCACAACAACTAGTATCGTAGATTCGTCTGATCTAAGGAGGAACGTATCAAGTGAGACGAAGTGATGACATCGGTGATCGAGAAGTTTAATGGCACATTTTGCTTATTTGAGGATGTAGATCGTATGGACTACCTCTATGAGAAGAAACTTCATCTCCCGTTACTAGGAAAGCGACCGTAAAAGATGGACGAGGCGGAATGGAATCTATTGATCGACGGGTTCGGGGGTTATACGATTAATCCTATCGAGATCGGTTTCACAACGTCATCAAGGAAAGAACTACCGCATATCTCATGGCAGCCTTATCGTGTATGTATGAAAAGCCATCGTCGAATAACAAGGTGCATTTGATGAAAAAGTTATTCAACTTGAAGATGGCTAAAGGTGTGTCCGTTGCTCAACACTCGAATGATTTCAATACTATCACAAATCAATTTTCATCCGTTGAAATTGATTTTGATGATGAGATAATTACACTGATATTTTTGGCTTCATCGCTAAATAGCCGGGAAGCTACGTAGGATGGCAAGTAGTGGGCTCACAGGTAAATCTAAACTCGAAATATGATGATATTCGTGATTTGATTTCGTCGAAGAGGTGCGCATGAAAGACTCGGCGGATCTCGGGTTTGAGTTTGGCACCGATTGTTGATCCCGCAGGAGATCACAAGATGTAAACTCAAAACAATGCAGGGGAAGATCAAAATCAAAGTCCTGTCACCGTACAACTTACCGGAATTGTGGCAAGGCCGGCCACATAAAAGAAACCGTAGGAATCCAATGAAAAAGAATAATGATGGTGCTAATGTTGTAACCGAAGAAATACATGATGCGCTATTGCTAGCGCTCACGCTCTCACATGAATGGATACCGGATTCAAGGCTTCTTCCATACATCTTCCCACCAAGAGTTAATGCTAAACTAAGGTTAGAGGTAACTTTTAGAAGGTACATCCGTCGATGGAAAAAGCTCGGACGTGCTGTGGATGGGAGACGCTGACATCGCACTCCCTAACAAGAGCAAATGGTCTTTGCAAAAAGTCGACACGTTCCCGAGTCAAGAAAACCTCATCTCCGTTGGACAAGCCTAATAAAGGCGTTTATTCGGTAGTGTTCTCGATAGCACCCGGAAGCTTACCAATGGAGCGTTAGTAACGTTCGGTAAGAAAAACCGACACACACTATATATAACTACCGGTTTAGTCAACATCAAGAAAGTTACTATTGCATTGCGTAGAGCAAGAGAGATCCGCGACATTATGTGCTCGGACACATGAGCCGAGGTGGATTGGGCGGGGGAAGGAGAAGAAGGTCAATTTCTGAATAAGGCAAAGCGCCCAAAGGCAGAAACCAAACCTTGGTGTACGTACAAATGGTGAAGAACCATAGAGCTATGAAACAATCTTGCAAGATGAGAATTCGAGCAAGTGTGAGTCGTCCAAGAAGGAGGAGACTAGATCACCGCCAGAGAATCGTACTTGGAAGTTGGTAGAACTTCCACCAATGAAGAAGGCATCGCACAACAAGTGGGTGTATATGTGAAGACCGCACTTGATGCATGTGCAGAAGAGGTACAAGGCCGGACTTGTTGAAAGGGCTGCACAGGGGCGTGATAGTGCTCATACAATGAGAGTTGTAAGCAAAATACAAGAGCAATCCGTAAGAGCTTGGTGAAGGCAACGTTGACGGTGATATGTCAACCGAGGTGTTTCTTGTGAGAAGCCGAAGTCAGGTTTCATTTCCCGGCCTAGTCTTCTCGGGCATGAAGACAAAGAGGCTTCGAGTTGTAGAGGGAGGAATGTCGAGGAAAGTGGAGGATATCGTGTTTGAGGAAAAAGTTCGGTACATCCAACATGATGCGGTGTACCTATAGGTGGTGCAAGTTGAGTGTCCCGCCTCCAAGTGGGAGAATTGTTGGGTAATGTGGAGACCCGGTCCACCACATCTTAATTAGCTTCCTAATTAAGAGGGCTTACCTACCGCCTCCACCTACTTTCCCATCTACCGCTCACCTACCACATCCCACCTACCGCTCACCTACCTCCCACCTACCTCCCACCTACGACTCTCCTTGATTCTATAACAGTCTCTTTGGCTATTAGATGAAGACAAGCCAAGCGAAGAGCTTGCCAAGCCAAGTGAAGAGCCAAGCAAGAGCAAAGCAAGGGCCAAGCCAAGTCCTCTATAAGAAAAAAGAGAGAGGAAGAGAGAAAGAGAGGGAGGGAGAGAAGAAAAATAGAGATTTTTCTTGTATATGTTGAGTTGCCTGACGGTGTAATTCCTCGAAGTAATAAATTCCTCTGCAGCTCCGTGGATGTAGGCAAATTTGCCGAACTACGTAAATCCGTGTGTCACTCTAGTGTTTTTATGCGTGCAACTTTCTCGTTCCATTTTTCGCTTTATTGTCATCATTTTTCACAACAAAGGTATCCTTAGGCAGTTTGAACAATTTTATATATAAAAAATAACAGTTATATTGAGAAGGAGAAAGTTTTCCCTACATGAGAAAAGTCAAGAGAGAAGAGCTTATTTCTTACATGTTATAGGTTCCCTATTTATAGGAGAAAGAGGGATGAACTCTAATATTACATGCATGCTCCTACCTTAATAATGATGAGGGAGTTACATATTATTATTATCTTTTTATCAATGCTCCACTTTAATAGGGGACATAAAGATCTCTTATGTTGTCTTTATATTTTCATAACTGATTGTTGACACTTCATTGTCATCTATTTTTTTATCTATACCGTTAAATTATCTTAAGCTTTGTGAAACTGTTTTTGAGTGTACACTAAAGTATTTGCCTTCACCCGTTCCGGCAATTGCAGCAATAATGTTGATCGACTACTAATATGTGATCTTACGGTAGGCTTTTTATACATATTAAAGTAGTGCAAACCGGCGATGGCATTTAAGATATAGTATAGTTGGCAAATTTCATCTTCTAAAATTGAATTCAAATGCATTTACAAAAAGGAGTTTTGAAATCACATCAATAAATATTTAAAATATTATACGCAAAATTTTAATAATCACACTAACAAACTGTTAACGGGTTTAATAAATCCTATCGCTGCTAGACCAAAATGAATCTCTCCCTCACTCTCTCGTCACTATCATCCTGCCTCTGTCTCGAGAAAAATATTTACGTCGTCGTCCATATATCCGAACGACAGACATAATATTTTCTCCTCTGCCTCATCGTGCCATTGACACATCGCTCACACTCACCACCTCATTCTCCTTCCTAAATAAGCTCTTTCGATTCCACCTCCCTCCTCCTGTCTTGGAAGAAAAATTACTTGCGGTACAGATTTGTTAGTATTGTGTTGATATTTACCGTCATCATAATACCATCAATTTACACTTATGTTATCCACACGTGATATTTTCTCCCTCCATGACCTTTATTGTGAAGGAATAAAGAAGCGATGACAATTTATTAATATATATTAAAATGATAAATCTCTTAAGGGAAATGTATAATTCAGCGCAGTCACCCTTAACACCTGGTACTCTATTCTGACGTATCCCGCAAGAAGAAGGCTTTTTTTTTCAATCTAATTTTTTAATGTCCCTCAACAAAGTTCTTTTAATTACTAATTCTTAACACTGGGACTCTATTCTTACGTAACATTAGATTTCCTCCCATCAGGGCCACTTAATTTTTGGATAAGGTGTATTTTATTTACTTAAAGTTAAACTAATGACATTTTTTTATGATATGGAAGATTTGTGTGGTATAATTGTAAAAAAACAATTAGGGGTTAAATATGTAATACATAGGAATTTGGTTGTATGCATTTAAATGCCACTTTTTTTAAAAAATTAAGTTTAGGTGATGAGTTGTTCTTTTTTGCATTAAAAATAGCTATTTTTATTAGAGATATTATTTTCGCTAATAAATATTTCTTTTTAATTATATTGTTCACTTAATAAAAGGTATTTCTCATCATTAATTTAAACCAAAAATAAGTACTTATAAGTGAAAATCCGAAGAGATGGGGGGGGGGGGGGGTAATGGTCCCTTCTGACTCAACCTGAATCCACCCCTGGTTGTGACAGTGAGAGGGTTAGGAATTTTAAGTGTGTTATATTTTTTATTTTTTCTTGAATATTTTACTCTGTTATCAATATGATATATATAATTTCAATAAGAAATACATAATATTTAATGATAAATCTAGTGCTATGGATGTAAATCTCCCTTTAAAAAAATAGTATAACAACATCACATTACCTTTAAAATTGAAAGTAAAATTGCGATACAATTCAACTAATTAGTATTTAACTAGCACATCACATATATCATTATTTTTTAACTTGAAATCATATGATTACTCATATGTTTGAAAATGAAATGATTGACCATTTTCAGTAAGATTTAACTTGCCATCCTTCTTAATAAAATTTAACAATTATATCACACATGACATATATCGATTATTTTATTGAATGAGTGCTTAATATATGTTAAATTTAATTTTAATTAATTTTATTAAATTATAAAACAATTAATTTCTTTTAATCATTTTAACTCGGAATAGTGACCAACTCCACAAATAAGAGTATATTTTTTAATTATTTAACTTCACTCTAAAGATTTATGTTTTAAATAATTGTTATAGTTATTTATGAATATTAGATTATGTTTTATATGAAATTTCATTAAGAAAACAATTAACTTTTCCATTCTCTCATTAAATATAAGGTTAATAACACTGCAAAATTTAGTTTAAGAGGACAAAATAATTAAACTACTAATTGTTTTGCAAAGATGTTGAGCTTGTAAAAAAAGTCTAAAAGTTAATTTAACTAATAATGTTGGTTAGGATAATTAAGATTACTCTAAATTTTTTATTGTAAATGGATTGATTCAATAATTAACAATTTTTTTTTATATATAGTCAAGAAATACTACTAATGTTAACATATTTAAATTAAATATATCTTTTTTTGTTTAAATGTTTTGAAGAGATTTAGATCCTATAATATTATATTGTCGGTGTAGAAGTTAGAAATTGTCGGTCGGCGGAAAGAGTATCCCGACACCCGATTTAAAATAGATTTTAATTTTATATATATATATATATATATATATATATATATATAAATTTGAAAAATATCATTTTTAATTTTGAAAAATTATGAAATCAAACCGATCTCATATATGCAATAGTTTACATAATCAAACATGACACCACAAGCCATGTATCCAATCCGAAAATAGACGCATTGCTTCGATGATGAGGCTCGATCAAATAAACTAAAGAATCCATGACATCCGTTTGGTCTGCGAACCATTTATGTTGACCAACAACTTCCCCTACCTAATATAAAAGAATTAGATAGGGTTTATATTAATTTGAGGTCTTTAAGTTTTCTATAAGGACAAACTCCTATAGTTAATTACATCTTAGATAACTGAAGTCACCTAAGAAAACTTTTGATATAGATCACAAAATATTATTTTTATGACTTTCAAAAGTAGATCTTCAAGAACACAGAATAAGTAAATCAATAGTGAGTGGTCGAAATTTGGAACAGCTTGTTATGGGAATCCAAAGGAAGAGAAAGCTAGGGGAAAGCATGTACCCAAGAAGAATCTTGGTGATTTACCAAACTATCTTATTGTTTGGCTTTGATTTTAGAAAGTTATTTAATGTTTAATTCTGTAAATTTTATTATTTAGGACTTACATCTATTTGATACCACCTATGTGAACAACTCCGGAAGATATGCATTAAGAATGTGACGTAATAACAAACTCCTGGATCCTAAGACGAGTTAGTGGTTTATATTTTATGAAGTGAAAATATCGGAAGGATAAAGTGAGTGTTTATGTTAAATTGTGAAAAATTTCCTCGATGTCTTATAGCTTGTTGTTTATTTCTAAGATATTTTACTGTTGAAGATGGCCGTGCTGACCACTTTGTATGCTTCAAGTTCCTCGTCGTAGCAAGTTTAGTTTTAAAACTATCAAATGTAGAAGATTGGGAGGAGTAGCATGTTTTGGAAATGTTTAAATTGAGAAGTCTTAATGTTTTATTAAAGGAATATTTAAGTTGTTATAGTGACATCAGTTAGGATCCCAAGGTTCCCTCATTCCGACACCACTATTTTCTTTGGATTCACTTAGTCCAAATTAATTTACCAAATTCAACTAAATGGATTCAGTACTTTCATTCAGACCGTGAGAAATCTCATTAGCAGCCATAGGTTGCCTCCTCTGAGGGATTCCCGATCATCCGATAGAAATATTTTAATTTAGTTGTAATTGTGATTTTTGTTTTGTTTGTGATTAAATTTTGAATTGTCTTATATTTTGACTGTTGAGGCAATGAATTTTATCTTTATTCTGTTTTAACTTTAATTTTGATTTTGGTTTTGTGGTTATCCTAAAGTTTTGGTTTTGACATGTAGGGAGACCTTGTTGTCTAGCATGCAATTTCGCAAACAACAAATGTACGAGAAAGTAAATGAAAGTAAATTGCAGTGCAATAAAATAAAAGCATACATGATATTTCTTCTCGATCCTTCACCTGAAAGTTCAGCCTTGCAATGTATATATATATATATATATGCGGGAATTGAAACATGCTTGTGAGAAAAGTCGAGTGTTTTCCATGAATAAGTTCTTCATAATCATTGCATTCTATATCATAACTTGGTGTGTTCTATTTGCTTAAGTGTATAGATGATTTTTTAAGCACGGCATAATAAGTTTAATTGTCCTCCAAGATATCCAAAAGGTTATGAGAAGGACCCAAGGGCCGAGCCTCGAACACCTCACAATCTTTTGAAAAGTCTCGAGTTCATTCAAACTTATTATGTTGCTTGTTGACTCATCCCAATCATACCCTTATGCTCAATGAACTAATGTTCTAATTAACCCTAAGAATGTGTTAATTATCACTTGATATTTCATTTGTAAATTATGTGAGTGAAGGCCCTTAGGGGTAAATTGATTTATTAAGAATTTAATTTTAAATTTGGGTTTGTAGTGTTTCAAGCATGTTTACAATTAATTTTATCATCTTTTCTAATATGTATTAGTCAAACTTAATTAAGCCTAACTCACTACCAATCCCTTAAGACTTAAATGAGTATATTTGCCATTTTGGGAAAAGTTAACTTATGTGATCATGATTCTAACGAGTCCTAAGATCCAACAGTTGGGCCTTGAGAACAAAGTAAAGCATGTGAAGATGAAGTTATTGGTTGCCTCTTGTGCAAGAAATTGGGGAATTTGTACTTATCTGACAAAGTGTAGGTAAAAAATTGAAGATCTTACAAGGAATATTCAAGATCATAGGGCATTGATTGAGATTCAGCGCCTCTCTTTATTTTAATACCTCAACACCAAAGCTATTGAACGCATGATTTGCTTAGATGATGCTGATATCATGATCAAGGATTTGTGGAGGTCGGCCAACTATAGAGAGGTTGCACAAGAGTAAGCTGCTGAAGAAAGGGCGTCTTTAAAAATGCCATGGGGGAGAGGAGGTCCTCCTCCATTAGGCAGAGGTAGGGGTTGTTATGACTATATTTGGTCTATCGAGGGGGATGCTGAAGGTTAGTGTACCTACTTTCTTAACTTTTTGTGGGTGAAACACACTTATGTGACTTTTGTATAATTTGTTAGATTCTTCAGAAGGAAGTGAGAGAGACTCTTGGTGATCACCCTGTACTCCTGACTCCGGGGGTCCACCAGTGCATCCTTTGGTTGGAAATGTTTCAGTGGCAGCGAAGGAGACCTCATTTATAGTTTTTCAGAAGTGGGTTAAGGCTAATCACACCTCTAGTCCCATCTCTGTTGGGACAAATTCTAAGGAGGAGCGAGAGTCACAGAGCAAATGGAGAGTGGCATCTTCTAAAGGCAAAAAAAGGCTCCATACAGTGATTCAGGGTTTCCTCCTCCTCCTATGCAAAAGGGGCAGTTCCATCTAAATGGGTATTCTTGCACGATTAAGGATTCAGAGTTTGGACAAGGGGTTACTATACTCTTATTGATAGGGAGACTGAGTGATTCCCAAAAACTCCTCTAAATGGAGACTATCCCTCGATTATGATGGAATTGTTCCTGTCTCCTGCGTTGAGAAGACTTTGAGGCCAATGGATAGAAGATAAATTTTCCAAGCTGATGATTGATATCATGCCCTTTCCTGGGAGGCTTTGCACTTCCAGGGGCTTCTCTTGGATATAGCCTAGGAGGAGGCAAGGAGGTCCACTTTGCAAATTCAGAAGTTGAAATGGAGAGTTGCTACAACATAAGAGAAGTTGAAACTTTCTGTCAAGGAGAGGAAATCTGATACACAATAGAATGAGGTTTACGTGTCATCCCTTTTGAAGGAAAATGAAGAAATGAAAGAGAAATGTTTTAAATGTTTTTCTGGGAAGCATACGTCGCGAGTCTTTGTCATCATATTGCAATAGAAACTTCTCTCGCAATCGAAATGTTTATAAAGAATAAGCTGTTGATCCCAGGTGGCAGAAGATGGAGGAGTTAGGGACACTTCTTCTATATTAGAAGGGTAGAGGAGAGTCAACGCATGAGAAGTCTAATGTTGTTGAGGTTGCAGAAGGAACTAAGGAGGCAGACTTCTAGGGCTCATAAAATATTCAAGTTGAAGCGGTCCCATTTTATATCTTTTCGTTTTCTATTGTTTCCTTTTTTTTTGTTATTGTAAGGAAGATTGTTATTTGTGAAAGAGCTTTTATGATATAAGGAACGCTTTGAGGCTCGAGGCTTTCTTACCCTAGTCTTTTCTTCTTCATCTTACAATTTCTTGAATGAATGGGTGATTTGTTACTTGTATGAGTTATTGGAGAGTGCGTATATATATGCCTGTGTTTATCATGATCAGCTATGTTTTTTATATATGGTTATTACACTCCTCTTGTAGAGCTTGCTGTTGTCGGATGTTGAAATTGTAATTGGGCTAAAAAAAGGTCACTTACATACCCCTCGTAGATCTTTTCGATGTCGGGTCTTGAAACATCCAATAAGCCACTAGCGATCGTTAAACGCTCCTCACAAAGCTTGTTTCTCTTGAAGTTTAATGTTATAATTCCAGCTCAAGACGATCATTTACACAACCCTCTTGGAGCATTTCACTGTCGGATGTTGAAATGTCTCATATGCTATTGAAGATCATTAGAAACCTCTCACAAAGCATGTCATTACTGGGTGTTAATGTCATAATTCAAGCATAGAATGATTGTTTACACAACCCTCATGGACTTTGACGCTTCCAGGTTCTAATATGTCCTATAGGCCACTGGTGAATGTTGGATACCCCTCGCAAAGTTTTTTGCTGTCGGGAGGAAATCATTTATATACCCCTCACAGAGCTTGTCATTACCAGGTGTCAAAACTTCCCATAGACCACTGCCAATCGTTATGTTGATTGATTAGTTTTAATCTCTTGTAATATGAGTTTCTCATACACGATAGTGTTAATTCCCCGAGCACAACCGTGTTAGTTCTCCATGTGTATCTTCAACTTTATCCGCCCCAATTCACTTTAGGAAAAAGGATGTGATTTACTTCCTGAAGAGTTTTTCTTTGACTAGTAGGTATAGGGCAGCTACATTTAGACCTCCTACAATTAGTGACTTTGTCACCAATCTCCCCCGTGCATAGGTAGAGGATGTATGGGTTCATCCAACTTTTCTTCTTCTCCTGATGAATCTCCATTCCTAGCGGTTCCTCGATCGATGATCGATCAATTCTTTAAAGCTATCATTCTCCTGGATGAAGGCATTAGGATAGAAGGTCCACGACCTAGTTTTACTCTCTATGGAGATGCTCAATTATGAAGCTGACGAATTGGTCAATCTCCATCTTCACCTTCCCTAGATACTTTTCCCTAATCTTGTCCTTAGTTTCAAATTTTGTGTTGATATGGTTCATTATCAGTTGTGAATCATCTTTTATTAGTATTTGGAGAACTCTCATCTAGGAAGCCAGGTGAAATCCTACAACGAAAGATTCATATTCTGCTTAACTGATAGTCAATGACAAGTTTACCTTGATTTAATAATAAACGCTTTCCTCTGTAGGGCTACAAAAGAAAGTTCTATGCCTAGTACTCGATCAACTGGAGGATTAATCAATGAAAAGGGTCCAAGCTGATTCATCGATCGCCATATCTTCTTTAATGCCCCTTGGTTCAGAGAAGTCTGCAAGGAAATCTACAACAACCTGCACCTTTAATGACTTCTAGGGGATGTAGAAGATGTATAACTCACTGAGCTCCATAGCCTACTTAAGTAGTCGACTGTAATGCTCCAGCTTAGTGAGGACAGACTTTAGTGGGTGGTCAGTGATGACTTGCATGGAGTGAGCCTAGAAATACGGTTGAAGTCTCCGTGCTGAAATGATCAGAGTAAATGTCATTTTCTCCATTATAGTGTATCAGAGTTCGTTGACTTCGAGGATCTAGCCAGCGTGGTACACAGGGTGTTATTTTTCAGGTTCTTCTTTTACTAAGACCGAACTTACAGCTTTCGGGCTAACTCAAAGGTAAAGTTAATTTTTTTCCTTTGATATTGAACTCTAAAGGAGAGAAGGAATGGCAAGAAATTGCTTAAGTTTCCTGAAGGCCTCCTCACATACGAGTGTGCAATTGAAGCATTTGGCTTTCCTATGTACTTTAAAGAAAGGGGCACACTTATTATTTGACTTGGATGATGAACCTGCTCGAACCCATGATTTAAACAGTCAGTTTTTAGGTTTCTTTTATTGTTTTTATGGGTTAGCTTTTTGGTCTTTAGGGGTTATCAAGTACCTTAGTAATTTTCTTATCATGGACCTAACGATGCATTTCAATGGGTATAATTTCATGTTAAATTATTTAAGGGTTAAAAAGATTTATTTTAAATCTTGAATGTGTTGCTAGACCAACCAACTCTTAACTAGCACGTCATCGACATACACCTCAATATTTCTTCCCTTTTGATTAGCAAAAATTACATCTATGAGTTGTGGCTAGGTCACCCCCACATTCTTATGACTGGAGGGCATTACTTTGTAACAATAGACTCCATCACAAGTAATAAAAGAAGTTTTTTTTGTGTCAGCAAGCTTTATTTTAATTTGGTGATAGCCAGAGAATGCATCGAGAAATCTTAAGAATGAATGACCGACTAATGAATCTACCTGTGCATCGATCCTTAGTAGCCAACCTCAGGTTGGTGAAATCCACACACTTCCTCCATTTTTGTTAACCTTCTGCACTATCACTACATTGGAGACTCAGGCGGGGTATTGCATCTTTTTAATGTATCTTGCCTCATTCAGCTTTCGTACCTCCTCTCGGATAGGTCCTGCCAATGTCATGGCCGAGCATTTTATCTACTGCTTCATGGGCCGAGCTAATGGATCTACATTCAATCTGTGTCACGCAAGCCTCAATTGACACGCCTGGCATTTCAATGGTCATTCATACAAAGACATCCCAATATTCCTGGAGGATCTGAATTAGCAGCTTTCTATGTCCTGCATCAAAAGCTTCACTTATCAGAAAACATTTACCTGAATCCCACTCGACAATTGCGACTTCATGGGTCATTGATTTCGAGACCACCTTCCCTTGCTTTTTGGATGTATATAGGAGCATGTTCCACGTTGCATTTGAATCACAAGTAGCAGACTCAAGACTGTTCCAGATCATCCCTGACTGTGATGATTTCTCTGTTTCCAATAAACATGACTGTGACATGATAAATGGAGACCACCATCCTAAAATCATTCAAGAGCGGTTAGTCAAATATAACATTATATTTTAGGGGGAATCTACCATTAAGAAATCCTCCATTATCATAAACTACTTTTCATTTCTCTCCAACGTATTGGGAGCCTGATTACCCTAAGTACTTCCCGAGAATCCATATAGTGTTCTGGCCAGTGAAGTCGCCTGTTTGGCAATGAAGCTTAGTTTGTTGAATACCTGCTTGACCAGTACATTCAAAGAGGTCTCTATATCGATGTTGATGCTTCCTATTTGATAATTATTTATTATTGTCGTTACAACATCATTATATAGATTTCCATTTGGGGGTAGATCCTCATCGATAAAGTAAATAGTTGGGTGGCCCTTAGGTTTTAGGGTAAAGGTTGTGACATAGGGTTCCCTTATTTGTTTTCTTTTTTGATTTACCATTCTAGGTGGTTCTCTTCTTCCAAAGATTGTGGGCACATACCATGTGATTCGAATAGCGTTAGTGCGGGCGGTTTCGTCAGTCATTCCTCTTGTAGGAGCATGCCCTTCGTCTGGGTCGCGGTTCCAAGGGAAAAAAATTCGTTTAGCTTCCCCTCATTTATCAAATCTTAGATCAAGCTCAATAAGTGTATGCACTCCTTTGTGCCGTACTACTGGTTTCCGTAATATTTGCAATACTTTCTACTATTCCGAGGTAAAGCGCCAGCTCTCATCCGGGTTGCCTATCTGAAGAATTCCTTATGTTAAACGGTGTCTTATATTTCTCCAATTGACACTCTCAGTGGGGTTTCTTGAGGGACCCATGGATCATCTCATGATTCATGATATTGGGATGATCGGTGGTGCAGAGCCTTCACATGCCTCCTTTGATCTTCCTGATGATGGGTGGAGCTGTTACCAAGATGACCTTCCTAGCGCGGGGACTTAGAGCTTGTCTGGGTGGCCTTCATCTATCTTGCGATGGCCTTTTATAATGACTTTGTTTGGCCTTGCTGCGGGTCATTCTAGTTGGCGACAATGTACTTATTTCCATTTCCAACAACTATACTATGTTTGCAGCTCTACGAGGTTGAGGTCAAAGCGAAACCTCTTCGATGTCACCACTTATGTCAAGGCAGCCTAGGATAATTCAGGTTTGAGGTCTTTCACATCGAACATTTTCCTTTGGAATCATGTGATGAACAATCACAAGCTCTTGTTAGCCTCTTGCTTTAGTTACCATAGAGATCATGCGTTCTTCTGAGGTCACAAAGCGCTGGAGAAATGAGATAAGCAAAGTCTCCTAAACTCTGCAAAAATGTGTTTAACTCTATGAGTAATCCGTCAAACAACCTTAGCGTAGTTGATCTCTATGTCATAAAGGAAAGCTTGTACTTACGAGTGTCAGATATTTTTAATAGACATATGGAAGATTCAAATCATGTGAGATGGTCGTTAGGATCTGACTGTCCTTTGTACAGTTCTGTGGTGGGCATCCTAAATATTTTTAGGGGTTCGACTCCAAAAACTTGAAGAGAGAAGGCATTTTTCAGTTTTCGCTGTATCTCAATATGCGCTTGTCAATTTCTGTCTTCTACAGGGTAAGATCTGATGCTATTTTGATAAAACCGATCATCGGCTTTCTCCTACAGGTGGATCACTCTCCTTCCATTTTTTGCCAATAGCTCCTCTTAAGGGAGGTTAAGTGCTCCTTACCAGGTCGGTTCTTCTCCTAGAATCAGGATTGCTCCCAATACAGTCATGGCTCTGAGCACGTCTGCAAATTGTCCCAACAATTGATCATAATCTGGATTCTCAATTTTTACAAGACTTGCAGAATGAATTCCTCCATGAACTCCCTCGTGCATGTTGTTTCTACTATGTTTCTTTGATTGGATTCTCCTGTTGTTGTTGTTGGGTTTCTCTTCTTGCCGATGACATGTTTCCATGCTCACCTCACCTTAAGGATTCTGAATCCAAAAATATCCGGAAAACACACTCAAGGTATAGAACGTTGTGCAGAGAGAGTCAAGAGAGAGAGTGAAGTAGAGAAACATAAGAATGCCCAACTTTATTCATGGAATGGGCTCCCGAATTATAGACATAGGGCTCAGCCTTACAAAATTACATGTCAATCTTTTTATCATTAGCTTTTAAATGAGGTTTTTAGTAACTACAAAGTTATTTAAATATAGTAAGACAGGTGGATTGATGTTGGTCTCCGAGAAGTCTTTCGGCTGTTCACCTGACCTTAACTCCATCAATCTGTCGATCCAAACGCCTCCCTTTCTAGCATTAATCCGTTGAACACTAACAGGAATGTCGATCGATTGCGTCATCCCTCTGAGCCATCTGTTCCTTGAGATCCGTGCAAGCTTATTTTTTGTGCACAATTTTATTATTTTATTTATATGATATAAAAATGATGTGAATTGACTATCAAAGACAAACACCACAACCTGACTAGAATGCAAGCCTCCTTAATTTGTTAATTTTTTGGTGGAGAGCTTAATATTTCAATCAAGATCTTTCAGGTTTAAAGGCTTGCATGTACAATTTATATTTATGATGAAATTCGCTCAAATTAAAAGGAAAAAAGGACCATCAGTTTCTACAGATTGCTATTAGATAAAATAAACAATTGTTGAGGTCAATTTTATTTTTACAATTGTGCCCGAAATATTGATTCATATTCTCATATTTCTCTCTCAAAATAAAATTTAGAGTCCTCACATCTACTCTTTCGATATCGACAGCTTCATCTATACTATCGTTGACAGCCCACAACCTTATCAATTACTAATTTTTTTGTTCATCACCTTAACAATTACTAATTTTTTTCTTCCAATGGTACTCCTTATTCTCCATGATGTCGTGCGATGCAATAGTTGTTTAACCAACGTTGTATGCCATATATACGTCTTCATTTCAAAGATACGTAGAACACCACAATTCAACTTGATTAACTTAGTTTAATAATGGTTAACAGTTTGCCCTAAGCCCTAAGCATTATTGCCATTTCTTAAAAACATTGCTGAGTTTTTAGTTATAAAATTGTTGTGTGCTGGAGAATTTGGAGTAGGAGAGTGATGTATTAATTTCTTAGTATTATATAATAAATTCATCACACAAATAGATAAAAGAAGATTTGATATAAGGGATATCAATGGTCTTTATGTGAAAAACATGAAAGAGTAAAAATCACCGGATTTAGCTCAGATGAAATAATTTTGTTATGTGGATGTATGTTACAAGACTTCACTGTCCCTTGCATAACTGGAAGTAATATTACATAAATTGGGGTTATTCAATTAGGAGAGTGGCAATGACCCGACTGCTAAAAAAAATCCAAGGTTGAGGTCGTGTGCTAGAAAGTCTAAGATCGACATCGTCAGTAGTAGTGGCTCGACAACATCGGTTTGGCAGCAGTGACGATGATGGCTGGGTGGAGGTCCGGTTGTAATGTTGATCCAAAATGCGATGGTCTGAAAACAATGATGATGGTTGTGGTCAGGCAGCGGTGGTCTAACAACAACAATGGTGGTGATTGGGTAGATGTGGTCTAGCTGCGGCGGCAGCCAAACGACGGAGGTCCGGTATTGATGATGGTGGTGGCCAGGTTGCGGTGGTCCAATAATGGCGATGGCTAGATAAAAGTGATCCGGTGGCAATGACGTATGGTGGTGGTCAGTAAATGGTACTGATTTGGCGACGGCGGCAACCAAAAGATAATGGTCCACCTAGCATTGACGGTCGTCGCTAGACATCATAAGCTCAGTTGCAGGGAGGCCAAACGACAGTGGTCGGGCAATGTCGGCTGTCAGAATTTGGTGGTCTAGCAATGGAGGCAACCAGAAGATGATGCTCTGGCTGCGGCAACGACCAAAGAGTAGTGGTACGGCTGCTACGACGGTGGTGGCCGATGATGGTGGAGCTCAGGATTCGTCAAGAACTTAGAGCTTCTTCAACTTTCTCCTTTACCATCATGATGTCTATTTAAAATTTTTTAGAGTGGAAACCTCCTATCAGACGACCAAGATTGGTGAACTTGGGAATGCATTTAAGTGACATTGGGATGCATTTAAGGGCTTTAATCATGTCAGAATTAAGTGTTCTTGGTCATGTTGGATTCATCTCTCGAGATGCACGATTTGACTATAAACTTACCCGATATGAAATTTATTTGATCATTCAATTAACAAGCCAAAGCTTATAATTGTGCTTAAACAACTTGATATAGGCTTGATTGGACCTATATTGCAATTATAGAGCCGTTGGGTTCAAAGACACTCGATTTGCTTATAAGTTTGATGGAATGGAAGCTTGGATAATCATGAATTCGTATTTGGAATTATTTCTTGCTCAAATGCAATGAGATTCATGACCGATTAAATCATTGTTGGGGAAATATCAAATATATTTAATTCTTTGCCGAAACGAAAGCTAACTAGATACCAAACACTTATAATTAAGTTATCAGTTTGTATTCGAGAACAATGAAAATATCAAGTTGAGGATTCCAATCTACTTCGAGTAGATGGCAAGCAATTTTCATTTTACGTCAGCGAGAAAGTAGGAGGGAAAAATTTATGAAAGTAAGTCTAACGTCAATTTTTTTAAATGAATGAAGCCGATATTAGTCTTATATTTAAAAAAATAATGACTTTTGTATTTTTATAATGTTAATCATCATACTTTGTTTATTGTATAAATGCAGTAAAATTTTTTTATATTCTTTCCTTCAAAATTTAATACGTAAACATTAAAATAATTTAAAATTTCTTTATTTTTTGATAGCTAGTCTTATGCCTTTAAAGCTAATTATTCTTGTGGAAACATTAAACCACAAATTTTATTCAAATCTAAATTGTGTCACAAATAAATAGATCAATTGAGTCTTTTTTAATAAGTCTGAGCAAAAAAATTTATCAAGCAATGTTTTTTGCTCATATACATTATACACTAATTTTGTATTATATATATTGTGTAAAATTAACGTATGGAGAAACATAGTATATGAGAGATGATGAACATAAATAAATAAAAAAATAAATCAGTTGGCATATCATATCAAGTTATGAACAATATATCCATATATTTAGTAGAGAATATGCTATGAATGACGCAAATCCATCCCAAAATAATGAAAATTTATATACATTATTAGAGTATATGGGAACAGAGTCATATCATGGATATAAGTCCATCTCAATGCAATATTTTACACGCACTTAGTTTACTGTCTTCTAACATGTTATTAGAGTTATTAGTTTTATGCCTTCTCCAAAAAAATTTTATTGCTTAAAAGTAAATTAATTTGAAGAAAATAACGAAAAAATTTAATATCTTTTGATTACGGAACATTAACTCATTCCTCCAATGGCATGATATTTTTTTGGAGAAATAAATATAATGATAAATAGGTATTTGGTATTTATGGTTTATCATAACCATCAATAATGGTTGTTAATCAGAATAATAAAGTTAGAGATGACAAAATAACTCATATGAAGTGAATAAATTTAATCATTATTTTTTCATTAATTCTTAGACTTCAAAGGTTTTTCAAAACAAAGAAATGCATTGAAATGATTTGGATGCTAAACTTGAAAGAAATGTGAAGCCACACTAATGAAGAAGCATAGAGTTCTTTTAACTTGATATCCAAAAATTTCTTTAGATCCAACTAATGCTTTCATTTATTTTGTTAATAATAGATTTAATAATTTTAAAGTATGAGCATTACGTATAATATATAGCATGTACATCTGATTTATTATAATATTCCTTAGATATAAATGAAATAAATTTAAATTTATTTTAATAATAATTTTATCAGCGAGAAGATTTTAAAATTAATATTTTCTATCACTGTTAATCAAATTAAAATTTAAGTGAATTATGGCACGGAATTTAATTTTATGATGCTACAAACGAGAAATTTTTACAATGTGAGTAACATTACTATGAATTATTAATAATATTTTTGTATGTTATATGGGCGAAGCATTATATTATATATATATATATATATATATATATATATATATATATATATATATATCTATATATATTATTTATCGTTGTTATGCCTGAAATACTAAATCTTTTTGGGCATTACATGTAAAACTTTCCCTTACACGGGTCATCAAATTTGACTAACATAAAATTGTATAATTTATTGATAACATAAAAGAAGTTAGAATTCCACCAAAGATTAGTAGTGGAAGCCAAATTCTACCACAAGTATAAAATTTATAATCTACTTTTCGTAAAGTCAAAACAACAAGGTTAAAAGTTTAAAAAGAAAGTATAATGAATTGTAATTAAACACTACAAAGTGGAAGAAGAAAATTATTTACATTAACACGACTTTTGGATTATAGCATATCTCCAAATAATTTGGATGGTATGCATAAAGAAAAGAAAATTTTAGATAATTTCATTGGGATATTATTAGATTTTAATAAATTCCAATGTAATCAACATGCATAATAAATTTTGCTTCGTATTAGAATAACGAGCCAACCACATCCTAATATTCTTGAAAACGATAGCTCCTGTTTTTTCACTATCCTGCTTTACAATGCTGAAGAAGGACAGATCATTGCCAAATAAAATTAAAAAATAATAATAATAAAATTATGAAATTGCTTAAAAGTTCTACGTCTAACATTTCAAGGTGTGTAAATATTAATGAATGCATACTGGCTTGGGAAATCTTGATTATCATGTTCTTTTTTAAGAAATTTAATGATTACTCTTAGGCGTTAGACATCATCAAGTCGACATTATAAATTTTAAATTAATATATGCCAAAGTTATTAATTCAAGTGAGTTAGAGTATCTATAGAATAGTATTAAAATCCGTTTATATCAATTGAAGATATTGTCTTATCTTTACTTATCATCTTGATTCACTTATTCTTTTAATAGAGGAGGTCAATTTTGATGGCCTTGTGTAATAAAGATGAATACACCCATTTGCAGGTGACAAATAATTATTTATCATTTATCGAAGATATTTATCAAAAGATTTCATTTAAGTTTATCATATGCTGCTTTTTTTTTATAACAAAATCTTGCCTGTAATAAAGCATTCCTTGAGGAGTTTGTTGTGGCGATATATATTATTAAGAAAAGAATGTCTTTATATTCAAGTTATTGCGGTGAGTTGTTGCATAAGTTCACAATTAACTCGTTGCAAACTGTTATATCAAAGCTGGTCGTATTGTCTCGCTACTGCAAATGTGGATTAAGTAGTTAAATCTATTGGAAAGAATATTTTTTATCGTAAATCGTCTTTAAATATTGAGCCGTTCATTTATCATCAAATAAAATATAAATAAAAATAACAACATATTTTATTTGCATCGCTAAACTATAGAATATATATATATATATATATATATATATATATATATATATATATATATATATATATATATATATTATAAAGATTGATTGATGGTCCAACACCGCCGCCGATTAACCTCAATGGGTTGAACTGGCCGAGAGGCGGACCCATCATTCAGTCCGACGTGCTATTCGAATACTCCCAAAATGTGTGAGATTCGAACCACTGACCCGAGGGACTTAGGCTAAGGGCCGCTACCAATGAGTTAGGGCTCGCGCGCACACAAACACACATAGACATGTGTGTGTGTGTGTGTGTGTGTGTGCGCGCGCGCGCGCGCATATATATGTATATATATATATATATATATATATATATATATATATATATATATATATATATATATATTGAGGATTGGCTGGTGGCTATGATACGAGCCCCCAGCCAACCTCAGTTTCCAACCACTCAATTCTGCATTGCAAGCAGATGCACCCAGCCTCGAACTCGAACCCGTGCGACATACCTCGGCCTGTTGGTTGAGTATCCTCGGTATAAGACACTCTCGTAGTCGGGGTTCGAATCCTCTCGGCGACGTGAGCCGTAAGGAGGTGGTATTTGAATAATTAGCCACATTAAGAGTGGTTGGAGACTCGTATAGTCTCTGGCCATTTCTTATATATATATATATATATATATATATATATATATATATATATATATATATATATATATGCAGTAATAAAATTCATATATCACAATGCCTAATAAAAGATAGATCTGAAAATGCAGTATACTAAGGATCCGACTCTCGGTAATGGACATAGTCTTAACTAAACCTGAGGCTTATTCTTCTTTTGAAATAACAGATGACGATAAGACAAAACTGAGTAACCATAGCTCAGTTGGCACATTAATTTAAAACGTATCTCTACCGCATGCTATGTCTATCATATATTGTTGCATGTCGAAATATTCATTATATTATGGTAATTATTTGACATCTTAGTGTTGCATGAAAACTTAACACACACAGATAATAAATGTGACAGGTAGAGATATCAAGAAATTTTACGTGAAAAACATGAAAACGGAAAAAAGCATGGGGCCTGGCCCAATCAAAATGATTCATTATAAGTTGGTGAGAACACATATAGGGCCTTGTCTCCTCGATAGGAAAGGGTTACATAATTCCTTGAAGTATAATATTCATATGTAGGACACCTAGTACACCGATCAAGGGTGGTTCCAATTGGAAGTCAATTTCAGGATTGCACCCTCTTCGATGAGGATTGTTACATAGTCTTCGGGATGTTCGACTGCTCATTATGCAATTCGTTACTCTGAAATGTAGGTTGTTACTCTACATAATAATTTGTTGCAACGAGCAAATGTTATCAACAATAGTCGGTTGTGGCCGGTGAACACTGATCAATAATGGTTGATAATTACGGGATTGGGAAGTGTTCACCGGGTATTCAGTCCATGACAATGATGGAATTTAGCTCTTTATCTATCAAGTTCTCGGTCTAGCTCCAAGACTTGGTCATTTGATCCCCTTTCATGAAGGTAAAAGGGTTTTTTTTATAGGTTCTGGGAGTGGCTTCTCTGTAAATAAAAAATGAATTTGGACTACTGTATTAGACAACCCAGAGAGATTCCCAGGATTAGAAGGTGTTTTACAGATATTTTAATGCCTTACTAGTGTTAAAATCTATTGAATCTTAGCTTTTTGGATTCATCTTATCAAGACACTCGATTTGACTATAACAATGTCATATTTAGAATCCATTTGAACTAATTGGAAATCCATAGATTCAAAAAGTGATTTAATGGCCTAATATGGGCTAGAATTGACTCTAATTGTGTCAATTTTGGTCATTGAGACTGTCTTGTTAAGTTTGTCAGTTTGAAAATAAGTTCGTTGAAATCAGAGTTTTGGAGGATTTTTAATTTGATTGAACATTTTATGTACATAAAATGCTTAAGGTTCGTGCCATTTTTAAGATTCATGCTATATGATGAAAATTTGTTGATGACATATTAGTTGACCCCCTATTTTTGGGCAATTTTCTCTTGTAACTTCTAAAAATTATTAGAATAATAAAATTTATGTTAAAATTTTTGAAAATATCAAAAAGATTTTTTGATGTCTAGCAATAAAGATGGGTGGCAGCGACTGGTCAATGTTTTTGCTGTGATTATTGGTGAGCAGCAGCCGCGTGCGAAAGTCGTGGTCCTAGTTTGAGATTCAAAAGTGAGTTTTTGAGTTACAACAGAGAGTCAGAGTGGTAAGGTAGGCGGAGCGAGCTTAAGTGATTAGATCAACGGAGCAGGCTGGTTGGACAAGACATATAACACAATGGGTGGGGGCTACGGGATCACTAGATGTTACTGTACTGTGCAGGATCAAACAAATCATGAAATCAAAGCCATGCAGGTGCGGGGGTTTCACGCGGATTGTGATCTATGGTGCATAAAATCACATGGATTGTGTGTGTGAGAGCCTCTCAATCATACGAAATCGGGCAGCTCCAGTGGACTACAGTAGGGAAATACAGATTTGTTTTTAGGCATTTTTTTTTTGGCTTATTTGAGGCCATAAGAGTCCAAAAAAAGTGGAAAAAACATGTAGACCTGGCTAGCTGTTGTGCCATTTAAAGTTGTTCCCTTGGCTTATGATAATGCCACCCCAGAGTTCCCTTTGACCTGATTTGTGCCTCCTCAAACTTCTCTTTGGCATTCTATTATGCCACCCTTAAGCTCTCTTAGGCTGCTATTGTGTTGCTCGTGGAGCTCTCTAGTCCCGCTGTTGTGCCACCTTTTTTTATTATCATTATACACTCTAAAGGAGATTTTTTGTGCTTTGAGATGCTGATGTCTGGGGAATCCTACCTCTTTAAGAAATAGATAATATACTAGAATCTTGAAGAGGGTATATTAACCATAATGAATGATGGTCTGATATTATTCCATAAGAAATTTCACTTCACAAATGACATTCTAGTGAAATTAATAGATTCAACTGATTAAGACTACTGTCCTCCTCCAAGATATGTTGCCTCTTATGAGGAAACTCTATGTGTTGGTCTATAATTTTTATCGATGATCGAGCTGATGGACATTATTAAAGCTATCAGATTTTGCATTATGTAACTCTTGTATCAGGCAATGATAATCGTCATCAGGTTGATCACCTTTTTTCAAGAAGCTAGAACTGAGTTGAAATGAGATTTTACCGCACTTGGGTGGATTTTTTAGTGACACTTAGGTGACCATCATTCAAAAGCAAGGTATTGAACCTTCACACAAAGAATCCTATAAGACACTAGTATGTAACATTTTTCTTTGAAAAATAGAGGAAAGTGCTACAAATGCCTATCTCTCTCCAAATCACCGAAGATTAAGTACTACAAATGGTTGGATTTCATGAGTTCATGGATACTATTCGAGATGCATCACATCTATGATAGTGTGAACGAGGAATTACTGTTAAAGACCGGCCTTAATTTTCATCTAGAGTGATCTTCTTCAATAATATTGAATAAATCTCAGAAATAACATCCCAGGTTGACTACTGTAGCACCTCCATTGCAGCCCTTGAAGGACAGTGACTGCGAGATGGTTCCATAAAAGCAAAGTAAGTAAGTTAAGAGGTAAAGAAATATTTGCTCATTTCTTTGAGGAATCATATTTTGGAGAGTGTACTGACTCATTTGTGCATCAAGCTCCATAATTTTGAGGACTTACTAAGTTTTATTATATGTTCAAATTTTGTTGTCATAGTTTTATATTATTCTATTAATGTAAAACTATTTTTTTAGATGGAAACAATAATGAAACTTCAAATGGGCCTTGACCTTACTTTGACAGAGTGGAAATATGAATTCATCAAAGTTAAGTTTCTCAAAGGCGAGTACCGGGAACAAGATGTAACTAAAGCTAAGGAGATTTGATCCTAGGGTCTCAACTAATGAAGTCTGTGAAAACACAATTCATGGTGGTGAATTCCTTCCCACTACATTATCATGTTTTAGAGAGTACTTGATAAAAAAATAACAGAGGAATAAGCTAGACTCAGCCAAAGCATCAAGAGTATAAAGGCTATGAGATTGAATATGTGAGCTCTCCAAGAATAGATCTAGAAATTGAGGTCTGATAAGTGCTCGAGTTGAGATGAGAGTTATGGAGTACTTCAAAATCTCTTTTCAATTCAATACCATCATTTGAGTATGAATTCAGGAATATCATGATAATTTATATGATGTCGAGTAGAAGGAATTGTAGAAAAATGACACCAAGGATGGATTCATCTGGGGCTTTCTAGGAACTCAAGCAATGCATGTCGTACTAAGGCTGTCATAGATGTACTTACCCCCAACTAGGCTTCAGTGGAACCTCATTTAGATTATGTAGTTCAGCGTATCAAAAGTGACTGGAAAAAAGCGTTCTCAAATAATGAGGAGGAGAAGAAGGAGGAGAGCATTGACGCCGTTTAGCATTTTATCTATTTTCTACATTTTCTTCTCCTCTTCTTCCAACATATTTATCTACTTTCTGTTGTAACAGTCAGACTGATGTATTCATCTTTTTTTTACCTTTCTTTTCTTTTTTTCATGTTTATCTATGTTAGGTTCTATGAGTTTTATTATGTAGCCATTTGTGATGCTATTAGTGATTTTCATTTGCTGAATATTTGTCATCTAAGCCTTTTCTTTTTCTTTGTGCATTATTGTTCCTCTCTATTACTTATTATTGTGGGTGTAAGGTGATTATTCTGGGTTTCTAGCCAATAAGGAGACTATTATGGGAGAAAAGCAAAAACAAGTGAGATTCATCTTGGGCTGGTATCAATGTATCACTCATGATTTTAACCCATATTGAAGAGACCAATGGAAATCCACCAAGTACCTTTAAATCATGAAAGGTTTCTAGTTTGAGTGTGGCTCACTTATTAACATGTTTGCAATGGGTTGGGTGTAATCCACTAAGGTCCTTTAACCTATTCGTGGTTGCTTATTAAAGTAAGCCTCTATAATATTAATCCTTGTGGAAGAGGTTGTATTGATCCCTTAGAACTGATCATGCTCTAACACAGACGCAACTAGAGTCAAATATTTCTCTAGTTAAGAGCTTAAATTGGTTCATATATGAACAATTGCCTTCTTTGAAGGTGTTATCTATGTTAAGAAAGAGTATAATCATATTCATTTAATAAAATTGGATTATAGTGAGGCTAAAGGAATCAAACGATGCAAGATGCAGGTACACTAACTAAGAAAAGGAAGCAAGGGTCAACAATTGCAGACATGAAATTAAATCTACATGATTGGATGACGATTCATATTACTTAGGAAGATTCTTTTTTGTTTCAGTTTATGGGTAGGGTATTTCCTTTTGAAACCTCAAGATTGCAATATGGGTCCACCATCAGTGAATGATTGATTACTTTTGGGTCAACTCCAAGAATATTGGCTAAGCTCCAAGTAAAGCTCTCTTAGTTCATTTGGAGAAAAATCCATATACTTTGAGCTTTGCTCATTAGAGAGAAGGGGGCCAGGCCGTACCATTTATGAGCGATGCCCACCCAAGTGTGGAACATTGATTAGTTAAGCTCACAAGGACATGTCTTCATCTCATAGATCAAAATTTGTGATACTGAATGTCATTGATGAGTGTGGTTGAGCTTGCTTGAGGTATCATTTTTGTGCTAATTTTTTATCGATGTGCATAATAAAAATACCAACCAAATTTAAGAAGTTAACATTGAGGTGTGGCATAGAAGTGATAATGCTAAAGTTGAATTAGGGGGTCTTTCAAAGATAATATCGTATGCTGTCTCTGACTTGACAACGATGAACTAAATCGAGTGTGTCACATATAGAGGAAATTCTCTCATTAGAATAAAAATATTGATTGTTCCCTCAAGTACACCAATCAATATTCGAACTCATATAATTGTTGAAGTGTAGGTTGAAGTTTCTTCCTTGTCAGCTCTAAACTGAGGAAGTTTAGTAGAACAAGACATTGACAAAGCTATCGTTGTAAATCAAAATTCTCTTTATATTATAACATGGTTTGTTAATTACTATGCTAATTAAGAGAGGGTTATGGTAAAGGACTTAGACTTCGTCCAAGTCTGTATCATCAAAAGTGAAGGGATCGAAGCACAGTCACTTTTGCACGAGTTCTACAAGTGCAGTGATCAGGACTTGATCACATTATAATAAGTCACTAGAAATTATTTGAATTTTTTCAGCAAATTATTGACTTCCATGTCGTTGCTTGAGATAGGTAAACTTGACCCTAAAATATAGCAGCTAGTGTACAAGATTTAAATAATTTTTAGATAATAATAAACACACTAGAGGTACTACGCAAGTATGCGTATCGTTTTAAGTAATATAAGATTTTTTTAAAACCCCAAATATCGATCCCACGAGAAAATTAGTAAGAATTAAAATTATACCTTAATTATATCGTAAATAAAAAGAAGTGCTAATTCTTAATAAATAAACAAGAGAAAAATTAAAACTTACTAAACTTTCAGAATTATGCAAGTAAATGTCTAAGCACACGAATAAAATACTTAATTTAAGATATTTTCTCCTTGCAAATATTTATGTAACAAGTCGAGGTATTCAATTTGTTTAGAACTTATAAATGTTTTATTGTGACAAATAGGAGCATAAATATTTTTTACTCTTTGGTTCAGGCATAAAGAACATTAGCTAGTTTAAAGATTAATGCAAGATGTAATATTAGTAGTGCTGAGTAGATTCTAGGCTCTCACTTCTAAATTACCCACTGTGCCCTCTCTATAGTACCTGCCAGTGACCCGTTTTCCTCACTTTAAACTAAATTGATATAATTTAGTCTGTCACTCTAAGAAAATTCAATTCTACGCCCATCAAATCTTATCTCCCTATCTATTGCACTTCCCTTCAGATGATAACAACAGATCTTCTAAAGTGAAATGTGATACTTACAAGTTAAGAAATCTTAGCCCACAGTCAGGTCTATAAGGTTTCTCCACAGATTTTAACAATACAATTGACCAAGTTGTAAAGTAAAAGAAGTTTAGGTAAAATATCATCACAATTTTAGGTAAGAAAAAGAAAAAGTTTTTAAACAAAAATCCAAACCTCTTAATTTAATTACATTATGTTTGTAAGGAGAAAGAGATGAAAACTACTCAGAAAACATTAGATTAACACAACAAAACGTATTTATAAACATTAAAACCATTGCACACAACTTAAGAGTTAAGATACAAATACTTATCTGGAATGTTCACCAAAGCAATCCTTAAAGTTCTCTGACTTCTTGACACTCTTTACATAAACTTTAAACTTCAGGGAACCATAAACATTCACTAAACTCTTAAAAACTTGAACTTCAAGTGAAAGAAACTAAGTATTAATTAAGAATGACTCTAAAACGACTATCTGACCCAAGGAAAAAATGTTAAGATTTTTCATGCCTATTTTATATTGATTTTGATGATATTGTACTTTAAAGAAGGGTATTTTTGGTGTTTTTCTGCATGTATGAAGATTAAAGGAAAATGGAGCAAAAATATGTAAAAAGGAGCGAATTTGGAGCAAAAATGACTAAATTATGAAAATTTGACCTAGGGCGCCGACGGCGAGGTCAATGGCGCCGACGGCGTGAATTTCCTAAGAGTTCATAATATATTACAAGGGAGGCCACCGATGGTAGAGGGCGAGGCCGCCAACAGCGGGGTTAGTTCAAGGCTAAGTTTCTAGAAGGCCGCCGATGGCGGGATCGACTGTTCTTTCACAAAATACGTCGAATGTGGACGATTTTCGAAGGTATGCCTGGAAAACCCTTGGAGACTATTTAAAAACTTAAAAAAGAACCATTTTAGGCCGAAAAAAGGTCCTTTTCGAGTCCTCTAAAAGTCACTAAGATTCTGTGAAAAGTACTATTAGAGTCTTTTAATAGTTACTTAGTGTCCAATAGAGAGTCCACTAGTGTCCATTGTTATTAGTGAGTGTAAAATAATGAGTTCAATAGAGATAATGTGAGGAATTCTTCGAAGGATTGTAAGAGTGGAAGGGAAGTGAGAGATCTCTTATGCATTGCCGTTTCGAAGGAGAATTCTGCGTACTGTAAAGAAAGGAAGAGATTCAGAGGAACTTCAAGGAGTTTGCTTGGGGAGGAATTTAAGATAAGTTGTGTTTATTTACTTTAGTTTGTAGAACTTTACTTTTATATATGAAATCCAAGTTTTATTGCATCCTCTCCATGAATTCTGAGTAGTTGTTCTGTCTTTCTCCTAGTTTTGATATTTTTGTGAAATGATAAATTAAATTAGTGTGCTATAAAAGTTTAAAGAAGTTGTGATAATCTTTTACTTAGATCTTAATTTACTTTCAATCTGACCAATTGAATAGTTAAAATCTGTTGAGTTTAACAACTATAGTTACGTCCGAGATTCAGGATGGTCAAAGTCCTTGGAAGGAGGGTGCAAATAAATAGGGAAATAATATTAATTGGGCATAGAATTGAAGATTTTTGAGTGACAGGCTAAAATCCTCAATTCAGTCCTATCGTTTGGGTGCTGAAGTGTAGATGATAGCCCTCAGGCGAGGGGAACGTGGGAGCTTCGAAGTGACAGCCGGTATCCTCCCAGCCTAGTCGTAGATTAAGTAACCAAGCATAGGATTAGTCAATGTTCTTTATGCTTGGACCAAAGGGTAAAGAATAGGTATGCTCCTATTTGGCACAACACCATTTTTAAACTAATTCTAATTATCTTTTCACTTAAATATCTTAACAAAAGAGAAAGATTCTTTCTTATATATTTGAACTTCACTTTAGTAGACTTAGTTAATTGTTAGTAGAACTAGTTTAATTTAAATTTCATATTATTATCGATTGCGTATTAGGGACAGATAGGCAATTTTTATTTAGTTGTGATTCTGAATTAATTTCTAAATTCCTAGTCTGTAGCCTCTAAAATATTCCCTGTGGGATCGATATCCAGGACTCCACTAGAGCCCTGTATTACTTGAGCGATAAGTACGCTTGCATTTAAAGGTAACTCTGCGATTAAAGATTATAATATATAATTGTTACAAAAATTAAAATTACGCTCCAAGTCAATTTGGCCCTATTGCTGAGGATTTAGATCTTCTAGTAGTTGTGTCGAATTCTCATATTTTTAAGAATATTAAAAATTGCGGTCACTATCTTTCACTATAGAATTACTTCCTTTTTATAGAGCTTCAAAAATAACCAAGGGTTGCTTCAAACATCTCTTCAAAACTCGGCCTCATTCAATGAATCTTCTAGAAAGTAACTATCACGTCTAGGCGCCAGCTCAAATGCTTCCATTACCCCCTTTTTGCTGTAAGGGACACATCTCTTCATTAAAATGTGTCTAGATTCATTGTATAATTCATTTAAAACGTGCTCTATCTTCTGGGGCCTTCTAGAATACTTTGGGACCACCAAAATTCAAAAATTAATTACTCTAACTGTCTCTGAAACCTAGGTGCCAGACTGAGTTTCTTAATTTTCATTCATTAAGTCCTAATTTTGTTCCAATTTGCTTCTTTTTGTATTTAAACTTATCTTCTTATACTTACAACCAAAAACATAAAAACGCCTTTCATTAATGCATAGCATCCTTAAAAATATGAGAATAATTTATTCATAAAATTGTTAATTTTAAGGTAAATCAATTCCCCCAAGCTTAAACGTTACTTGTCCTCAAGTGACTCTAATCCTAAAAATAAACAAAATATATGAATGAGTTCCTTTAGGAGATTTCAAAATTTTTGTAATAGAAATGTAGTAGTCTAATTTAGAAAAAATTCTAGTTATTGAGACAAATTTAAAGTTTAGAAATTTCTTAGGTAAATGTAAATGAGAAATATGATATCCTATCTTTTTTAGAAATAGTTATAGATTTTTCAAAATATATGGTTTAGGTATTTTTGTTTTCTTTACTTAAAAACCCTTACTAAAAATAATATTTCTAACTATATTATATTTATAAGCTTTAAGATTTTCTCAAGTCTTATACCCTTTAGAAAGATCAGGTATGGAACCAATATTTGTTTAGGCCCTTAAATCATCAAGCTTCTCCTTCCTTTTTCACATACTTAATTTTATCTTTTCTCTCTTTTCTCTTTTTTTATTGTTTATTTTTTATTTTTTAATTTTCTTTAATTTTTTTTATTTTTTTTAACATAAGGCAAGGATTACTATATCTGGATAGGCCTTTAATGATTTTGAATTCCACCCATCCCTTTCCTAAAGCATAAGGTAAATATATACATCTTTAACTTAGAAATATAATAAAAGTTTTGAAAATTATTTTCAATAAAAGAAAATTAAGTATTAAAAATAAAAGTCTAATCCTTCTTTATTTTTTCCAAAAATACAAATTTTCTTACTAAAGATAATCACAAAATATTTATCATTTCTTCACTAAGAAATTTTTAACTTGAATTTTTTATTATTGCTAAAAATGTTAACTAAATTTTCTTTCTCATTTATATATTCAAAATTTTGTTCTCCTAATGTTACTTCATTCATATAATTATTGTTTAAATCAAATTAATTTTTAGCACATTTGAGAAGAAATAAAATTTAAATTATTGAAAATTGAATTTTATTCTCCACCCAAACTTAATTTTTAAATTATATTAAAATATAAAGTTTCTAATAAGCTTAAAGAAGGAAAAACATTAAAGGGATTTTTTAGCAGGAGAATAACTGGAAATATAGAAAGTAATACAACAAAGTAATAGTCTGAATTGTAATTAAAAACTGACACTCTTTTCTAGCATTAAGGCAATTCTAAATAAGCACATGAGTAAATAGTCACAGTGATAACATAAATTCTTAAACATCCCTACATAGTCATCATAGTCTAAACATAGAAAATAAAGGATACAATAAATAAAAACAACAACATATAGGATAAGTACTACATCATAGTAAGAAGTCTAGTCATCAGACTCAGTCTCATCATCATCATCTTCATCATCATCATCAAATTGAATATCCACATTCATAGCTTTTGGATTTGTATAAGGTGAAAATCTTGGGCAAGTAGGGAAATTCACAGTCTGATCTCCCTTAAGAAACTTCACTAATGCTTCATCATATTCAGCATTATAATTGCTTTTCCTATGAACATAGTCTGCCATAGGATCAAATTTCTTGTCCAAATCCTCCATTCAAAACTGCATCAGAAACATATCACTTTGATGTTCCAAAAATCTTTCACTCAAACCATCCCATCATTCAGGTAGAGGCGTGGTAGTAGTGGATGTAGATGGTCTAGAAGTAAAAGGCATTGTGAATATGGCCGATTCAGGTGAACCGGCGCTTAGGCGCTGATTAGCAAAACGTTTTGTTTTTCTTTTTTTTTTTTAATTTCGTTCAAATATCCTAAGCAAGTCTAACACCTGTAAGCCCAAAATTTCTTAGCAAAATCAATCAATTCCTTTAATTTTATCAACGAAAGGAATTCCAATGCTAGATCAAATTTCAACATTCTAAAATAAGATTTACACAAATTACTTCAATTTCATTCCAGATATTCAATGTTGAGTTCAACAAACACAGAAAATACAAACAAACATATCAACATATGATTTAAATTACAACAACATTCACAAGTACACAATCATCTTGTAGATCAAACTTCAAATAGACAACACATATAATCACACCATTTGGTAGAATCCTTCATCTTTTTAATACTTCTCTAACTGTGATTAGAACCTTCATTCTCCCCCATCACAAGGTAGATTGCTACGAACAAGGAAGTGAAAGAAAGGGACACGAGGACATTCCATGGCTATTTTTTCATCAATCCAATTGTTCTTGGCATACATTGTTACCTGATAATCTTCAAGCAGCCATATGATCAGATTGACGCTTCATTTGCCATTCCATATGCTCGTATTGATGGAACATCTCATGCATCATATTGCTTAGAAGTAGCAACTCATCTTCAATCTTCTCAAAATGGTTGATTATCCTCTCCAAACTCATTGCTAAATATCCATTGAAATAAGTTGTGCACAAAGTTATCATTTCTCTCCAAACTAAGATTTCTATTATCCACGGAATATAACAATTCTCAGTCTCTCTGTAGAATTCGGCTTTTCTGGTCAATTAATGGAGGGGATACTCATTGGGGATGAAGATATGCCATTTTATAAGGAAAAAAGTGGGCATAACTGTAATTTGGTGGTTTCTAGCACGTCCAGTAAATGTGACGCTTAGGCGCCAATTCTGGCGCCTAGGAGCCAGTATAGTAGGTGTCTGGTGCTTAGGCGCCAATTTTGGCGCCTAGGTGCTAGTATCCAAAAAAATACCATTTCGCGTCACGTCAAATTTTTAAAGGTTCCAAGCATATTTAAATCTGCATAAGGGGTTAAATAATAGGTATCAATCAAAAGGATGATTACATCCTAAAACAATCAACTTAAAGTCAAATCAAATCAACAGAAATATGGGTTGCCTCCTGTTGTAATGCAACTTTAAATATGCTTTAAAATACATGAATTTGATACCACTTTTTATAATGTTTAATTTCTGACAAATGTCTTCAAAAAATTGATGTGCGAGGTTTACTTTTATAATTTTATATTTAGATTGTATTATTGTAAAAGTCACAATTTTAAATGCAAGTATACCTATCGTTCAAGTAATACAGGGCTCCAGTGGAGTCCTAGTTATCGATCCCATAGGAATAGTGAAATAAAAAGTAAGAGATATTTTAAAATTTTTGAAAGAAATATACACACTTTTTTTATATATATTCAAATTTAATTAACTAATAATTTTTACTAAAAGAAAGCAAGCAATAAGCAGAAAAGTTAAGTAAGCAGTAATTAAAATTCAATGCAATTATAAAAACAACTTTCTCCTTTTTCAACTAATCCAAGAATTATAGATTGATTATCTTTTGAAGGGAATTAAGATTATGGTATTGTGCCAAATAGAAGCATTCCTATTCTTTACCCTTTGGTCAAGGTGCAAAGAACATTGACTAATTTATAGTTAGGCTCATGATATTTTATTATTAGAATGGGTTAATCTAGGCTCACACTACTAGATGTCCAAGGGTGGCTATGGTCGACCCTACCAGTGACACGTTGCCTTTCTATAAACCAAATTATTTAGAATTTAGTCTGTCACTCTAAAAACTAATTAATTTTATGTCCAATAAATAATATCTTCCTATTTATTTGTACTTCAACTTAAAAAATCTGCGTATAGCCTGTGATTACCTAAGGATTCATGTGATATCTACTAGTTAAGAATTTATCTCCTGATAGGTCTTAAAATTCTTCAACAAGTTTTAACAAATTAAATGACCAATTTAAAAAGTAAACTAAGATCAGGTATTAATATCATCACATTATTTAAAAATATTTTATATTTAATTATCCTACAAAATTTATTTAATTTATAATCTTTTCATAGTTGAAAGGAGAAAGATAACTAACTACTCAGAACTCATTGAAACAACACAACAAAACATATTTATAAAACTTTGAACCAAAGTACAAATACTTATCTGAAGTGTTCCTTCAAGAGATCCGCTGACTTCTACTGACTACAAAGCAATGATGAAAGACTCCAACAACAATAACACACAATAAACACTCAAAATAAACTCACTAGATACAAAATAAAGTGGCACCCTAAGTATGGAAGAGACTAAATAAAACTAGAGATGAGAGAGAGAATGCTAAAATGGGTATGTGTACTAAGGGGAGGGTTTTGGTGCGATTTTCTCTATAGAATGGGCTCCTATTTATAGAGCTCTGAATTTGACCAGGGGTTGCTTAAGACACCTCTTCAAAATTCATCCAAATACAATGTATCTTCTATAAGGTAACCGTCGGGCCTAGGCGCCGGGATCTGGCGCCTAGGCGCCGGACTCCATGACCAGGTCTTTCGCACCCCTTCACTTTGGGTCGTACCTCTTCGCGATCCAGACCGTTTCCTTATGTCTAAATACATTGTATCACATGTCCTATATATTAGAAGTAACTTCCAGTCTTCTAGAAGCTCCAATAACCGCTTAACACCGTCAAAATAACTACTAAAAGTCATAAAAAAAACTTAACAGCGTATGTATCGAACCGGCGCTTAGGCGCCAGATTCTGGCGCCTAGGCGCCGGACTCTAGCGCCTAGGCGCCAGGCCAATAATTCCAAAATTTTGCTCCATAAGCTCCATTTTTGCTCCTTTTTACTCATTTTTCCTTCTTTTTCTTTTATGGACTCTTTTTTAATCATCTACATCGAAAAACATGAAAATACCTTTCATTAAAGCATAATTTCCTTACGAATTGAATCATAAATAAGACATAAAAATGTGTATTTTTTAGGTAGATCAAATTCCCCCAAACTTAAACGTTACTTTTCCTCAAACAACCCTTTTAATTACATAAAATAGATAACATTTGGAATGAAGTTAAAATATTTAAGATTCCTTATAATTTTTGGTTTATAAATGCTTTAGCAAATCATTAACCAAATTTCACTAATTAAGTTTAATTTTAAGAATTTAAGAACATTTAACTACCAAATCATAAGACTTCCAATTTTTCATTTATTTCAAGAATAATTGTAGTTTATCATATCAAGGTCACATAGAATATTTACAAGAAGAAGATTTTCATGAAATATTTTTCTAGTAAAAATATATGTATATAGAAATTAAGTTAAAAATGTAATTAGTTTTTTTACTATAAGATAATTCAAGTGAAACCAATTTTTGATTAGGCATTTCCTCAAGCTTCTCCTCACTTTCTTCTTTTTTTTTTCTTTTTTTTTTCTGAATTGTTTTTTAATCCTTTTTTTTTAAAATTGATGATTACTATTTTTGGATAGCCTGTTAATGATTTTGAACTTCACTATCCTTAAGTTATTTTCAAAAACTTATACATTCTTAATTAATAAATATGAAATTAATAATTTATTATTTTTCAAAACTTATTTCAATTTTTTTCTTTTTCAAGCAATAATCTTAATTCCTTAGTATTTCAAAAAAAACAATTCTCTTTACTATAAATGAAAATTTTTGATCTTATTATTCTTTAAGCTAAACAATTCTATTCTTAAAATCAACCAAAATTTTTGAAATTTTAGTTAAGTTTACTAAATTATTTATAAATTGAATCATTTAGGTAATCTTAAATAGATTTTTCATTCCTTATATTATGTTAATATATATATATATATATTTAAAGAAAATATTAGTTCTTTAAGGACAAATAATATTTAAATTTGATAGATATTTTTCCTTCCCCCAAACATCAGCTTTAGTATAAATATGAATTATGAAATTTTCTAAAACATGAGAGAAAGAAATAAACAGGAATCAATCTAAGTACAATAATGAATTAGTAAGGTAAAACTAACTTCTACTTCTACACATGCTTCAATATGAATATAACAGAAATAATTAAGCATATATAGAAAAGTTTTGCAGAGCAGGAGTTAATTTCTAAAAATTAATTTTTTTTAGAATATGCAAATTTACTAACTATTCATGAACACTAAATAGTAGGCTGAACAGAAATAAACTTTGATAGAAATTTATTCACATCTCAGTCTTAAACACACGTTAGATAATCTAAAAACAATTTTAACATAAAAAGTTCACAGCAAACATCACAATAAACAGTACAAAAAAATAAGAAAATACTCTAAAAATAGAATCAACAATCTCTAGAGATAAGTCAAGCTACTAATCACTATCTGTAGCTTCATCATTATCATCACCAAAAGAAAACTCCATATCCTTAAGATCAACATAGGGTGAAAATCTGGGACAAGTAGGGAACTGAACATCATGCTCACCCTTCAGAAATCTTACTAAAAACTCTAAATACTCAGCATCGAAATCACTCTTTCTTTGTGTATACTCAGAAAGATGATCAATCTTCTTGTCCATAGTATCTACTCTTCAGTGAGTTAAGAATAACTCATGCTGCTTGACCCACTTTTAATATGTTTGCAATTTATGTTTTTAGCAACGGCACCAAAAACTTGATCCCGCTTTAAATATAGATATATGATTTAATGTATAATGTGGATTCTACGCAAGTATACGTATTATCGATCCCACAGGGAAGTTTTTAACAGATTTGTTATCAGCTAAATTTAAAGGAATTACTTACTAATAAAGTGAACAGAAATTCAAAGTAACTATAATAAACTAAAGTAAACTAATGCTTGAAATAAGTTGATTTAAATAATTTAGAAAAAGTATCATTCTCCTTGTTTTTAGAAAATTAAGTGAATGATGAATTTAAATAGAATTTTGAAATTGTATTGTGACAAATAGGAGCATTTCTATTATTTACCTTTGGTCCAGGTGCAAAGAACATTGATTAATCCTATGTTTGATATCGAATCACGTGACTAAGTCTGGCAGGATATCTGGCTGCCACTTCGTAGCTCCCAAGTTTCCCTCACCTGAGGGCTAACATCTACACTTCGACTCTCAAACAGTAGGACCGAATTGAGTATTTTAGTCTGTCACACTAAAATATCCAATTCTACGCCCGATAATTAATATTTCCCTATTTATTCGCACCCGCCTTCCAAGGCTTTTGACTTCCCTGAATATTGGATGTAATTTTTACTATAGTTGATAATTCAACATATTTTAACTACTCAATTGGACAAATTGAAAGTAAATTAAGTTTTAAGTAAAAATTATCACAATTTATTTATATTATATTAGGTGCTTCTATTTAATTTCATCATTCCGCATAATTTTCATTAACAAGGAGAAAGACTAAGAAAACTACTCAGAATGCATGGGAATAAAATAAAGCATGGATTTCATTTAAAGTTAACAACAATAAACAAAGATACTTATCTTAATTTCCTCCCTAAGCAGACTCTTGAAGTTCCTTTGACTTTTCCTTCTAAGTACAGCAAACTAAATAGCACTCAATTAAACTAATGAACTCACTAAACACACTCAAACTAAATGAAACTCACACAAATGACACTTAAGACACTAGAAAGAGACACAAAAGACACACACAAATGACTAAAATTCGTCCTCTATTTATAGAGGTAGGCAAAGGTCCAAGGGGTGCTTAAACACCTCTTCAAAAAGTGTTCAGGTTCAATGTATATGCATTTTGAACTAGCTCGCCGTCGCCGGGAAACGACCTCGCCGTCAGCGGGGCTTCTAGAAGGTCTTTAAACCACGCAATCTCGCTGTCGGCGAGCTCGGGCTCGCTGTCGGCGAGGTAGTTATAATTCCTTCAGAAATTTCTCCTTACGATCTCGCCGTCGGCAGCCTCGATCTTGCCGTCGGCGGCCTCGATCTCGCCGTCGGTGAAGTAGTTATATTTGCATGAATTTCCTCCTTTTTGATCCAAATTTGCTCCATTTCATGCTTTTTGCTTCCATCACTTATAAATCTTTATTCCTGCAATAAAATAAAGAAAATATCTTTCTTTAAAGTGCAATTTCATCAAAAATAGATATGAATTTCTTGATGTATTTTACTGTGATCAAAATCCCCCAAACTTAATTATTACTTGTCCTCAGTAATTTTAATACTAAATAAAAATAATGATTTCTATAATAGAATTTTTCAACTCAGATAATATATGAATTAATTTTAAATAACATTATAATAAAGTTGAATAGAAATATTTCTAAGTAATTAAATTAACTTTATAGAGATAAGATTATTTAGTTATCAGGTCTAAGATTTCTAGCTTTCTATTTAATTCAGGAATGACTATATTAAAAATAATAAATTACTTTAGATATTTAGATGATAGGAAATTTAAGAAAACTCTATTTAGTAAAATACTAATTCACAAATATAAGGTTAGAAATATAATTAAGTTTTACCCTTTAGGATGAATCCATTGAAGCCATTTTTTGATAAGGCATATCCTCAAGCTCCTCCTCACTTTATGTTTTTCTTTTCTTTTCTTTTCTTTTTGGATTGATTTTCAATCCTTCTTTTTCTTTTTCTTTTTTTTTAAGTGAGAATTCTTCGTATCTGGATAGCCTGTTAATAATTTTGAACTTCAATTTCTCTTCCTAATTTGAAACTTAAAAGATTTCTTTGCTTATATATATTTCATAGCTTTTACTTTATTGAGTTTCTATCCTTTCTTTTTCACTTAAATACTTAAGAATTTTTAATTTCAAAATATAGTTTTCCTTACTTTAAATAGTTTACTATATTCTTATTCCTTTTAACCGAATATCTTATTCCATTAATTAATTGAATTACTAGAAATATTTTCTTTAACTTTATATAATAATTAAATAAAGTAACTCATGTTTTTTGAATTGAAAATTACTATAGAAAATCATTTAATAATAATTTTGAAAATAGAAATTGAGAACAATTTTAATAATTAAATTTGTATTTTATCTTCCCCCAAACTTAAATTTTTCTATCTATACTACATAGTGAAAAAGGGAAAGTATATAATAAAATTCATACATACCTTTGGGCTTTAGGTATTTCTTTTCTTTGAAATTTTCGCGAGCTTTTTCATTACTTACGTAACACATACTTGTTAGTATTCTTCCACATATAATATTTAAAAAGAAAGTGCAGGGATGGAAATTTTAAAATAAGTATCAAACATAACAAAGAAAACTTTAATCTGTTACTACACATACATTTAAAATTTAAACAATACATTAAAGAAAGACTAACATCCTATATATATATATAAATTTGCAACTAATTTAACACTCATAAGAAATTTAATATCACTGCTCAAGCAAACAAACAACATATCAAGTCCAAAGTCCATAGAAAGTACTAAAATATTACACACAAAAATAATAAAGTTTGCAAAACAACAAATCTAAACAAACCAAACAAACTAAACAAAGACTCTAATCTTCTACATTAAAATCCCAAACTATGTCATCTCCCTGATCTCCAGGCTGAGAAGGTTGAGCAGGCTAGTACTGTGAATAACGAGGGCACTCAGGAAAGACAACATCTAAATCACCACTCCTATATCGACGCTCAGCTTCATAGTATACAATCTTGTACTCTGAATGTCGCTGGAGATATTCGCTATCATAATCGTGTCTTCTTTCCAAGCCTCCGATCCTTTGATCTATATGCTCAAATCTTCTTTCCATATTTTCTCCAAATAACTCAAAACTCTTTCTACTCAGGGTTAACTCATTCATCAGATCTTGAAGGGTAGGAGTGGTGTGCGAGGGGGTGGTTCATAACTAGTAGAGGTATATCTCTTCTTGAAGAAGGTACATAATCCCTTGTCCCAGCATCTCCATCCTTCGTGGGATTCATATTTCTTTATATTAGCTCTGAGTAAGGGGTTTCATAGGCTCTATCCATTCCTCATCATCTCTTGCCTCTACCCCGGATAATTGACAAAGTGCATAGATAAGACCGGGATGTCCTAGTCCTCCTCCACTTTCATTTCTAGCGAGTGGCTAATATGTTTTTATATATAATATTTCCCACATTAATACTCTTCGGTTATGAATACGAAATTCGAAGCTGCTTTATCTCTTGTTACCTCACTATGGTGGTAGGTAGGTAACAAAGTAGAACAAATAAAATAATGCCAGACTTTAGATGTTGCATTTAGCATGGAAAGAGGGAAGTTTACCCGTTCCCGCTGCTTTATCTTCCAGACTCCTTTTCCATCAGTGAGAAAGTCGATCACCTCTTCCAGTGGTCCTTCCATAGTTCCAAAAGTTTCATACTCACTGGTGTAGGTGTCTCGTACTTCATAATAAGCGTTTATTCTAGCAGCGTTGAAATCTACAAAAAATCCTCTAACCTTAACCGGTGCATCTTCAGCCTTCGTGTTAAGTTCGTATAAAATTCCTTCACAACTTCTACAGCTGCTCTGTTGGTCACGTAATAGAAATTTTCCCATCCTCGCTCCTTTATAACTCGCTCTACTTCTCCTCCAGGATTTTTGAAAACTCGATCTTGTATGCACTTTCTTGCTTAAATATTTTGAAAATATCGAGTTTGTGCTCTTGCATTAATGAATCGGGTTTCGTCATAATCTATTTGTCGCTTTTGTCGTGGAGCCATTTCTCGATCTGTGAAATTTACAAAAATTTTAACTAAACTCCAAAATATTACTAAGAAGGCTTCCTACAACAACTAAAATCTATTTAAATCAATTTCTATGAAATTCTTCCAAGTATTTTCTTCACATTTCAAAATTTTTCAAAATATCCCAATGTAGAAGAAATTCATGGTGAAAATAAAAAATTTTTGCATAGGAGTGAAGCTCTTACTAAGGGAAGATGAAATCCGGTGTCAAAAAGTGTTGAAATCGCTTCAAATCCAAGATCTCTCAAGCCCTAGGTCGGTTTTTTCGAAAATTTGAGGAAAGGGATGATGAATAGTGTCGGTTGACTGGTCAAATATAAGTCTTTTCGCGACCTCGCTGTCCTCGCCGTCGGCTAGCTAATTAATTCCATAAGGCAAAAGTTTCGGGAAAAATCCGCCGTCGGCGAGCTCGGTCTCGCTGTCAGTGGGTTTTCTCGCTGTCGGCAAGATAATTCTCGCCGTCGGCGAGGTTCCAAAAAATTTTCAATTTTTTTTGAAATTCGTCAATCTTTTTCAACCTCGAATTGCCCTTAATCAATCTTCCGATCACTTAATTTAATAATAATACAAAGATTAGATACTTATACTCACAAAAAGTCACACAACACAAACAATATAACTTTATAAATGAAATCCATGAAACTTACAATTTTCACACTGATAACTTCACACATACTTAACTTAAATGTTCAAATCCATAATACTCGACGATCGCAATCCAAGCCACAACACTCTAAATGCTGAGACATAACAATTTACAAATAATCTCATCAAATCTGAGATGATCAAATCAAAGTTCGACTCATAATAAAACTTAACTCCAAATCAAACACACATATATACAAATATAACATAAATATAGAAATCTTTCCTACTCTTCAGTGTCTGAACTAACATCTTCTCTGATATTTCCGATGCGACGCAGGTGCACAAATAAATTGTAGAAAGGCCTGAAAGGGAATTCTGCAGAAGATTCTTCATTAATCCATCCTTTTTGTCTTAGTAAATGAATAAAACTGGCCTCCAGATGTCCAGTATGATCAAAGTGCTCCTTCATTCTCCAATCAATATGATCAAACATATCAGAGATATTGTCAATGGAATTCATCACATTTTGCAATTCTTTCTCCAATCCTTTAATCTTCTTCAGAATGAAATTAGTCTTATCAGTAAAGGGCCTTGCTAAAGGATTGTTCTGTGATGCTCTGTCAGAAATAACAGTGATCTCATCATTGTTATCCAAAGTGGGAAACATATCAGTAGGATCCAGGGGTTTCCAATGTAAAAGTACTTTTTCTCAAGCCTCATAAGAAACTTGGTATTGACTGCATAAAGCAAATATAGTAGATGGGTGTCCAAGTCCATGCACTGACCCATGCACAATTAATCCCAATGCAGACTTTACTATTATTGATCCAACATCGATAGGTAATCCAATTTGAATACGGTAGTTTAAAATAGCGCATTCCTTTGAAACTTTATTTACTCTCATGGTAGGTAATAATTTTGATGATATAAAGAAATGTCAGTGCTTTGAGACAGGGTTAAGAAGTGATGCAGAAAAACTGACATACCCATCTTCTCGTAACTCCCAATCATCCGGTTCATCGGTTAGGTATCTGTAGATCTTGTTCATATTGTATCTTGAAGGCACAAAGTTGGAATAATGACAAACAGAGGTATTTTTTTATAGAAAACAATTCATTTACCCTTGCAGGAGTAAATGTTACCCATCTTCCTCTGACGTACACATTTCCATTGTTGATCGCATGTAAATTAGAGTAAAACTCTTTAACTACTGGTATAACTACAGCGGAAGTTGTATAACAAAATACCTCCCAATGCCGCTGTGCGATCATTTTTTCGATTTTTGTAGTAGAATTCTCTACTCCTCTATTGATGAATTCTCTTTCTTTGATAAGTCTTTTCTTCATCAAGCCTTTGTTGAAGATTCGCTGTGCCTCCGAACTGACGAATTTTCTCCGGTTGAAAACTTCAGTTTTTGTGGTTTCTAGGAATTTGGAGGCCATTTTGGATGGAATGGATTGGTCTCTAGTCGTTCCTAAGGAAGAAAATGGTGTAAAATCAGATTTGGAATAATTTCTTACGAAGGAATGGCTTAGATCCGTCCAAAACCGCACGAAAAATCTTTAAGAAACCAAAATTTTAACTGCTTCACCGTCGGCGGGAAGTTCCTCGCCGTCGGTGACTTAGTTATAAAACTGAATGAAATAATGGTCCACGATCTCGCTGTCAGCGGGCTCGGGCTCGCTGTCGGCGAGATTCGTAAAAATCGCCCGTTTTCGCTCTGGTCCGAATATTTTCTGATCTCATCCAATAGGTTCAATTTTTGTGATGATTCTAATAAAAATTTGAGTAGTAAGATTTGTTTTAATAATATAGATTCACTAATATGTAGATATTTTAAAAATAAAAGACTAATATGGGTTGCCTCCCATAAAGCGCTTGGTTTAACGTCGTCAGCCCGACCTAATTCAGTTAGTGTTCAGGTTGACTAAGCATTAAAACCTCTTTAAAATTTGGTCGTCTATTTTGGAAATATGGTTTTAATCTATGTCCATTTACTTTAAATCTCACGTCCCGTTTTTAGATCTTCAATTTCTATAGTTCCATATGAAAATATTTGAGTTATGGTGAAAGGTCCTAACCATCGAGATTTCAATTTCCTAGGAAATAATTTCAATCTAGTATTATAAAGCAAAACTTCTTGTCCTTGTTCAAAATTTCTCTGATTAATTTTCCGATCATGCCATAATTTCATCCTTTCTTTATAAATCCTATCATTATCATATGATTCATTCCTTAATTCTTCCAATTCATTTAATTGCAACAATCTCTTCTCACCAGCTTCTTTCATATTATAATTAAATTCTTTAATCGCCCAATATGCTTTATGTTCTAATTCAACTGGTAAGTGGCAAGTTTTTCCATATATAAGCACTATGAGAGTCATTCCAATCGAGTTTTATAAGCGATTCTGTATGCCCATATGCAGTGTTTAGTCTTATAGACCGCTCGATCTATTAGGATTTACGTGACTTTTCTAATATACGCTTAATCTCTCGATTAGAAACTTCAGTTAATCCACTAGTTTGTGGATGATAAGCAGTTAATATCTTATGCATAATATTATACTTTTCTACTAGTTTGTGAATATATTTGTTTCTAAAATGAGTTCCTCCGTCAGTGATAATCACTCTCGGCATTCCAAATCTAGTAAAAATATTTTTTCATTAAAAATTTTGAAACACTTTTAGCATCACACCTAGATAAAGCTTGTGCTTCAATCCATTTGGAAACATAATCAACAGCTACTAATATATATGAGTTTCCAAATGACGGAATAAAAGGTCCCATGAAATCTAATCCCCAAACATAAAAAATTTCAACTTCTAATATAAAATTCAGAGGCATTTCATTTTTTCTTGATATGTTTCCTACTCTTTGGCATTTATCGCAGTTTTTATATATCTATATACATCTCTAAATAGAGTAGGCCAATAGAATCCAGATTGTAGAATTTTATATGTAGTTTTATCTATTCCAAAATGTCCTCCAAAATCAGAATCATGACATTTTTGAATGATTGGTTCAGTTTCTTCATAAGGCACGCATCTTCTAATAATTAGATCCTTACATTGCTTATATAAGTATGGTTCATCCCAAAAATATGATTTACTATCGTGAATGAATTTTTTCTATTGTTGCAAAGTTAACATAGGTGGTAAAATGTCACTTACAATATAATTTACTATTTCAGCATACCAAGGTATTTTCAACTCATTAATATTATAAAGTTGTTCATCAAGAAAATCGTCTAAAATTTCATTATCAATATTAGATAATTCATGATTTTCTAATCTTGATAAATGATCGACAATTTGATTATCGAGTTCCTTTTTGTTAACTATCTTAAAATCAAATTCTTGCATTAATAATATCCATCCGATTAATCTTGGTTTAGAATCTTTCTTTTGCATTAAATATTTTATAGCGAGAATGATCGGTATGCACGATACATTTAGTTCCTATTAGATAATGCTGAAATTTATTAAAAGCATATACAACTGCTAATAATTCTCTTTCGATAGAATCGTATAATTTATTTCGGCATCATTTAGAGTTTTACTAAGCATAATATATAACTTTGAAAATCTTATCATATCTTTGCCCAAGAACTGCTCCTATAGCATAATCATTAGCATCACACATAAGCTCAAATGGTTTCTCCCAGTTAGGTGAAACTATTATAGGAAATTCAAAAGAATTCAGGCATTCAGTTGTAAATTCAAATTTCTTGTCCTTTTCAAGAAGTTGGCATAGAGGTTTAGTAATTTTTGAAAAATCTTTAATATAACGCCTGTAAAATCCAGCATGTCCAAGAAAACTTTTTACCCCTTTTACCGTAGTTGGAGGTGGTAATTTAGCTATTACTTGAATTTTTGCAGGGTCTACTTCCATGCCTTTTTCCGAAATTTTATGCCCTAATACAATGCCGCTCGTAACCATAAATTGACATTTCTCCCAATTAAGAACTAAATTAGTTTTCTCACATACTTCAAATACTTTTTCAAGATGATTTAAGCATGTGTCAAATGTTGTTCCAAATACAGAGAAATCATCCATAAATACTTCTATTCCATTATCAATTAATTTACTAAATATAGACATCATACATCTTTGGAATGTTGCAGGTGCATTACATAATCCAAAAGGCATTCTTCAAAAAGTGAAAGTTCCATAAGGACTAGTAAATGTAGTTTTATCTTGATCCTCAGGAACAATTTGTATTTGATGATAACCGATATATCCATCTAATAAACCAAAATACTTATGTCCGGCTAATTTATCTAACATCTGGTCTAGAAATGGTAAAGGGAAGTGATCTTTTCCAGTGGCTGTGTTTAATTTCCTATAATCAATACATATTCGCCATCCAGTAACTTGTCTTATAGGGATAAGATCATTATTTTCATTAGCTTTGACAATCACCCTCCTTTTTTAGGTACACGAATGAATTGGGCTTACCCAAGCACTCGTCGAAATAGGATATATAATACCATTATCTAACCATTTTAAAATTTCTTTCTTAACAACTTCTTTCATTATCGGATTTAATCTCCTTTGTGGATCGGCTTTAGGTTTATGTTCATTATCTAAAATAATTACGTGCATACGGATTGAAGGACTAATTCCTTTAATATCTGCTAAAGTCCAACAAAAAATTTTCTTATATTTCTTTAAAGTATCTAAAAGTTTTTGTTCTTGAGATTCATTTAATTCAGATGAAATAATAACTGGTAGAGTTGAAGAATTACCTAAGTAAGCATACTTTAAATGATTAGGTAACATTTTTAACTCAAGTTCAGGAGGTTTAATAATTGATGGAACTATATTTTTTTCAGCGTTGTCTGTGTTATCCAAAAATTCAAATTTGTCTTGAATATAATCTAGTTCTTCATTTATCTCAGATTTTTCAATTAATTCAATATTTTCTTTTTCTAATTTTTCTTCATAATATTCTTTAAAATGTTCTTTTTGTAAATGATCAAGTACTTCCATTCGAAAACACTCATCATCTTTTTCTAGCGCAGGATATTTCATTGATTTAGCAATATTAAAAGTTACTTTTTGGTCATTTACTTTTATAGTTAATTCTCCTTTCTGAACATCAATCATAGCTTTTCCAGGGGCTAAAAATGGTCTTCCTAAAATGATAGGAATTTCTTTATCTTCTTCCATATCTAGAACAATAAAATCTACAGGGAAGAGAAATTTGTCCACTTTAACTAATACATCTTCAATAACTCCCTTAGGATATGTAACGAACGGTCGACTAATCGAAGAGTTACTGAAGTAGGTGAAATTTCTCCCAATCCTAATCTCTTGAAAATTGATAGAGGCATTAGATTGATTCTTGCTCCTAAGTCACACAAAGCTTTTCCATAGAATTTTTCTCCAATAGCGCATGGTATAGTGAAACTACAAGGATCTTTTAATTTTTCAGGAAGTTTTTTCTGAATAATAGCACTACACTCTTCACTAAGTGCAACCATTTCATTATCGGTAAATTTTCTTTTTTTATTTAGAATATCTTTCATGAATTTTACATAGTTTAGCATCTGTTCTAAAGCTTCTACGAAAGGAATATTTATCGTTAATTTCTTCAAAATTTCAAGGAATTTAGCAAATTGTTTGTCTTTTTTTATGTTGAATTAGTCGTTGAGGAAATGGTGGTGGAGGTTTTTCAACAGAAATTTTCATTGGTATTAAAGGATTTTTTAAGTTTGGATCTTGTTGATTCTTTTCCTTTTCAATTTCCACTTCCTCTTTTTGACTTTCAAGTTCTTTCTGAATTCGAGGTTCTAATTCTTTTCCACTTCGTAATTGTATTGCTTTAATTTGTTCATTTCCCTTGTCTTTGGGATTTATTTCCACATTACTAGGAAATGTTCCAGGTATTCTATTATTAAGTGCAGTAGCGATATGTCCAAGTTGAGTTTCAATATTTTTGATAGTTCGTCCCTTGATTTTGTAATTGGTTTCCTTGTATTTGTAATTGATTTCCTTGATTTTGTAAATGTTGACCCATATTTAATATTAATTCTTCTATAGATAATTTCTTATCTTTAAATTGAGGGTTATTATTATTAAATCCAGGTGGATAATTAGGTTTATAATTAGGATTTCCTTGATTAGATGGATTTCCTAATTGTTGTGTCATATTATTCATCCATGGTTGATTAGTTGTATTATTGTTCCAATTAAAATTAGGATGATTTTTCCATCCAGGATTATAGTAATTTGCATAAGGATTATTGGGTCCGTTGTTAATTGCATTAATTGTTTCATATTGAGATTGGGATTCTATAAGTTGTCCGGATGAATTTTTTTCGATATAGTTGGAGAGTAATTCATTCCAAAATGATCTAATTTTTTAGATATAGCAGACAATTTGTGAAGCTAACATAGATATTGCATCATTTTCATGAATACTAGCTATTTTTTCGGATTCATTCTATCAGCGAGGCCATTGAAAATTATTAGTTGCTATTTCTTCGATTAGTGCATAGGCTTCATCAAATGGTTTTGACATTAATGATCCTCCAAGTAGCAGCATCGATGATTGATCTTAAAGATCCTACTAATCCATTATAAAAAGTTTGGATAATTAACCAATCTGTAACGCATGATGTGGGCATTTCCTAAGAAGTTCTTTAAATCTCTCCCAAGATTCATATATTGACTCTCCATCAAACTGACTAAAAGAAGTTATATCATTTCTAAGCTTAGCGAGTTTTAGATGGTGGAAAATATTTGGATAGAAATTTTTGTGATAATTCTCCCCAAGTTTTAATAGATCCAAGTGCTTAACAAATTTAACCACATTTTAGCCTTATCCCTTAAAGAAAAAGGAAAAAGTCTAACTCTAATAGCATCGTTAGATACTCCTTCATATTTGAAAGTAGCACATAGTTCTAAAAAACTAGCAAGATGTAAATTAGGATCTTCAGTAGGTGAACCACTAAATTGATTATTTTGTACCATTTAGATAATTACAGGTTTAAGTTCGAATGAATTAGCAGCTACATCAGGGTTTTGAATAGCTAAATGAATTTCATCTAATGTAGGGTTGGCATAATCTCGTAATGGTCTTGGTTGATTGATATTTTCATTTTCAGGTATATTTGCCATTTGTGTTAAATTTATAATTTCTTTTTTCTTTTGTTTTCTAATTTTTTTAATTGTACGCTCTAATTCTGAATCGTAAGGTATTAAATTTTCGTTTCCAAATTTTCGCATACAATTTTATAAAATAAAATAGTCCGTTACTTTAGTAAATAATTTCTTTACTTCCCGACAACGGCGCATGAAACTCGACCCACTTTTAATATGTTTGCAATTTATGTTAATAGCAACGACACCAAAAACTTGATCCCGCTTTAAATATAGATATATGATTTAATGTATAATGTGGATTCTACGCAAGTATACGTATCGTATCAAGTAATACAGGGCTCTAGTGGAGTCCTGGTTATCGATCCCACAGGGAAGTTTTTAACAGATTTGTTATCAGCTAAATTTAAAGGAATTACTTACTAATAAAGTGAACAGAAATTCAAAGTAACTATAATAAACTAAAGTAAACTAATGCTTGAAATAAGTTGATTTAAATAATTTAGAAAAAGTATCCTTCTCCTTGTTTTTAGAAAATTAAGTGAATGATGAATTTAAATAGAATTTTGAAATTGTATTGTGACAAATAGGAGCATTCCTACTCTTTACCCTTTAGTCCAGGTGCAAAGAACATTGACTAATCCTATGTTTGATTATTGAATCTGCGACTAGGCTGGGAGGATACTGGATGCCACTTCAGAGCTCCCACGTTCCCCTCACCTGAGGGCTAACATTTACATTTCAGCTCTCAAACAGTAGGACCAAATTGAGTATTTTAGTCTGTCACACTAAAATATCCAATTCTACGCTCGATAATTAATATTTCCCTATTTATTTGCACCTGCCTTCCAAGGCTTTTGACTTCCCTGAATATTGGATGTAATTTTTACTATAGTTGATAATTCAACATATTTTAACTACTCAATTGGCCAGACTGAAAGTAAATTAAGTTTTAAGTAAAAATTAACACAATTTATTTATATTATATTAGGTGTTTCTATTTAATTTCATCATTCCGCATAATTTTCATAAACAAGGAGAAAGACTAAGAAAACTACTCAGAATGCATGGGAATAAAATAAAGCATGGATTTCATTTAAAGTTAACAACAATAAACAAAGATACTTATCTTAATTTCCTCCCCAAGCAGACTCCTTGAAGTTCCTTTGACTTTTCCTTCTAGTACAGCAAACTAAATAGCACTCAATTAAACTAATGAACTCACTAAACACACTCAAACTAAATGAAACTCACACAAATGACACTTAAGACACTAGAAAGAGACACAAAACACACACACAAATGAATAAAATTTGTCCTCTATTTATAGAGGTAGGCAAAGGTCCAAGGGGTGCTTAAACACCTCTTCAAAAAGTGTCCAGGTTCAATGTATATGCATTTTGAACTAGCTCGCCGTCGGCGGGAAACGACCTCGCCGTCAGCGGGGCTTCTAGAAGGTCTTGAAGCCGCGCGATCTCGGCGTCTGCGGGCTCGGGCTCGTTGTCGGCGAGGTAGTTATAATTCCTTCAGAAATTTCTCCTCACGATCTCGACTGCCGGCGGCCTCGATCTCGCCGTCGGCGAAGTAGTTATATTTGCATGAATTTCCTCCTTTTTGATCCAAATTTGCTCCATTTCATGCTTTTTTCTTCCATCACTTATAAATCTTTATTCCTGCAATAAAATAAAGAAAATACCTTTCTTTAAAGTGCAATTTCATCAAAAATAGATATGAATTTCTTGATGTATTTTTCTGTGATCACTGCTGCTCTATGAACTGATCATGCATGGTTTCATAAAAAGTAGATGATGGCTCAGCGGAAGTAGAGGGTCTAGAAGTAGAAGCTCTAACTGAAGTAGGTAATAAACCAGCAGGTGCTGTAGAACTCTTACCTCGCAGTCAATCATAAATGCTGACGCTTTCTCTTTCTATAGGCTTCATTGACTTGAGCTTTTCCTCAGAAAGCTCAGCAACTACTCCAGCACTTTGACATAGAGAATAGATCAGAGATGGAAAACCAAGTCCTGTAGATGTGCTAGAACAAGCAGTAGCCTCTACGGAATCATAAATAATGCTCCCTACATTATTAGACTTCCTCTCTTGAATGCAGTAGTTTAGAATAGCCCTATCTCTGGTAACTTCACTCAGATGATTGGATGGAAGGAGACGAGCTGAAATAAAGTAGTGTCATGCATTTGAAACACCATTAAGCTTAGAAGATGAAAAATTTACCCTTTTTCGATTCTGAATCTTCTAGGCTCCAGTACTATCAGCCAGGTAGGTAATGATCATGTCCAAATCTCCCTCAGATGGAGATAAACCTGAGTAATAACACCCAATGTTTGGCGGCAGGCCATAGAAAATGTTGATGCGTTCAGGAGTGAATCCTACTCCAACTCCTTGAACGAAAATCTCGTATTCTTCCGCATCCATGAAATTAGCATAAAATTATCTAACCACCGGGATAACGACAATAGTAGTGAAATAGCATAATCGTTGTCAGTTGAGTTCAACGATTGTTTCTTCAATTCTTCCTCTAGGATTATAAAAACTTCGCTCCGAGATAAACTTCCGAGTCATAGCAAAATCATTATATCGGAAGTATGCAGCAGCAGTGACAAACTTGCTATGATCAAAATTTTCTCGTTCCTTTCCTCACTTAGATTTGGGTGACATCTAAACGTGAAAGAAAAACGTGAAATAAATTGAACGGATCTAGGAATATAAACAAATTTAAGCTTTTCAAACTTGAGAAAGCTTAAAAATTCATGGATTTAATCATAAAAAATCAATTTTTTTCTCAAAATTTTGGTTTTTCTAGATGAGAGCAAAATCTATGGTGAAAATAAAAAATAATGAGTTTAGAATGTGGATCTGACGTCGAGATGAAGAAATCGGGTGATTTCAAGCCCAAAAACTAGAAAATCCGACTCTAAATGGGATCTCTAGGTGGTATTTTCGGGAAATACTATGGAGAAGGAATCTTAGGAGTCAAAAATGGTGTGTGGGGGGGGGGGTTTAAGAAGATGAGTTTTCGGGTTCAAGCCGAACCGGCACCTAGGCGCCAAATTCTGGTGCCTAGGCGCCAGACTCACCATTCCAAAAATTCGATTTAAATTAAATATTTTCCACCAAATCTTATTAAATTTGACTCTTAATTACTCTTATGAGAGTATTAATCCATTTTATAACCTCCAAATATTTTCATAATCAATTTAAAATGATAGTATAGATCCACATAAATGTATCCAAATTCTTCAATTCTATATCCTAATATCCATTCCAAATTCAATAACTTTCAGTACAAGACTTGTATCAAGGTTCATTGTTTTATAAATAACACAAACAACAACATATTCAAAACAAACATTCAAATCCAACAACACACATTGAACAATTTAAGCAAATACACAAATGAGATATTCAACACACAAACACAAGACTCGAACACACCTAACACACATATACGATCTATTTAACAGCGATCTTCAATTTCCATGTCTTTCGTAATGAAGTTCACTAGGACCAAAGGGATAGAACACCAACGACTTTGGAAATTCCAAAGCCATCTTTTCATCAATGCACTTATTCTTCGCGTACATTTCTACTTGAGCGTCATGACATACAGCCATATGATCAGATTGAAGTTTGGTTTGCCATTGCAAGTGTTTGTATTGGTGGTACATCTCATGGAGACGATTACCAATACTTTGAAGTTCCGCTTCAATCTTATCCATTCGACTAAACATTTTCTCCAGACTAACAACAATAATACCATTAAAATAAGGTTGAGGATCTTTAGGAGATTTGTCTCTTACCTCATTTCCATGATTTCCTCTATCCATTGCCTCCAAATCCTTCATAACTCCTCCAAAATGAATTTCTTTGCTCGAAATTAGTGTTTCTATGGGATTGGGGACGAAAAATAAGCTATATATAAAGAGATTTCGTGTGAAAAACTGAAGAATTTTGATTTTTCCACGATCTGTAACCGCGGCGCTTAGGCACCGGAATCTGGTACCTAGGCGCCGGATCATCTATACGCTAGTTATTCTGGTGCTTAGGCGCCGGTACCTCGATCAACTCTGATTCACTATCGTCGAATTTTGCAAAGTTTTGGTCATAAAAAGAGGTCTAACAAATGAGTATGATCAACACACAAACATAATTACAAAAAATTCAAATCACAAAAAATCACAAACGAAGGTTAACTTGATCTCCTTTTTACTCACATTTGACATGGAGTGGTCCAAGTACAATTTCTATATACTTCAAGAAAATGTTTAGCTTAAGCCAATAAAGACTCGTTAACCTTCTATTTCTAGAAGTTATATACAAATTCAGTCAAGACCAAGGCATAACCTTTCAGCAATAATTAAACTCAAACTAATAAATATGAGTTGCCTCCCACAAAGCGCTTGGTTTAACGTCGTCAGCCCGACCTAATTAATTGAATTAATCGGGTAGACTCAGCTCATAAGCCTCTTTGTAATTTAATTTCATTTCTCCCATATAAGGCTTTTGTCTTAATCCGTTAACTTTAAATATTTTTCGAGTTTTGGGATCTTTAATATCCACAGCTCCATAAGGGTATACTTTCTCAATTATAAATGGTCCCATCCATTTAGATTTTAATTTTCCAGGGAAAAGTTTTAAACGAGCATTAAATAATAATACTTCTTGTCCAGGCTCGAATATTTTCTTTGAAATGATTTTGTCATGCAATTTCTTCATTCTTTTCTTATAAATTCTTGCATTTTCATAAGACTCATTTCTAATCTCTTCCATTTCATTCAGTTGTAATAATCATTTTTCTCCTGTAGTATTCAAATTATAATTGAACTCCTTTATCACCCAATAAGCTTTATGCTCCAGTTCAACAAGTAAGGGACAATGTTTAACATAAATTAACCGATAAGGTGACATTCCGATAGGTGTCTTATAAGCTGTTCTATAAGCCCATAATGTAGAATCAAGTCTATCAACCTAGTCAGTTCTTTTAGGATTAACAGTCTTTTCTAATATTCTTTTAATTTATCTGTTTGACACTTTAACCATTCCACTTATTTGAGGATGATGAGCAGTTTCAATTCTATGCTTAATTCTGAATTTCTCAAGTAATGATTGAGTTCTTATATTTCTGAAATGACTTCCCCCATCTGTGATGATTATCCTAGGCATTCCAAATCTTGTAAAAATCATTTTCTTTAAAAATTTCAAAACACTTTTGGAATCACAGTTTGGTAAAGCTACAGCTTTGATCTACTTTGAAACATAATCAACTGCTAATAAAATAAAAATCTCGCCAGATGATGGTATGAAAAGTCCCATAAAGTCTAAACCCCATACATCAAAAATTTCGATTTCTAATATAAAGTTTAGAGGCAATTCATCTTTTCTGGATATATTTCTCATTTTTTGACATCGATCACAAGTTTTCACATAATCTACAACATCTTCAAATAAGTAGGCCAATAAAATCCAAAACTTAAAATTTTAAATGCAGTTTTATCTACTCCAAAGTGTCCTCCAAATTCTGAATCGTGACATTTTTGAATAATTGCAAAAGTTTCTTCATAAGGTACACATCTTCGAATCACAGAATCTCTTCCTAATTTAAATAAATGAGGATCTTCCCAAATATATGATTTATAATCATTCTTGAATTTCTTAAAGTATTTACTATTCATCCCATATGGTAAAATATTGCTAACCAAGAAGTTAACTATATCTGCAAACCAAGGCATTTGTAATCCTTGAATGACATAAAATTGCTCATCCCGGAATTTCTCATTTATATTTTCTTCATAAATCTTCTCATTATTATTTTTGATTCTTGATAAATGATCAGCAATTTAGTTGTCCGTCCCTCTTATGTTCATAATTTCAAAATCAAATTCTTGCAAAAGTAAAACCAATCTGATCAATCTAGGTTTAGCATCCTTTTTAGATTTTAAATACTTAATAGTAGAATGATCTGTATGCACGATACATTTTGTTCCAAGAAGATATGGTCTAAATTTATCAAATGCATATACTATTGCTAAAAGCTCTTTTTCAGTAGTAGTGTAATTTATTTGAGCTTCATTAAGAGTTTTGATAGCATAGTATATAACTTTGAAAATCTTCTCATACTTTTGTCCTAATACAGCTCCGATTGCATAATCACTTGCATCGCACATTAATTCAAAAGGTTTATTCCAATCAGGTGCAACAATGACAGGTTCAGTGATTAACTTTTCTTTCAGAATATTGAACACATTCAGGCAATCTTCATTAAATTCAAATCTAGCTTCTTTTTCTAATAAATGGCAAAGAGGTTTAGCGATTTTAGAAAAATCCTTTATAGATCTCTTATAAAATCCAGCATGACCCTGAAAACTTCTTACATTAGTAACAGTAGTAGGTGGTTGCAGTTCAACAATAATTTTCACTTTTGCTTCCATCCCTATTTGTGAAACTTTATGTCCAAGTACAATGCCTTCTGTGACTATAAATTGACATTTTTCCCAGTTTAGAACTAAATTTGTTTCTTCACATCTCTTCAAAACTTTCTTTATATTTTCCAAGCGAGATTCAAAAGAAGTTCCAAAAACTGAAAAATCGTCCATAAATACTTCAATTCCTTTATCAATCAAATCACAGAATATTGACATTATACATCTTTGAAAAGTTGCAGGTGCATTGCATAAACCAAAAGGAATTCTTCTAAAGGTAAATGTTCCATAAGGACTTGTAAATGTTGTTGTCGGCATATTTTTAGGTTAGTGTGTTGTATTTTGAAAAGGGGTCGCCTATAGAAATTGTCGGCAAATTTTAGATTTTAAATTTAATTTAAATATATATATATAATTTAGAAAGTAGCATTCGATTTTGAAAATAATTTTAAATTTGAAAATTTTAAGATATGAAATCAAATTGATCTCACATCCCAGAATAGTTTATATAAATGAGCGCCACATCACAATTGTGTATCTTTCCCGAAGAATAGACACACTACTTGATGATGGGGCTCGATTAAATAAACTAGAAGATTTGTGACATCCGTTTGGCTTGCGAACCAATTTTATAAGCCGACAAGTTCCACTGCTTAATACAAAGAAATTAAGCAGGGTTTATATTACCTGGGTTCTTAAAGTTCCCTATAAGGGCAAGCCCCTATAGTTAATTACATCTTAAATAATGGGAATCATTTAAGAAAACTCTCGATAATGATCGATGGTTTTGCTCTCGAGAATTTCAAAGTTTAAGGTTTTCGAAAGATTGAATTTTGGAAATTTCAATAGGGAATGGATTAAATTTGGAACAGTTTATTTTAAGAGTCGAAGGGAGAGAAGTAGGAGAAGGCGAGAATCCAAGAAGAATCTTGGCAACTTCCCAAACTATCCTATTGTTTGGCTTCGATTTGGGAGTTTATTTAATGTTTTGATCATGACGATTTTAATTAATTAAGACTTATATTTGTATGACGCGATCATGCAAATAGCCTCGAAGATGTGAGGGTTTATGTAGTACCAAACGACTACCTCGGAGTCCTAAACCGGTTAGGGCTTAATTTACATAACATGATTATGCAAATGCCTAACGAAAAGTTGAGGATTTATGTTGCACTAGGCAAACTACCTCAAAATCGTATGGATCAGTTATTTAATTCTAAAAATAGTTTTGCTGATGTAGATTTCAGTTTTGCTGACGACGATGGCCGTGCTGCCCACCATGCTTCGAACTCCTTGTTGTTTCAGAGGTTTAATTTTAGAAGTCATAAATCAGGAGATGAGAAAAGTGTTTTGGTTTAGAGAAAATCTTAAGATCCACGTGTTTTTAATATTTTTTAATTAAAACAAATCTTAAAGTTGATTAAACAGAACCGATTAAGATCCCACGGTTCCGTCATCCCGGCACCATTACTTTCATTGAATTCACTTAGTCCAGATGAATTTGCTAAACTCAACTGAATGAGTTCCACACTTTCATTTAGACCAGTGGGAAATCCCGTTAGCAACACGTGGGTTACATCATCCGAGGTATTCCCGATCATTCAACGAGACGTTTTAATTTAGTTTCAATTTTAGTTTTGTGTTCTGTTCGTGATTAAATTTTGAGTTGTTTTATATTTTGAAATGTTGTGGCGGTGAATTTTATCTTGTAATGATTTTTAATTTAATTTTGGTTTCAGTTTAGGGACTATCCTAAAGGTTTTGGTTTTCATGCAACAGTTGTTTATCATGCAAGAAAAGTAAGTGCGATGCGATAAAGTAAATTGTAATAAAATAAAAGCGTACCTAGAGGGTCTTCCCGTCATCCCAAGCTTAGCTCAGAGAAGTGTTGCTTCGATCTGAGGGTTGTGTCACCTTCGATTGGGTCCAAGCAAGCCCCAGATGAAGTCCCTGGCCTGGTGAATTGTCCAGGTATAATTTTGACCAAGCCCGATATCAACGTTTGGAGTACGGAACGGATGGGTGGCACGGAGAGGGGGCTTTCACTTGGGGAACTCCTTCTCTTGGTCTTGTGCGGGTGTGGGTGAGTTTAATTTGACTTTGGTGGAGGATTTGGGAGTGTCTGTTCGGCTCGAGAATTGAGCTCCAAAATTGAGCTCGATTAGTGGGGATTAGGGCGAGAGAGCGGTGGGGATCAAATGCTCACAGGTGTGGGGGAGAGTCTGGAGTGATTTTGGCAGAGTTTCCTTAAGGTTGGTTTAGCACCTCTTCATGGCCGAGAGGGGTGAGGTTTAAATAAGAGAGGCTGGAGGGCCTCCAAGGGGGAGTTAGGGACTGGGATCAGCTGCTCTTGGCAAGGGAAGAACAGTGCACTGATGGCCCACTGGGCATGGGGTAACTCGAGCAAGGGAGAATTTCAATGTTTGGCTCCTTCCAAGGTCTCGGCCATGGTGTTATCCGACGACCCGGGCGGGCTGGCCGCGAGGCATGAGTCACCATCTTGACCGGGGAGGTCGGGGCTTGGCAATGGTGAAGTCGGTTGGGTTTGGACATGTGTAAAGGAGTTGGATCGAAATGGCATGGGGGCATGGCTATTTTGGCTCTAAATGGGTCGACCCATCATTTTGGGTTAGGTGCACCACCCAAGGCTTGGTTTAGGTTGAAGAGAAAGTGATTTGGATCAGCTTAATTAGTGGGGTCAAGTCACGATCCAAGTACAATTAGGATTAAACATGGTTTAGGGGAGACATGGAAATGGTTAATCACCTTAAGGGAATGTGGAAGGGATCTCCTCCTTTTGCCCAATGTGGTAAGGTCACATGTGAACAACTCACATGGCTTGCATGTGGCTTAAGAGTGGCTTCATGGCTTATATATGGCTTGGGAAAAGTTGGCTTGGTTTCATGAAAGTGGGTTTAAGGAATTTTGGTATTTTAGTGGACAAATTTCATGAAGCTTGATTTGGAACTATTTGGTTATTGATTTTGGAACTTAGGAAGTGTTTTAAATCATAGGTATGATGAGAGAAATTTCATGTGGGCTTTTGGAATAAGTTTTGGGCTTTTAAATTTGTTTTGGATGGGTTTTTAGGAAGGTTTAAGAAAGTGGGCTTTTTAAGCTTGGAAATAAATTGGTGGATGGGAAATTTGTAAAAGTTTGGGCCAAATAATTGTTGGGTTTGGTTTAGGGATGTGTCATGAGTGATTTGAAACAAATTTGAGGTGGTTTGGGTTTGAATTGGGTTGAATTTGGGCTTTTTGGTAAAGTGGCAAATGGTAGGCCAAATTAGGTTAACTTGAGCTAATGTTGGGCTAATGTTGAAATTGGTGTAAAATTAATGTTGAGAAATGTTTGTAGGGCTGTTTCAAAGAGGTTTCAACTTTGGTTGGGTTTGGATTTTGGGGTTTGGGCCTATTTGGGTTAGGTTTAGGTGTAGGCCCATGTAAGGAGTTTTGGCTTTGGGTTGGATTTGAGTTGGGTTTGGGTTCAAATTTTGGGCAAATCATGTTAGTGTTTTGTTTGTAGGGATGTTAGGGAAGGTTTAGAAAAGATTTGGGGTTAATTGGAGTTGAATTGGATTAGTTTGGGCTAAGTTTGGATCATGGGTCCAAATTGGGCTTTAAGGTCAAAAGTGAAATTGGATTCAAATGCCAATCAAATTGGGCTTGAATTTGGTCTAGATTGGTGTTGGGGATGTTGAATTGAAGTTTAGAATTGAATTGGACCAGAATTTGGGTCAATTGGGTAGGTTTGGTTTGACATTGGGTTCACTTTGGGTTAAAATGGGTCAAATTGGGGATTTTGACAAAAGTGGGGTAAATTGACAAAATTGGCCCATGGTGTAGTTGAACAAAAAGAAATTGGGAATATTTGGGATTTTCTGGAATTTTCTGAGAATTTTTGGAATTTTCTTTTGGATTTTTGGGTCAAGAGGGGCATTTTGGTAATTTGGAGGGTATTGGGGGTATTTTTTGGAATTTTGGGTATTTTGGGTAAAAATGGTCAATTTGAGTGGTGGGAGAATGTTTAGGATTGATTTTGAGGAATTTGGGTGATTTTGGAGCATTTTGGAAAATTTGGGTAATTTCGAGGGTTTTGGGTAAGTTAGGCGAGTACGGGGTCCCGGGGGTCAAAAATTGAAAATTTAGAAAATTGAAGATTGGGTAAATGTAAGTGGAATGAAATCATTTTGGTTGAGCCATGAAGCCATATGAAGCCCACATGAGCCATGAAGGGACTCATTTGAGGCATTCACTATGTTGTTCCTGACCCTCTTAGCCATGGGCTTAGGGGTTAAGGACCATCCATGTGAATCACCTTCATGAGTCAGGAGGTCAAGTTGGGTATGGGTGTGGTTTTAGTAGGTGTGTGAAAGTGTAGTGTAGTTTGTGTGTAAGTCAGCCCTCACCAGACCAGGCCACCCAGGGCAGTCCTAAGGCCAAAGAGTCCTATAGGAACTCATCTTTTAAACTTCCACATTTGATTTCAACCCTCTAGGTGATTAGGGGTCTACAATCAAGTTTGTGGAGTTTGCAGGGAGTTAAGAAGTGGTTTGAATTTCTAAGTGGTGGGTCCCAATTCTAATCCTCTAGGATAGTCGAAGGAAAAGCCTAAGGCTAGACCCTAAGTACTAAAAAAGAAGAAGACCTCATCGAAAATGAGGTCGACAAATGGACCCCAATAGGTGTGGTGAGTCGACGGAGCACACCGCGCGTATTGGTGTTGACCGAAGCGATCAACAAAACCAACACAAAAGTCCAAGTGACAAACTTGGGACTGAGTAGAAGAGTTTCCGTCGGGGAGTGTCAAGTATATCTGCGAGGCTCGGAGATTCACGAACTCTCGGCGGGGAAAGGAAAAGGAGGTGAATCCCAAATCACATGATCTGGGGGAATTTCTATTTAGATTTCATTTTGTTTCAGTTTAAGTTTTGATGTGTGAGCTCAGATTTTAGTTTGAGTTTCAATTTAGATTGAAGTTTTGTTAAAATTAATTTGAAGGGATTTGAACTTGAAATGAAAATTGGAATTTTGTGGTTTTAGATGTAACATCTCCAACCTCGAAAATTTGAATTGATTGGATTGAACCATTACAATGAGGAAAGAACTCAGAGCAATGCAGTATTAGATGTAAAATCCTTAACCTCAACGGCTTGATTTGGTGTGCTTCATTGCAATAGGGAGAGAACCTAAAGCAATGCGGTATTGGATGTAAAATCCTTAACCTCAAAAGTTTGATTTTGATGTATTTCATTGCGATAGGGAAAGAACCTAAAGCAATGCGGTATCGGATGTAAAATCCTCAACCCCAAGAATTTGATTTTGATGTATTTCATTGCGATAGGGAAAGAACCTAAAGCGATGCAGTATCGGATGTAAAATCCTCAACCCCAAAAGTTTGATTTTGATGTATTTCATTGCGATAGGGAAAGAACCTAAAGCAATGCAGTATCGGATGTAAAATCCTCAACCCCAAGAATTTGATTTTTTTTTTGGTAATTGATTTTGCAAAGATTTGTGGCGTTGACTTGAAAAGTGTGGAATTTTGGTGTTTCGGGAATTTCATGAAAGTTGTAAAAGATTTTTGTGGAAAGAAACAGATTAGGAGGGAATATGTAGATGCTACATATCCCATTCAAAAGAGTTGATCGAAAGTTGCTGGTTTGGATTGGATACAATTCCTCGCCATCGAATCCAGAATCGAAAACCTCATGGCTCCGTGTCAATGGAATCGACCGCTTCCATCCCAGACAAGGGAGAGAGTAGAACGGATTAGATTTCAGATTTGGAAGGTTGAGTTTGAATTTGATTGAGATTTGATTTAAGATCAGGAAGGTTGAATTTGAATTTGATTGAGATTTGATTTAAAATTTGTGTTCATTTTGTTTGTCCTTTAACGATTCAAATTTATTTTATCGTTCATTTAATGTTCACGTGAATTTGGCGTTCATCATTTTTTATTTAGATTTTTAAGGAAAGTTTTCTTTTATTCTTTTTGTTTCTTTTCTGTTCTTTGTTCGAAGTTCATTTAACTTTAATGGCGTTTCCCGATCGATTTGCACAAAAGAGGTGAAGGCCAAAATGTGACATGGTCACTTTCATTCCAATCATGTTGAAGATACATCATACAACTCGATCTGGAGTACATCTCATACAATCCATGTAGACTCAAAACGGACTATGTATGATCTTTGTCGATCCATCCAAAAAGGCATACGTCGAAAATCCATGTACGAATAGTGAGGTACATGGTCGATAACATCACCTTCCAAGCCATCCTTGGCAAGGATGTCGTATGGATGTACGTTGGAGGTGTGATAGTTTCCATGTAACTCACGGCTCATAAGGCCGGAGGCTCTCTAGCTACGGGTCCGTCTGGAAGTGGTAAGGTGCTCTCCTGTCATCCATCCTTCGAAAGTAAGCGAGATCCGCTTCATTGGTACTCCCGGTATGCAATGTTTAGCGACATCCGCTCCGTTGCCCTTTAGTATCATGACGGAACCTACCGGTAATGGTATCTTTACTCGGCCACCTGTCTATCCGGAGGTCGGATCCGAACATGATATTACACTCGTTCGGAAAAGAGACTATGCGAAAGGTCCGACAAAGTCGTGGTGATCTATGTGCGGGGGTATGCAATCACCCTTCTTGTAAATGTTAATGATGCAGCTGTTGGGTATGCAATCTGCTGGCGATACCCTCCACGTTATCATTCTCTTTACCATCCTTTTGATGACTAATGGCATTGGATCTACCTTGCCATGACGGAGTATCCCCGGTGGGTTTCCCTTCTGTCTTCTCGCGAAGTTGTAGCGACATCCACATTGTATTGTAATTCTCCCTTTCCCACGGCATCCATCTCCGGGGTTCCGAGTAAGTGTTTTCTCTTAGGCGGCCTCGCTCGACCCATTCTTTTCAAATCTCGGATGCGGTCCACGATTTGTTGTTGTTCGTATTCCGAGAACACGTCCGTATGTAGCTCGAGGCCTTCTAAGTATATTGATCCTCCTGCCTCGATTCTCTCGAAGTTTTCAAAAGTTTGCTTCTCGACATTATGCATTCTTTCTAGCTCGTATTACGGAATAATATGCAAATGGCGAGGCCACAGTGACGTCTTGTGGGATATATGGCTCAATCCCTTCGTGTTCTCCTACATACCTCGGCTCCTCGGGGATGGTCTCCGTCGGGACATCCTCCGGGGTTGCTTCTGCAACAAAATCATGCATTGCTGGTGGCTTTATCTGGTGGCGTGGTAGCCTTCCTTCTTCTGATCTTCTTGAGATTTCCCTGGTCTCTTCTGTTATCCTCGGAGGCGGCCTCCTTTCTTCGAGTTCTCGGCGAACCGGTATTCTTGAAGTATATGCACTCGGTAGTAGCGATGCGCCTCGTCGCGCTGGTCCGTTGCTAGTTTAGTTAGCATCTTGCGGATACGGCGATTTTTATTTCTTCGCCGAGTTCTTCGTGAGAGTAGCTCTTCGTACTTCCCGAATCTTTGTGGGCGCGGCGGCCGACAAGCCTGCCCTCTGTCGTAGCGACTACGGACATGATTCTCTTGTCCTCCTCGGTGTTTGTTTTCCTATTCTTCTGTCTTCGGGTTGGTGGCTTGGGCCACCCACTTTCATTCTTGTCGGACCGGGCGGTTCCTCTCGGTCAGCCGGGACCCGGTCACCTTCCTCGTTTTGCGAGCTCGCCGGTGCGAAGTCCGAGTCGATCTCTATTATCGCTCCATCTTTCACCCTCTTTTCGTCGAGTGCAAGGCTTACGCCATTTCTAAAGTTCGGGACCAACCGCCCGTTCGACATTTCCCTGCGAAAAGACAAGGAAAAGGATCAGGGGCTATACTAAGAACAAGAACATTAAGAAAATGTTTATTAGAGACAGAGTTTTCTTTTTTTCTCTCTTTTTTTTATTATTCCTTTTGTATTTTTAAATTCAACAGGAATGAAGTGGGAAAAGATCGGAAAAAGATTTTGATTTGGAAGAGAGAACAAGGAAAACTTTATTATCATGATTTTATTTATTTTAGCACATTTTTTATTATTTTTTCCTTTTATTTTGTTTTGTTAACGATTTTTTTGTTATCCATTATATATATATATATATATTTTTTTTTTATTTTTATTATTTTTTTTTGGGTTCGGACCCAGTCATAAGTAATTACTTCACCCGTGCTTCTAGGGATGAAAAATTCATTCCTTCGAAACATCAGGTAGCGTAATACTTCTTCAAGTATCGTCCGTTGATCGGAAGCATATGTCGTTCTCCTTGGCAATTCACTAGTCGGTAGGAGCCTCCCGAGTGAGGCTGCCTCAGCCACAAACGGCCCTTCCCGAGTGGGTTCAAATTTTCCTCCTATCTTGCGGTGTGCAAGGATAGGTCTCTTGAGAACGAGAACTAAGTCACCAACTTTGAAGGTTCTTGGGCGGACCCGATCTGTCATGGGCTTGAACCATCTTAGCTTGGTATAGTTCTAAATTCTGCTTGCGCTGCAAGTCTTTTCCCTTCCGGGCTTTCCAATTCCTCTGAGTCGTAATTTGGCATTCTCTTATGTCGTGATTTTTTTGCAACCGCAATTCCGAGTGAAGGAAGCTCGGACCTCTAAGGGTAACGTCGCCTCGACCCATACACCGGAGCGTAAGGTGTAGCTTGAGTAGGAGTTCTGAAGGTTTTCCGGTAGGCCCATAAGGCTTCTAATAACTTCTCGTGCCAATTTCTCTTATTATCGTCCAAAGTTTTCTTTAAAATTTGAACGAGAGTTTTATTAAAAGCCTCGGCCAGGCCGTTTGCTCTTGGGTAGTAAATTGTTGAATACCGCCAGTCGATTCCGTGTCTCCTGACAAAATTGTTGATTTGCGTGCTTCTGAATGCTGACCCATTATCTGAGATGATCTGCGCGGCACTCCAAAACGGTAGACAACTTGGTTCTTGAAAAGCCGTAGCACGTGGTGTGCTTTCACTTCTACGAGTGGAACTGCCTCTACCCACTTGGAAAAGTAATCTGTAGCCGCAAGAATGAAGCGATGTCCTTTTGAAGATAGTGGTTCTATTGGACCCACTATATCTGTGCCCCAACATTCAAATGGCCACGACGCAATTGTTGGATGTAGCACATTTGGAGGTTGGTGTAGAACCACTCCGTGCACTTGGCATTGGTGACAGCTCTTGGCGATTTTCATGCAGTCTGTCATCATCGAGGGCCGATAGTACCCTAGTCTTTTAACTTTCATTTTCATCTTCGGACTCGGCCGGTGAGGGCCACGAGTCCTGAATGCACCTCTTTAACAATTTCACGGGCCTCGGACCCGCTTAGGCACCTTAGCCACATTTGATCGAAAGACCTTCCGTATAACATGTTGTTTATTAATGCGTAGGACGAGTTCTCTTCTTGATCGATGGGCTAACGACCTATCGTCTGGTATTTTTTCTGTTTGCGAGTAGTCTATTAATGGTTGTCACCAATCTTCGTGTTTTTACGTCGCTTCTTTGCAGCTGATTCTTCTTCTTTTTCGATTTGTGTATTGTGTCTATGTCGAGTCGTGATAGGACACGGCGTCCGTGAGCCGACACTTCCACCGATTCATCTTGCAAGCGAGGCAAATTCTTTTGCGAGGCGGGCTAACGCATCTGCTAAAGCGTTTTCTTTTCGGGAATTTTGTAGATCGTCACATTCGGAATCTGTTCCAACAACCGTATGGCATACTTGGAAGTATTGCTCGAGTCTTGGCTTTAAAATTCGTACTCGTCCGGCGATCCGTTGAATGATTAACTCGCGAATCCCCGTAGATGTTGATGTTTGTTATCCCCATTTGAATAGTTAATTCCAGTCTCGTTACGAGAGCTTCGTATTCCGCTCGTTGTTTGTACACGGCTCTGTTAAGTGGTAGAAGTATCTTAACATCCCCCGCTCCGGTGTTATAAAGATTAGTCCGATTCCTGCCTTACAGAGCACTATCACTTGCGATTCTTCGTCTTTGTGTGCTGAAGATGCTCCGTCGAAATATAATTCCCAACGTCGATCATCGAGATTTTCTAAGTTCATTATTTGTTCATCCGGCAAGTCGTCATTGAGAGGAGATTCTGCCGGCAAAGGGTGTCTTTGCGAGGAAGTACTGCTAGGACTTGTCCCTTTACGGCACGAAGAGGCATGAAAGTTATATCGAATTGCAATAATATCATTGACCACCTGGCAAGTCTGCCAGAAAACATTGGACGGGTCATCAAGTATTGCAATGGATTAAATTTTGAGATCAGGTTGACCTTACGAGAAAGCATGTAGTGCCTGAGCTTTTGAGCGGCGAAGATCAGGGCCAAACAGTGCTTTTCAATTGTGGGATACTTTGCTTCCATCAGAAGTAAACGACGGCTTAGGTAGTAAAGAGCATTTTCTTTACCCTCATCATTGACACAGGCTAACGGGGCTCCGAGAGAGTCGTCTAAAGCCGCGGTATAAAGTATCAACGGTCTACACCGAGGCCGGGGCTGCTAAGACGGGAGGTGTCATTAAATATTGTTTAATGTCCTCGAAGGCCCTACGGCATTTCTCTTACCAAATAAATTTGGCATCCTTTTTAACTAATGCGAGAAAGGCTGACACCTACACGACAAGTTCGAGATAAAGCGTCGAAGATATGCCAACTTCCCTTGAAAAGATCGTAGTTGTTTTAAGGTTACGGGAGGTGGCATTTCTAAGATAGCTTTAATCTTTTCCGGGTCGATTTCAATTCCACGATGTCGGACAACGAATCCTAAGAATTTCCGGAGGTGACGCCGAAGGCGCATTTTAAGGGATTCATCTTAAGGTTAAATTGTCTTAATCGTTCGAAAACAATTCTCAAATCATACGAGGTGGTTTTCCTTTACTTTGCTTTTGATGACCACATCATCCACGTAGCATTCGACTTGATTATGGATGAGATCATCAAAAATTCTTGTCATCGCTCTCGGTAGGTTGCTCCTGCGTTCTTCGGTCCGAATGGCATCACCGTGTAGCAATATACTCCGATCGGCGTTCCGAATGCTATAAGTTTTTCATCTTCTGGAGCCCTTTTTATCCGGTTGTATCCTCGAAGATCCATCCATGAATGAGAATATTTCATGTGTTGAAGCAATGTCGATCATTAAATTCGGGATCGGTAGAGGGAATTCATCTTTTGGACATGCCTTGTTTAAATCTCCGAAATCCACACAAATTCGATCCGACCATTCTTCTTCCCGATCTGGTACCACATTGGCTAACCAAGTCGGGTATTGTTCTTCACGGACAAATTTAGCGTCTATTAGCTTTTTAACTTCAGCTATGACTTGTTGTTCGATTTCTAGACGCATTCTTCTGGGACCTTGTTTGACTGGAACAGAAGTAGGATCCACTCCTAGTTTATGGACTGCGACCTCTAGAGCTAATCCTGGCATCTCATCGTAGCTCCAAGCAAAACAGTCTTTAAATTCCATTAATAACTTGATTATTTCTTTGGACTCTTCTCTATTGAGTAAGGAGCTAACAAAGGTAGGTCTAGGCTCTTCGCTAGTACCTAAGTTAACTTCCGTTAACTCATCTATTGTAGATTTGATCTCTTCTTCGAACTGCGGTGGAGCGTCTCCAATTTGCGGATCTTGAGCTCTTCCGTAGTTTCCAAGCGAGTCTTCATTAGACTCGCAAGTGACAACCAAGCAAAATTCGGTATCGTCGACCGATCCTGTCGTGCCGAATCCGAGACCATGCTTTGAATTGGGTGGATGACCGGAGTTATTCCATAATTTTACAAAATGTTGTGATTGACCTTTTCTCCATTGTCGAAGTAAGAAACCACGCTGAATTAAATTTTGAACACAGGGAGAGTACCACTCAACAGGTAATTCCATTAATTCTGATGAAGTAGCATCTTCAGATTGTACATTATTTTCAGTTTTGGTGGAAGGACCACGGTAGAATTTGATGGGCTTTGCACCGCCGCTACGTACCTCTTTGACCACCATACCCTCGATCTTATTAGAATGGATCGGGGTCAGGGTCATAGAATGTACATAGTGGTTAATCTTCTCGTACATTGATTTATATTCCTCGTTCTTTTCATCTTCGAGAGAGATCCTGAATTGCAGCTTCTTCCGACTTATTGTCGCTGCTTCTTGCTTGATTTCTTTTTCTTCTTCAGAATTGTCTTCTTAATCAACATTGATGGATGGTTTCCTCTGTCCAACTGTCTTAACGTCTCTGCCATGACCTCGTCCCCGGCCTCGACCTCGGATGCGAGTTGTGGAGAAACCTTCACCATCTCGCCGTAAGGGAGCGGTGAGTGACTCGTTGGACTAGAACTTCGAGGTTCTTCGTCGTCCCGAACTTCCTTTGCTTCATTCGTTATGGTATCTCTGGAGAAGATTGTTTTCTTCGGAGGTGCGTAATAAGTCTGCATCTTCATGGATTCCAATTTCATGTACGGAGAATGGTTGTAAGTCACCTTCGATGCACTCGTTCCCCTCCATCGTAGTATTTGATGCATCGATGTAGAGATGATGGTACCATCCGGTTTTCATGTATCCATGGTCGGCCCGAGTAGAGCGTTGAATGAAGTTTCGAATCAATTATGTGAAATTTCGCGGTTGTCTTTGCTAAGTCACCGGTCTTCATTAGCAGGTGTTATTGATCCGAGGGCTCTTTCTCCTTTACGGTTGAATCCTCTTAATAACATTTTGTCCGCTTCAAGCTCGCGAGCATCAATTTCCAAGTATGCTTAGCGTTCGAAGATTCATTATATTGATTGATGCTCCTGGATCCACCAATACTGCGGAGAGTGTAAACTTCCCAATTAGTAGTCGAAATGTACAACGGTCGGTTGTGGTCTGCTGTCCCAAGTAGTAGGTCATTGTCCGTGAAGGTAACACCTCGCTGTTCCTTTAATGAGCAAACCTTGCCTAAGGAATCTCCGGTCATTTGAGCTAAGCAAATTTTTGGATCAAGTAAGGCCTTGATCAGAGCTTCTCTCATCTCCTTTGATAAGATGAGAGCGTCGTAGATGCTCAATTTGGGTGGTAGTTTCCTAAGATAGGCTAGCACGTTGTAGTCCACTTTATTTTCATGTGTCTCGGTTTCTTCCCGAATGGGTATTTCTTCTCGCGGGTTGGTTCTTCCTGAACAACCACCGCTTTCCTTTGTCCTTTGGACCCATTCTCGGAGGTAGAACTCTTCCACTTCTTAAGTTGACTTCGTGATTTCTTCGAATCAAGTATTGAGTTTGTTGGTGTCTCCTTCGAATCGGAATGACGGAGTTCTTCCGGATTAGCTTCGGAGTACGAAGGCTCTAACTCTATTGTGATCGGAGCTCCTCGAAACTCGCAAATAGATTCGTTGCTTGTTGAACTCTCGTAGCCTCCTTGGTGGATGTCTTCTTTGTCATTGTGATCGTCGAGATTGTGTATGATTTGAGAATTGTTATTTGTATCAAAATCGATGTCCGGATTATGTTGGTTTTCGCTAGTTACATAATCGTTAGAAACAGTCAAAACGTAGCCAACACCATAACCCTTATCATTATAAGATCCCACCAGAGTGAGCAAATAATCATACAAAGTCAGAGGTTCGAGGGATTTCTCCCCCGAATCAGAAACAACCATCCTAGGATAAGCAACCCCTAGTCTAGCCTCAGGAGCCTCGGTATTCTCTTCTTCATCAATTTTCTTCTTTTCTTCAATCGTCTCTTGTTGAGGTGGTTCTTCTATCGCAAGTGATAGTGCCGACTTGACAGGTTTCGAACTCTGAATTGAGGCTCGCACCGAAGCGGTTTGGATGCGATCCAAAATCTTCTTCGAAGACTTTGTCCAAGCGGTAGTCCATCCATCATCAGTCGCATAGGGATCTATCGGAACAATGAGATCCGTCGAGATAACATTGACGGAACCTCCTTTCCGGGGTTCCTTCATGTATTCCTTCGGGATCGTTATGTTCCCTTTTCGAAGATTGTCGTTGAGCCAACTTTTGAAGGTAATACAATCTTCTATCTTGTGTCCAAGCATCCGGTGGTAAGGGAAAAAGTTGGGATCACCTTTCTTGTCGACTTCTTCTGGTTTCTTAGGCTCTGGCATTTGGAAATCTGGAGTCTTCATCAGACTGTGAAAAATTTTCGGCACTCGCCTCATTCTTGAACGGATACTCCTCGCTCAGAAGCTCCCTTAACGTACGTTGTGGACGAGGCGGTTGTTCATACTGTTGAGATGACTGATAGCTGGGTCGGGGTTGCTGGTAATTCTGTTGAGGTTGCTGATAAATTTGCTGCGGCCGTTCTGGCGGTATTTGTATTGGCTGCTTGCCTTTATCGACTGCTGCGACGATCCCGGACTTCTTTTCAAAAGTTTTCACGGGCTTCTGTTTGTCTGTTTTGTCGATGAAACTTAATTGCTTCGCCTCCTCTTGCAAGCTTCCGGCCTTGCTTAACAACTTCTCGAAAGTCTTAATAGTAAATCCCTTGAGAAGAAGTGCTATCGGGCCATGAATGCTCTTAAGTAAAATGCCGACTGCATGCTGTTCTTGCAGCTGTGGCTCACACTTCATACTTAGATTCCTCCATCGAAGTATGTAGTCCACCAAAGTTTCGTTCGGCTTCTGCTTCTCTACCACTAAATCACCTATAGTGATGTGGTGCTGAGCTCCGGCAAATCGCTTGATGAAGAGGTTCTCTAATTCGAAAATGTCTTCACCGAACCGTTCGGTAATTCCGCATACCAATCAAAGGCGATCCACGACGAGCCGCCGACAAATTGTCGGAAGAGTAAAGCATCACTTCCGCCGGCATTGCAACAACCGGCACGAAAATGTGCAACATGCTGCCGAGGGTTTCCGGTTCCATCAAAGGTCTTGAACGGAGGTGGTACGAAGCCTTTCGGATATTGGACGACGTCGAATTCTTCGGGGTAAGGTCTACCCGTCCGAATGGATGTCCCGCTCTTTGATTGTGCCAAGGCTTCTCGCACCTCGCTGTTCCACCATGCTCTTGATATCCTTTTCCGGAATCATGCTTTGTATTGCATCGTTTTTAAGCGATCATCCCCGTTGACGGATGTAATCTCCTTTCCTCCGTCTACAATGTGAATAACTTACGGGGGTGTTTCTCTTTGGGGTTGAACCCGACTACGGAGAGTGGCTAGGGGCTGCAGCCATCTCTTCCATCCTCTTTGCCATTTGGGAGATCGTATCATCTTTCTCTTGAAGCCGTATCCTCATCACTTCCGGCTCCTCTCTTTCGCTGGCTGCAGGAACACCTTGTGAAGCCGACGAAGCTCGTGTTTCAACCATGTTAATTTCTGCATATTCATCATCCATGAACTACGACGAGTCGACTTCATCTCCGAATTTTTCTTCTCTTTCTCTTGCTAATCGCCGAATATCGGTTCTTAGCTTTTCCATAGCATCTTCTAGTGGTCTTTTCCGTACATCCTTGCGGTTGTCATGCGATAGCTGTCGGGTTTCCTTCTCATGAGTCCCCTTCATTGCTGTAGCGCTTTCTTCGGACTCAAGTCTCCTGACGAGACTTTCCTTCTCAGGTTGTTGTTTTAATCTTAATTGTCCGGTAGTGGGACGCCATACCATCCTTCTAGCAGCAGAAGGTCTAGGACTGGATGGTCTGTCAGCCAAATGCTGGAAGGTGGTATCCTCCCTAATTTGTAGTCCTGAAACAACGACAGGTGGACTAGCTTTCATTCTCTTATTCGGCTTTTCGCGGCGATAGCGAGGTTCTACTCGCGGCCCAAGACGGGATTTGGTCGGCACCCGCCCTATCCTTCTTAAAATCTACGATACGGGGCATTTTTCTTTCTTTGCTAACTTCTACTATCACGGTACGCAGTCGAGCAAATGGCGTAATTCTAGCCCTTTTCTTACGGCCATCGTTGTAATATGCGGGCCGAGGCAATGCGAAGCAATCTTGCGGACATTTTCCTCGTCCTCCGCGGCGGAGAGGGGATGGAACCTACTTCCTCCCAAAAGTGGTATGTATTCGAGCGGCGGTGTATACTCGGGCGAGTTCGCGATTTCCTCCAGAAAGCAACTTCGAGCGGCCTCCGGCTTCTCTAGCAATCCTTCTACTTCTGTTCGTCCTCTGAGTCCGTGTCAGTGGTGGAATTCTCGAGCTGGACCCGATCTCGAAAACGGAAGGTCTCACAGGAAGATCTGTACCCTCCATGGTAACAGGTTCATCACAGTTCTGAATTTCCTTCCATTTTAGTCTGGCAGAAGCCGGGGTAGGTGCAGAGACAACTAGACCGGTGGGAGTAGCAACAACAGTCCTTCTGCGAACAACAGTACTCCTCTCAGTTAGAATCTTTTGCGAGAGGAGGAATTCATGAGTTGACTTGAGGTTAAACTCAATCAATGGCTTCTCGGTTCCGGTACTTTGCTTGGGAGTGAAAAGAGAGTGACGTCGGGGATTTTGATGTCGGTGTTCCCGAATCCTTGTCCGAATCGAATGATTCCATTATTAGGCAGTTCGTCCTTAAAAACAGCCAGGTCCAGTCCGTTGACGAAGGAGAAGATCAGTTTTGGGGTTTCCATTTCTGCAGGGCAGATTCCAAGTGTTAGTCCTCGAATCGTGCTTCTTCTTGTCGTAAAACTTATGACGAAAAAGAAAGAGTCCGAACACATTTCCGTTTATCTTAATGTATTTGTGGTATTAAAAGAAAATTTATTTAGATAATTGTTTTTCGAAAAGATTTGTTCGTTAGGACGGAGAATTATTAAAAGTAGGAGAGTTGTAGGAAGGGTAAAGGAATTGATTAGGAAGCTGGAAAAGGAAGAGAAAGTCTTGTAGAAACTTCTCGACCCGCAAGACCGCTCCTAAACTAATACCTATTAGGGGTCCACCCCACCTCGGAAATGAGGTAAAAGGATCTCGGAACCTCTCTCGTTTAGGGGTGTCTAAACAGTGGCTCCTAAATCCGAGAGAATGTTGGCTATACTCGTTCAAGGTAGAAATGAACATAGTATTCCAACGGAAAGAAGGGTAGTTTGATCCACTAGGGACATGGATACACTACCGGTTTTTGAAAGCAGAACTATCTGATTAAATATGGAGAGAGGAATTCATCCCCAGCGGAGTCGCCAGAATTTGTCGGCATATTTTTAGGTTAGTGTGTTGTATTTTGAAAAGGGATCGTCTATAGAAATTGTCGGCGAATTTTAGATTTTAAATTTAATTTAAATATATATATATAATTTAGAAAGTAGCATTTGATTTTGAAAATAATTTTAAATTTGAAAATTTTAAGATATGAAATCAAACCGATCTCACATCCCAAATAGTTTATATAAATGAGCGCCGCATCACAAGCCGTGTATCTATCCCGAAGAATAGACACACTACTTGATGATGGGGCTCGATTAAATAAACTAGAAGATTTGTGACATCCGTTTGGCCTGCGAACCAATTTTATAAGCCGACAAGTTCCCCTGCTTAATACAAAGAAATTAAGTAGGGTTTATATTACCGGGGTTCTTAAAGTACCCTATAAGGGCAAGCCCCTATAGTTAATTACATCTTAAATGATGGGAATCATTTAAGAAAACTCTCGATAATGATCAGTGGTTTTGCTCTCAAGAATTTCAAAGTTTAAGGTTTTCAAAGGATTGAATTTTGGAAATTTCAATAGGGAATAGATCAAATTTGGAACAGTTTATTTTAAGAGTCCAAAGGGAGAGAAGTAGGAGAAGCTGAGAATCCAAGAAGAATCTTGGCAACTTCCCAAACTATCTTATTGTTTGGCTTCAATTTGAGAGTTTATTTAATGTTTTGATCCTGCCAATTTTAATTAATTAGGACTTATATTTGTATGACGCAGTCATGCAAATAACCTCGAAGATGTGAGGGTTTATGTCGTACCGAACGACTACCTCGGAGTCCTAAGACCGGTTAGGGCTTAATTTACATAACATGATTATGCAAATGCCTAACGAAAAGTTGAGGATTTATGTTGCACTAGACAAACTACCTCGAAATCCTATGGATTGGTTATTTAATTCTAAGAATGGTTTCTGTCGATGTAGATTTCAGTTTTGCTGACGACGATGGCCGTGCTGCCCACCATGCTTCGAACTCCTTGTTGTTGCAGAGGTTTAATTTTAGAAGTCATAAATCAGAAGATGAGAAAAGTGTTTTGGTTTAGAGAAAATCTTAAGATCCACGTATTTTTAATATTTTTTAATTAAAACAAATCTTAAAGTTGATTAAACAGAACCAATTAAGATCCCACGGTTCCGTCATCCCGGCACCATTATTTTCATTGAATTCACTTAGTCCGGATGAATTTGCTAAACTCAACTGAATGAGTTCCACACTTTCATTTAGGCACGTGGGAAATCCCGTTAGCAACACGTGGGTTACATCATCCGAGGTATTCCAGATCATTCGACGAGACGTTTTAATTTAGTTGCAATTGTAGTTTTGTGTTCTGTTCGTGATTAAATTTTGAGTTGTTTTATATTTTGAAATGTTTTGGCGGTGAATTTTATCTTGTAATGATTTTTAATTTAATTTTGGTTTCAGATTAGGGACTATCCTAAAAGTTTTGGTTTTCATGCAACAGTTGTTTATCATGCAAGAAAAGTAAGTGCGATGCGATAAAGTAAATTGCAATAACATAAAAGCGTACCTGGAGGGTCTTCCCGTCATCCCAAGCTTAGCTCAGAGATGTGTGGCTTCGATCTAAGGGTTTTGTCACCTTCGATTGGGTCCAAGCAAGCCCCAGATGAAGTCCCTTGGCCTGGTGAATTGTCCAGGTATAATTTTGACCAAGCCCGATATCAACGTTTGGAGTACGGAACGGATGGGTGGCACGGAGAGGGGGCTTTCAGTTGGGGAACTCCTTCTCTTGGTCTTGTGCGGGTGTGGGTGAGTTTAATTTGACTTTGGTGGAGGATTTGGGAGTGTCTGTTACGGCTGAGAATTGAGCTCCAAAATTGAGCTCGATTAGTGGGGATTAGAGCAAGAGAGCGAGTGGGGATCAAATGCTCTAGGTGTGGGGGAGAGTACGGAGTGATTTTGGCGAGTTTCCTTAAGGTTGGTTTAGCACCTCTTCATGGCCGAGAGGGTGAGGTTTAAATAGGAGAGGCTGGAGGGCCTCCGAGGGGAGTTAGGGACTGGGATCGAGCTGCTCTTGGCAAGGGAAGAACAGCTGCAATGGCCGCTGGGCATGGGGCAACTCAGCAAGGGAGAATTTCAATGTTTGGCTCCTTCCAAGGTCTCGGCCATGGTGTTTTCCGGTGACCCAGGCGGCTGGCCGGCAGGCATGAGTCACCATCTTGACCGGGGAGGTCGGGGCTTGGCAATGGTGAAGTCGATTGGGTTTGGACATGTGTAAAGGAGTTGGATCAAAATGGCATGGGGGCATGGCTATTTTGGCTCTAAATGGGTCAACCCATCCTTTTGGGTTAGGTGCACCACCCAAGGCTTGGTTTAGGCTGAAGAGAAAGTGATTTGGATCAGCTTGATTAGTGGGGTCAAGTCACAATCCAAGTACAATTAGGATTAAACATGGTTTAGGGGAGACATGGAAATGGTTAATCACCTTAAGGGAATGTGGAAAGGATCTCCTCCTTTTGCTCAATGTGGTAAGGTCACATGTGAACAACTCACATGGCTTGCATGTGGCTTAAGAGTGGCTTCATGGCTTATATATGGCTTGGGAAAAGTTGGCTTGGTTTCATGAAAGTGGGTTTAAGGAATTTTGGTATTTTAGTGGACAAATTTCATGAAGCTTGATTTGGAACTATTTGGTTATTTATTTTGGAACTTAGGAAGTGTTTTAAATCATAGGTATGATGAGAGAAATTTTATGTGGGCTTTTGGAATAAGTTTTGGGCTTTTAAATTTGTTTTGGATGGGTTTTTAGGAAGGTTTAAGAAAGTGGGCTTTTTAAGCTTGGAAATAAATTGGTGGATGGGAAATTTGTAAAAGTTTGGGCCAAATAATTGTTGGGTTTGGTTTAGGGATGTGTCATGAGTGATTTGAAACAAATTTGAGGTGGTTTGGGTTTGAATTGGGTTGAATTTGGGCTTTTTGGTAAAGTGGCCAATGGTAGGCCAAATTGGGTTAACTTGGGCTAATGTTGGGCTAATGTTGAAATTGGTGTAAAATTAATGTTGAGAAATGTTTGTAGGGCCGTTTCAAAGAGGTTTCAACTTTGGTTGGGTTTGGATTTTGGGGTTTGGGCCTATTTGGGTTAGGTTTAGGTGTAGGCCCATGTAAGGAGTTTTGGCTTTGGGTTGGATTTGAGTTGGGTTTGGGTTCAAATTTTGGGCAAATCATGTTAGTGTTTTGTTTGTAGGGATGTTAGGGAAGGTTTAGAAAAGATTTGGGGTTAATTGGAGTTGAATTGGGTTAGTTTGGGCTAAGTTTGGGTCATGGGTCCGAATTGGGCTTTAAGGTCAAAAGTGAAATTGGATTCAAATGCCAATCAAATTGGGCTTGGATTTGGTCTAGATTGGTGTTGGGGATGTTGAATTGGAGTTTAGAATTGAATTGGACCAGAATTTGGGTCAATTGGGTAGGTTTGGTTTGACATTGGGTTCACTTTGGGTTAAAATGGGTCAAATTGGGGATTTTGACAAAAGTGGGGTAAATTGACAAAATTGGCGCATGGTGTAGTTGAACAAAATGAAATTAGGAATATTTGGGATTTTCTGGAATTTTCTGGGAATTTTTGGAATTTTTTTTTGGAATTTTGGGTCAAGAGGGGCATTTTGGTAATTTGGAGGGTATTGGGGGTATTTTCTGGAATTTTGGGTATTTTGGGTAAAAATGGTCAATTTGAGTGGTGGGAGAATGTTTAGGATTGATTTTGAGGAATTTGGGGGATTTTGGAGCATTTTGGAAAATTTGGGTAATTTCAAGGGTTTTGGGGAGGCTAGGCGGGTCTGGGGTCCCGGGGGTCAAAAATTGAAAATTTAGAAAATTGAAGTGAAGATTGGGTCAATGTAAGTGGAATGAAATCATTTTGGTTGAGCCATGAAGCCATATCAAGCCCACATGAGCCATGAAGGGACTCATTTGAGGCATTCACTATGTTGTTCCTGACACTCTTAACCAAGGGCTTAGGGGTTAAGGACCATCCATGTGAATCACCTTCATGATTCAGGAGGTCAAGTTGGGTATGGGTGTGGTTTTAGTAGGTGTGTGAAAGTGTAGTGTAGTGTGTGTGTAAGTCAGCCCTCACCAGACCAGGCCACCCAGGGCAGTCCTAAGGCCAAAGAGTCCTATAGGAACTCATCCTTTAAACTTCCACATTTGATTTCAACCCCTACGTGATTAGGGGTCTACAATCAAGTTTGTGGAGTTTGCAGGGAGTTAAGAAGTGGTTTGAATTTCTAAGTGGTGGGTCCCAATTCTAATCCTCTAGGATAGTCAAAGGAAAAGCCTAAGGCTAGACCCTAAGTACTAAAAAAAGAAGAGAAGACCTCATCAAAAATGAGGTCAACAGTTGTCTTTTCTTGATCCTCAGGAGCAATGGGTAATTGATGATAACCAGAGTATCCATCCAGAAAACAGAAACATGAGTGTCCAACAAGTTTATCCAACATTTGATCCAAGAAAGGTAAAGGAAAATGATCCTTTCTAGTGGCGTTGTTTAATTTTTTATAGTCAATGCAAATTTGCCATCCAGTAACTTGTCTTGTTGGGATTAATTCATTCTTTTCATTAACAATGATAGTTACTGCTCCTTTCTTCGTAACACAATGAATAGGACTTACCCATTGGCTATCCGAACTAGGATAAATAATTCCAGCATCTAACCATTTCAAAATCTCTTTCTTAACAACCTCTTTCATAATTGGATTTAATCTTCTTTGGGTTTCAATAGTGGGGTTACAATTTTTTCCATTAAAATCCTATGCATACAGATGGAAGGGCTTATTCCTTTTATATCTGCAATAGTCCAAACCAAAGCTTTCTTATAACTCTTCAGAACTCCTATTAATTTTTCTTCTTGATCTTTGCTTAATTCTGAAGATATAACTACAGGTAGCGTTAATGAATCTCCAAGAAATGCGTACTTCAAATGTTCAGGTAACATTTTTTAGTCTAGTTCAGGGGCTTTTTCAATTGAGGGTAAAAGTATAACATTTTTAGTTGTGTCTAAAAATTCTTAATTTTCATGAATATAATGAGCTTCTTCAGATAAATTTTCTTCATTTAATGACTCATCATATATCATAAATTCTTTATTTTTATCATCAGAAATGACCTTACATTTTTCTTGGTAATGCTTTTCAATCATATAATCAAAAATATCAATTTGATAGCATTTTTCTTTTTAAGGATACCTCATTGATTTGAGAACATTGAATGTTATCTCTTGATCATTATCTCTCATCGTTAATTCTCATTTTTGCACATCAATCATAGCTCGACCGGTAGCTAGAAAGGTCTCCCTAAAATGATAGGTATTTCTTTATCTTCTTCCATATCTAGAACAATGAAATCCACAGGGGAGATAAATTTATCTACCTTAACAAGAACATCCTCTATAACTCCTTTAGGATAAGCGATCGATCGATCAGCTAACTGAAGAGTTATAGTGGTAGGAGAAATCTCTCCTAAATCTAAGCTTCGAAAGATTGAAAATGGCATGAGCTTAATACTAGCTCCAAAATCACATAAGGCTTTTCCAAAGAATTTTTCTCCAATAGCACATGGTATAGTGAAACTTTCAGGATCTTTAAGTTTCTAAGGTAATTTCTTCTGAATTATTGCACTACATTTTTCACTTAATGCAATAGTTTCATAAGCTTCAAATTTTCTCTTCTTGCTTAAAATATCCTTCATAAATTTTGCATAGCTTGGCATTTTCTCCAAAGCTTCAGCAAAAGGAATGTTGATGGTAAGTTTCTTAAAAATTTCAAAGAGCTTAGAAAATTGATGGTCAAGCTTCTGTTGTTTAAGTCTTTGAGGAAAAGGTGGTGGTGGTCTTTCAACACCCACTTCAATAGGTACAACAGTCTGATCTTTACTTGGAGAAAGGGTATATTTAAGTTTTTCAATCTCTTCAGCTTTTTCTCTTTTTCAATCTCATTCTGTGATTTCTCCTTTATTTCCTTTCCACTTCTGAGTTGTAGAGCTTTTGCTTGTTCATGTTCTTTTCCAAATCCTTTAGGATTAATTTCGACATTGCTAGGCAGTGTTCCTTGAGGTCTGTAATTAATGAAATTAGCAATTTGCTCATCTGATTCTCAATATTACGAATAACAGTGTTTTGAATTTGTAGCTAATTGCTTAGTTGCAAGATCAATTATTCTACAGACAACTTTTTCTGCTGATTATTATAACCAGGAGGATAAGTTGGTCTATAGTTTGAATTTCCTTGATTATTCCAATTTAGATTAACTTGATGTCCATTAATCTAATAAAAGTTAGGATGATTTTTCCAACCAGGATTATAATAATTAGAATAAGGGTTATTAGTTTTACTAGCAATAGCTTGCAAAGTTTCCATTGTTTGAGAATCATCAGAATTAGCAGAATTATCATTACTTACATGCGATATATTAATAGCAAAATTATCTAATTTCTTAGATATCGCAGCCACTTGTGAAGCTAAAATATAAAAGGTGTCATTATCATGAATACTGACCATTCTTTTAGGATTAAACCTTTCAGAAGGTCATTGAAAATTGTTGTTAGCCATTTCTTCAATTAAGGTGTAGGCTTCTTCAAATGTCTTAGCCATTAAAGAACCACCACCAGTAGGATCAATAATAGATCTAAGAGATCCAATAAGTCCATTATAAAATTTTTGAACAACTAACCAATCTGGTAAAGCATGATGAGGACATTTTCTTAATAGTTCTTTAAATCTTTCCCAAGCTTCATAAATTGTTTCTCCATCAAATTGCGTAAATGAAGTAATATCATTTCTCAATTTAGCAATTTTAGAAGGAGGAAAATATTTAGCAAGGAATTTTTGTGCCATATCTACACATATTTTAATAGAACAAGTTGCTAATGAATTAAGCCACATCTTTGCTTTATCTTTTAAGGAAAAAGGAAAGAGTCTAAGCCTAATAACATCATCAGAAACATTATTATATTTAAAGGTAGCACAAAGCTCTAAAAAACTAGCAAGGTGTAAATTTGGATCCTCATTAGGTGTTCCTCCAAATTGATTGTTTTGAACCATTTGAATAATAGAAGGTTTAAGCTTAAAAGAATTAGCATCTACAGCTGGAATTTGAATACTAACATGAAGTTCATCAGTTGTAGGGTTTGCATATTCCTTTAATGGTTTATAAATATTTTGTTCATTAATTTCGACTGGATTTTGATTATTGTTATGTAAGTTAGCCATTTTTTGAGGTTTTGAAATTTGTTTTCCTTTTTTAATTCTTTTAATTGTTCTTTCTAATTCAGAATCAAAAGGTAGTAATCCTTCAGATCCAGAACTACACATAAAAATTTAAATAAACTATTTTTTGTTTTGTTTTATGTTTGTTTTGTTTTTTTACATTTTTGTGTTTTTTAATTTTTTTTTTTAAATTCTATCATTTTACTTTTAATTTTATCCTTTCCCCTGCAACGCCGCCAAAAACTTGATGCGATGCAACTTTAAATATGCTTTAAAATACAAGAATTTGATACCACTTTTTAGAATGTTTAATTTCCGGCAAAAGGCTTCAAAAACTTGATGTGCGAGATTTACTTTTATAATTTTATATTTAGATTGTATTATTGTAAAAGTCACAATTTTAAACGTAAGCATACGTATCCTTTAAGTAATACAGGGCTCTAGTGGAGTCTCGGTTATCATCCCACGGGGATAGTGAAATAAAAAGTAAGAGATGTTTTGAAATTTTCAAAAGCAATATATACTCTTTTTTATATTCAAATTTAATTAACTAATAATTTTTACTAAAAGAAAGCAAGCAATAAGCAGGAAAGTTAAGTAAGTAATAATTAAAATTCAATGCAATTATAAAAACGACTTTCTCCTTTTTCAACTAATCCAAGAATTATAGATTAATTATCTTTTGTAGGGAATTAAGTTTATGGTATTGTGCCAAATAGAAGCATTCCTATTCTTTACCCTTTGGTCCAGGTGCAAAGAACATTCACTAATCTATAGTTAGGCTCAGGATGTTTTATTAGTAGAATGAGTTAATCTAGGCTCACACAACTAGATGTCCAAGGGTGACTATGGTCGGCCCTACCAGTGACATGTTACCTTTCTATAAACCAAATTATTTAGAATTTAGTATGTCACTCTAAAAACTAATTAATTTTTCGCCCAATAAATAATATCTTCATATTAATTCGCACTTCACCTTAAACAATCCGTGTATAGCCTGTGATTACCTAAGGATTCATGTGATATCTAATAGGGTTTAGTCATCCTCCTAAAAGCTCTCTCTAAATCTGAGTCGTAAAATTCAAGGTCTACATCTCCTGAACTATGCATACAAATTTAATGACTTAACTAATATGACAGATATCAAAAATATTTTTGGTATTTTGGATTTTATTTAAAAATAAACACACAAAAATTAAACACACTATATAATAATACTATAAAATCAAAATCTAAGTCTTACAGGTTTAACTAAAATTCTCCTAAAATTCTTACCGAAGCATCCCAACGACGGCGCCAAAAACTTGATGCACCTTCAGCGTGTGCTGTTTTTCTATGTGTTTTATGTTTGTAAATACAAACAAACACAAGAGATTCTATGCAAGTATACATATCATTCAAGTAATACAGGGCTTTAGTGGAGTCTCGTTTATCGATCCCACAGGGAGGCGAGGTAAGTGGTCCTTAGTCAAATTCTGGTCTACTACTATCAGCCCCTAGTTTTGAAGGTCAATTTAGATTTTTTTTCTAACAAGTACTCCTAATGGTAAGTCTTATGTTTAAAATAACTAATAACTACTCCTAAAAAAAATATTAATTCTAAAAATAAACCTTTTCTGTATTAACCATGTTTGGTGAATTTTGAAATGTTTAAAACTACTATTCTTATGTAGTGAATTTGATAAAGTTTGGGAATGAGATAAATTAAAAATTGTATATGACAAATAGGAGCAATACTATTTTTTACCCTCTTCCGAGTACATAAAGAACATTGAGTAATCTAAGGTTGAGGTTAGGCTGGGAGGACACTGGCTCTCACTCCAGAACTCCCGCTTCCCCTCGCCTGAGGGCTAATATCTCGCTTTAGTTTTCATAAACTTGGACTAAATTGGGGATTTTAGTCTGTCACCCTAAAATCTCCAATTCTATATCCATCAAAGTATATTTCTCAATTTATTTGCGCTCAACCCTCAAAGACTACTCACTCATCCATGGAATTTAAATTTGATTCCACTTTGTTGAAAATTACACCGCCATCTCGGGTCTTAATGTAATTATAACAAATTTTAAAAAGGCAAGTAAAATCCATCACATTTAGAATTAAAACTTATTCAAACATGCATCCCAATATCCTAAACATGAATTCTACTCATTACAAAAGAAAAATAAAAGGAAAATAACGACATAATCTTCTCATGCCATTATTTCTAAATAAGAAGAAAGAGTAAGAGAAACACATCACAAAGCATGAAGAAAAAATAACAAAAAACTTCATTACATCAAAGCAAATTCACTAAATAAGAGTTTACAAAATCATAAGATGATGAAGAACACAATACTTAGCTTTTTCCCCTTGAAAGAAAGATGGAAATTTCTCCCACAAAGTCTCCTGCTGATCCATGCAATGTTAGAACATTCCTTTAGGGATCCTCTTAAAATTCCCTCACCAATCTCTCCAAAAAGGTAGAAATCTACATTTGTACTCCTATTCTAAGATCTCTAAACATTATCCACATTTTCGCACTCACACACGACACTTTTTCTGATATAAAATCACTCTATCATAGTGTTGGAATGAATTCCCATGAATTGCCTCAAGAAATTTTCCAAAAAGTGTCCAGATTAATTGTATATGGCCAATCACCATCTCTGGAACCGTTTACGCCATTTTTGGGCGCTTTCGGTGCCACCCTGCTGCGTGATCCTACGGTTTGCTTTGTTTGGCTCTATTTCAACTATATTTCGCCCTATTCAGTTGTGCTGCGTTCCTAACAGATACACCTACATATTAAGCATGACATCAACCTTTATTTAAATTGTAATATCATTCAAAAACATTTGAGAAGTGTAAAAGAGATTAAGCATAGAAAGACATCTAAATGCACAGGTCAGAATTTTCTTTATTGCTCGTTTTTGCTCCAAATTGCATCGTTTTTTCATCTTTTTCTTCAATATTTTATTTCTTGTATCTAAAACCAAAAACATATAAAATTAATTCCTTTAAATTGCAATGTTATTAAAATTAAGCAAAAAAGTTCTATGAAAAATCATGTATTTTTTAGGCGTGTCATTATCTTACGACGGTTATTTCTAGTATCTTTGATTGACGGGTTCATAGGCATTCTCATCGGCGATGATGTGCTTGTTGGCCATCTCCATTAGCTCAATCAAACTCTATGGTTCTACAAGTTTGAAGTCAAAATAGGGTACCAGAAGTGGGCTGGTGAGCTGATCTATATCGTTCTACTGATCAAAACATCCAATGAGAGAACAACTATCAGATCGAAGGGTACTAGACAACCGCTTGAACTGGCCTTAGGCAAGTGATCAAGCCATAGAGCATGCAAAATGATATCGATAATTAAATAAAATGATCATATGAAAGCATGTAAATGCACCCAATTGAATTCGACGACAAGTTGAAATACTCTTAACGATCTCACATCTGATCTATGATTAGTGATGGAGTGGTGTACCAACTACGGAGAACTCTCTACGATCGAGGGAATCAAAACCAAATAAATGCCGTCTTTTGCTTGGCTGGTCGGCATCAAATGTCCATCCAAATGATAGTTCCAAAACAAATGATGAGATTAGTACATCCTCGTTTATTGTAGGATTTCAGAGCTAAGGATTAAAAGGGAAATCACCAGGATTGACAAGGTTAAGTTCACGAAAATAGATTCCTAACATATCAAATTTTCTCTAATACAGAATTCAATCCTTACAACCAGACCTAAAGGGCTCTAGGAATAGAAAATTAAAGAGTTTGGAGACTTTCTCAACTACATGATGGTTGGAGATGCTTTTTCTCAGGTTGCTCCAAGCTCCAACTTAGCTCCCATGATGCTAGCTCTGGTACTTCTCCAAGAATGGAATAAGCTCTCCTATTGCAAAAGATATCAAGGAAGCTTTAAGAATATTCCCCTATATTTTCCTCCAGAAAATTAAAACATCTAAGAAGGAAAAGATCCACAAAAAGAAGAAGATGAAGATATTGGAGAAGACGAAGTAGAAGAAGAAGAAAAGGAAAAAGAACCTCACTAAATCCTCAAAATATTCATAACACTCTCCATAATGCTCTCTCTGGCTTCTTTCTGGTTTCTCAAGAATGAACATGGAGATCCCCCTCATCGCCAAGATGCCATCCTATTTAACCTATCTCATCTGCGACAACTTGAAGGATAATGGTTGCCTAGCCATTTCCTTTAATGGATATTGATCCAAAAATGGAATTAGGATTTTCACCACTTGGATCACTCCCGTAATTGGAAAAATAACCAGGGAAAATAGTTGCATATCCTCCAGGTAATGCACAGTGGTCTCCCTAAATTTTGGCTTAATATAGAGAAATTCTGCGACGTTTTGAGTTGGGCCCATATGCGCCAGAGATTGGGCTCATATGTGTTAAACTCTCTGTATTAGTCTATGTTTGCGTGCTTAGGTGCTAGTTGCGATCACACATACAATTCCCTAATCTCTGCCACAATTTTGAGGAGATCTTGGCGCTTATGTGTGAAAATGTGGAGCCTAAGAATCCTTCTCTTGGGTAGAAAGAAAATCATCACTCTTACATGGAGTTGGCACCTATGCATCAAAATGGGGTGTGCGTATGTGCGTCCTCCATAGTTTTCTGGCATATATAGGCACCCTTGGTGCCTAAGCGCCACTTGGGGTGGCACCTAAGCTATGTGAGAATGCCTATTTTCATCTCTAGATGTCTTCCAGTGGTTTGATATCCATAGTAGTGCCTATATATGCCACTCGAGGTCGTATACGACCTAAATGATCTAAAAGCCAATTTTATGCCCAGATCTCTGTAAAAGCATTTCTACTGTCCTGTAAGCCACGGAAAGCCACATGTCACAAAATATGAGCCTGAAACTCAAAGATAAACATTCTAGAGTTTTCAGATTGGGGTTTTTAGTGCCAACAAGCGTCGCGAACCCCTACGCGGGTCGGTCAATCTGAACCCTGATTATTCTGAAGTGTGGATAGGAAAATTCATTGATCCCTCAAGATTATGGGGGCCTCTGATGCGTGAATTTTATACCAGTGCAAAAATATTTAATCACTGACAGTGGCGCTAAACACTTGATGCGATTTTACCTATGAAAGAGTTTATGAATTTATATTTAGATTATAATTTGTAAAAGTCACAATAATAAACACAAGTATAAGTATTGTATTAAGTAATACAGAACTCTAATGGAGTCATTGTTATCGATCCCACAAAGAAGATTTTTAGAATATTAAGTAATATTTTTAAAATTTTCAAATTAAAAAATAATTTTTCTTATATTTATTTCTTTTTAAAGTTCAGATTTTAGATTTAATGAAATTTATACTAAATGGAAGTAAGCAATACTAAAATAAATATTAATGCAGGTATAAATAAAACAACTTTCTCCTTTTCAACTAATCCAAGATTTTTAGAATAATTACCATTTGTGGAGAATTTAGATTATGGTATTGTACCAAATAGAAGCATTCCTATTCTTTACCCTTTGGTCCAGGCATAAAGAGCATTGACTAATCTATAAATTTGTTTAGGATGTTTTATTTGTAGAATGGGTTAATCTAGGCTCACACTACTAGATGTCCAAGGGTGGCTATGGTCGGCCCTACCAGTGACCCGTTCCCTATCTATAAAACAAATTATTAGAATTTAGTTTGTCACTCTAAAAACTAATGAATTCTAAGCCCAATAAATCACATCTTCCTATTTATTTGCACTTCACCTTAAATAACCCGCGTATAGTCTGCGATTACCTAAGCATTCATGTGATATCTACTAGTTAAGAACTCATCTCCGGATAGGTCTCAGAATTCTTCAATAGGTTTTAACAATTTAAATGACCAGCTTAAAAAGTATATTAAGATCAGGTATTAATATCATCATAGTTTTTATAAATATTTTAAGTTAAATTCTCCACCAAAGTTTAATTATTTTATTATCTTTTCATAGTTGAAAGTAGAAAGAAATCTAACTACTCATAACACATTGAATTCACACAACAAAACATATTTATAAAACTTTGAACCAAGTTACAAATACTTATCTGGAATGTTCCTTCAAGTGATCTGCTGACTCCAACTGACTCCAATGCAATGATGAAAGACTTCAACGACAACAACACAAATAATCTCACACTTAACACTCAAAATAAACTCACTAAATAATAAATAAGGTGGCTCCCTAAAATAATTGGATGGAATATAATGCTTGGGGACTAAAGATGCAAGAAGGGGTGAAAGAGACTATAGGGTGCAATTTTCTTTGTAGAATGGGCTCCTATTTATAGAGCTCTGAATTTGACCAGGGGTTGCTTAAGGCACCTCTTCAAAATTCATCCAAATACAATGTATCTTCTAGAAGGTAACTGTCGCACCTAGGCGCTGGAATCTGGTGCCTAGGTGACAGACTCTTTGACCAGGTCTTCGCACCTCTTCACTTTGGGTCACACCTCTTCGCGATTAAAATTGTTTCCCTGCGTCCAGATGCATTATATCACATGTCCTATATATTAGGAGTAACTTCCAGTCTTCTTGAAGCTTCAATAACCGCTTAACACTGTCAAAATAACTGCCAAAAGTCGTCAAAAATCTTGTCTGCGACTGTATTAAACTGGCGCTTAGGTGCCGGATTCTCGCGCCTAGGCGCCAGGCCTATAATTTCGATAAATTTGCTCTTTTAGCTCCATTTTTGCTCCTTTGGCTCCTTTTTCCTTCTTGAACTCCTTTTTTATCACCTACATCCAAAAACATAAAAATACCTTTCATTAAAGCATAATATCCTTAAGAATTGAATCATAAGTAAGACATAAAAATTGATATTTTTAAAGTTGATCAAATTCCCCTAAACTTAAACGTTACTTGTCCTCAAGTAACCCTTTTAATTACATAAAATATATAACATTTGGAATGAAGTTTAAATATTTAAGATTCCTTGTAATTTTTGGTTTTATAAATGCTTTAGCAAAACATTAATCAAATTTCACTAATTAAGGTTAATTTTAAGAATTTAAAGAATACTTAACTACCAAATCATAAGAATTTAAAATTTTCATTTATTTCAAGAATAATTGTAATTTATAATATTAAGGTCACATAGAGTACTTACAAGAAAAAGACTTTCATGAAACATTTTTCTAATAAAAATATTTTTTCATATAAATTAAGTTAAAAAACAATGTAATCAGTTTTTTTTATAAGACAATTCAAGTGAAGCTAATTTTTTATTAGACATTTCCTCAAGCTTCTCCTTTTTTTTTCACAAGTGAGGATTACTATTTTTGGACAGCCTATTAATGATTTTGAACTTCACTTTCCTTAACTTATATTTAAAAACTTATACATTTGTTTTACTTAATAAATATGATATTATTAGTAAGTATTTATCAAAAATCATTTTAATATTTTCATTTTCAGGTAATAATCTTGATTCCTTAGTATTTCTAAAATTCAATTCTCTTTACTATAAATAGAAAAATTTTAATCTTATTATTCTTTAAGTTAAATAATTATATTCTTAAAATCAATCAAAATTATTGAAATTTTAGTAAAGTTTACTAAATTATTTATAAATTCCAAAAATTTAAGTTATCTTAAATAGATTTTTCATTCCTTATGTTATGTTAATATTTTTGTTAAAAAAGTATCAGTTCATTAAGAACAAATAATATTTAAATTTGAAAAATGTTTTCCCTTCCCCCAAACTTCAGTTTTAGTATATAATTGAATCATAAAATTTTCTAAAGCATGAGAGAAAGAAATAAATAGGAATTTATTTAGGCACAGTGATAATGTAGACAGGAAAAACTAATTTCTAATCCTACACATGTTTTAATAGGTATATAACAAAAAAAATAAGCATATATAGAAAAGTTTGCAGAGCAGGAGTTAATTTCTAATTTTTTTTTTAAGTATTTAGAACATGCTAAATTCCTAACTAAACAGTAGGCTGAAATGGAAATAAACATTCATCGTAGACAATAAAAATTCATCCATATTTCAGTCTTTAACACATATCACAGCAGATGCTCTATAACTATCTCAATATCAAAAGTTCACACAAAGTTACTTACGCAAATCGACATTAACAAACAACAATGCAATCACACTAATCAGTACTAACAAACAAGAAATAAAATAAAAACAGAATCACACATCTCAAGAGTAAATCTGGCTACTAATCACTTTTTATAGCCTCGTCATCATCATCATCAAAAGAAAATTCCATATCCTTCGGATCAACATATGGTGAAAATCTAGGATAGGTAGAAAACTGAACATCATGCTCACCCATCAGGAATCTAACAAAAGACTCAGAATACTCAGCATCATACTCACTCTTCCTTTGGGTAAACTCAGAAAGTTGATCGATCTTCTTATCGATCGTATCTACTCTACAATGAGTTAGAAATAACTCATTCTGCTGCTCCATAAACTGATCATGCATAGACTCCTAGAAGCTAGATGGTGGCTTAGCAGTAGAAGTAGAAGGTCTAGAAGTAGAAGCTCTACCAGAAGCAGGTAATGAACTAGAAGGTGCAGTAGAACTCTTACCTCGAAGTCGATCATAGATACTGACACTTTCTCTTTCTATGGGCTTTGTAGACTTGAGCTTTTCCTCATAAAGCTCAACAACTACTCCAGCACTTTCACACAGAGAATATATCAAAGATGGAAATCCAAGTCCAATAGAAGTGCTAGAGCGAGCAGTCGCCTCTACAGAATCATAAATAATACTTCCTACATCAATCGGCTTCTTCTCTTGTATGCAATAATTAAGGATAGCTCTATCCTTGGTAACCTCGCTCAAATGATTAGATGGAAGGAGACGAGTAGAAATAAAGTAGTGCCATGCCTTTGAAATACCATTAAGCTTAGAAGATGAAAAATTTACCCTTTTTCCGTTTTGGATCTTCCATGCTCTAGTACCATCAGTCAGGTAAGCAATAATCATATCTAAATCTCCCTCAGATGGAGATAATCCAGAGTAATAACACTCTATGTTTGGCGGCAAGCCGTAAAAAATGTTGATACGTTTGGGAGTGAATCCTACTCCAACTCCTCTGACAAAAATCTCGTACTCTTCAGCATCCATGAAATTGGCATAAAATTCCCTAACCACAGGGATAACAGCAATAGCAGTAAAATAGCAGAAACGTTGCCAGTTTAGTGTAACAATCGTTTCCTCAATTCTTCCTCCTAGATTGTAAAAACTTCGCTCCGAGATAAACTTCTGAGTCGTAGCAAAATCATTATATTGGAAATGTGCAGCAGTAGTGACAAACTTGCTATGATCAAAACTTTCTCGTTCCTTTCCTCGCTTAGATTTGGGTGACATCTAAACGTGAAATAAAAATGCAAAATTAATTCATAGGATCACAGATAATATACTAATTTAAGCTTCTTAAACTTAAAAGAGATTAAAAATCCATGGATTTAACTCTAAAAATCAAAAAGTTTTCTAAAAATTTGGTTTTCTTCAATGTGAGCAAAATCCATGGTGGAAATAAAAAATAATTGGTTTAGAATGTAGATCTAACCTTAGAATGAAGAAATCAAGTGATTTCAAGCTCAAAAACTTGAAAATCTGGCCTCAAATGGGATCTCAAGGGTCTCTTTTCGCGAAAACCAGAGGAAAAGGAAGCTTAGGCATCAAAAATGGCGTGGGAGTGTTTAAGAATATGAAGTTTCGGGTTCAGGCCGAACCGGCGCCTAGGAGCCGAGTTCTGGCGCCTAGGCGCTAGACTTACCTTTCCAAAATTTCAATTTAAATTTTATATTTTTCATAAAATCTTGTCAAATTCGACTCCTAATTACTCTTATAAGAGTATTAATCCAATCTATATCATCCAAACAGTTCCACAATCAATTTAAAATGATAACTAAGATCCACATTTCAAACACGAGATTTAACTAAACTCTTCAACTTTAATACATAATTTCCATTCCAAACTAAATAAATTCCAGAATAAGATTATATCATGGTTCATCATTCTATAAACAACACAAACAACACAAATTCAAAGTAAATTCCAAATCCAACGACACACATTGAACAATAAAGCAAACACACACACATGAGATAATCAACACACTAGAACTTGACTCAATCACACCTAGACACATAAGAGATCTATTAAACACCGATCTTCAAATACCATCTCTTTCGCAATGAAGTTCACTAGGACCAAATGGATAGAAAACCAACGCCCTTAGAAATTCCAAAGATGCCTTTTCATCGATCCACTTGTTCTTCTCATACATTGCTACTTGAGCGTCTTGATAGGCCGCCATATGATTTCCATTCCACATTCTCAATTTGATGATACATTTCGTGTAAGCGATTCCCAATGCTTTGAAGTTCTGCTTCAATCTTTTCCAGACGACTAAATAATTTCTCCATACTAACAGCAATAAAACCATTAAAATAAGGTTGAGGATCTTTGGGAGATTTGTCTCTTAACTCATTTCCATGATTTCCTCTATCCATTGATTCCAAACTCCTCTTAACTCCTCCAAAATAGATTGCTCTGGTCATAATTAACGTTTCTATGTGATTAGGGACGAAGATAGGTCAATTTATAGGGAGATTTCGTGTGAAAAACTGAAGAATTTCAGTTTCTACACGATCTGTAACCGTGGCGCTTAGGCGCCGAAATCTGGCGCCTAGGTGCCGGATCATCGATACGCACAGGTTATTCTGGCGCTTAGGCACCGACTTTTGGCGCCTAGGCGCCGGAACCTCGATCGAGTCCGATTCGCCTATCGTCAAATTTTCAAATTTTTGGTCTTAAAAATAGGTCTAGTAAAAGGGTGTGATCCACATACAAACACGATTAAAATAAATTCAAATCACAAACAATCACAATGATAACAAAATGGGTTGCCTCCCTTAAAGCGCTTGGTTTAACATAGTCAGCCCGACCTAACTAATTAAATTAATCGGGTAGTCTTAGTTCGTAAGCCTCTTTGTAATTTGGTTTAATTTCTCCCATATAAGGCTTCAGTCTTAATCCGTTAAGTTTAAATACTTTTCCAGTTTTGGGATCTTTAATATCCATAGCTCTATAAGGGTACACTTTCTCAATTATAAATGGTCCCATCCATTTAGATTTTAGTTTTCCAGGAAAAAGTTTTAAACGAGCATTGAATAATAAAACTTCTTGTCCAGGCTCAAACGTTTTCCTTGAAATCTTTTTGTCATGCAATTTCTTCATTCTTTTCTTATAAATCTTTGTATTCTCATAAGACTCATTTCTTATTTCTTCTATCTCATTCAGTTGTAATAATCGTTTCTCTCCTGCAGCATTCAAATTGTAATTAAACTCCTTTATCGCCCACTAAGCTTTATGTTCCAGTTCAACAGGTAAGTGACATTGTTTACCATAAACTAACTGATAAGGTGACATTCCGATATGTGTCTTATAAGCTGTTTTATAAGCCCATAATGCAGAATCAAATCTATCAACTCAGTCATTTCTTTTAGGATTAACAGTCTTCTCTAATATTCTTTTAATTTCTCTGTTGGATACTTCAGCCATTCCACTTGTTTGCGGGTGATAGGCAGTTGCAATTCTATGTTTAATTCCGAATTTTTCTAATAACGATTGAATTCTTATATTTCTAAATTGACTTCCCCCATCTGTGATAATTACCCTGGGCTTTCCAAATCTTGAAAAAATCATCTTCTTTAAAAACTTCAAAACACTTTTAGAATCACATTTAGGTAAAGCTACAGCTTCGATCTACTTTGAAATGTAATCAACTGCTAATAAAATATAAATCGTTCCAGATGATGGTACGAAAGGTCCCATAAATTCTAAACCCCACACATCAAAAATTTCAATTTCTAATATAAAGTTTAGAGGCGTTTCATCTTTTCTGGATATATTTCCCATTCTTTGACATCGATCACTAGTTTTCACATAATGTCCAACTTCTTTGAATAAAGTAGGCCAATAAAATCCAAAATTTAAAACTTTAAATGCAGTTTTCTCCACTCTAAAGTATCCTCCAAATTCAGAATCGTGACATTTTTGAATAATTGCAAAAGTTTCTTCATAAGGTACACATCTTCGAATCATAGAATCTCTTCCTATTTTAAATAAATGAGGATTTTCCCAAACATATGATTTACAATCATTCTTGAATTTCTTAATGTATTTGTTATTCAACCCATATGGTAAAATATTGCTAACCAAATAGTTAACTATATCTGCATACCAAGGCATTTGTAATCCTTGAATAACATATAATTGTTCATCCGGGAATTTCTCATTTATATTTTCTTCATAAATCTTCTCATTATTATTTTTTATTCTTGATAAATGATCAGTAATTTGGTTGTCAGTTCCTTTTTTGTTCACAATTTCAAATTTAAATTCTTGTAAAAGTAAAACCCATCTGATCAATCTAGGTTTAGCATCTTTCTTAGATATTAAATACTTAATAGGAGAATGATCGGTATGTAAGGTACATTTTGTTCCAAGAAGATATGGTCTAAATTTATCAAAGGCATATACTATTGCTAAAAGCTCTTTTTCAGTAGTAGTGTAATTTCTTTGAGTTTCATTAAGAGTTTTGCTAGCATAGTAAAAATTTTTCTCATATTTTTGTCCCAATACAGCTCCAATTGCATAATCACTTGCATCACACATTAATTCAAAAGGTTTATTCCAATCAGGTTCAACAATGACAGGTGCAGTGATTAATTTTTCTTTTAAAATATTGAACGCATTCAGACAATCTTCATTAAATTCAAATTTAGCTTCTTTTTCAAATAAATGACAAAGAGGTCTAGCAATTTTATAAAAATCCTTTATATATCTACTATAAAATCCAGCATGACCCAGAAAACTTCTTACATCAGTAACAGTATTAGGTGGTTGAAGTTCAGCAATAATTTTCACTTTTGCCTGATCAACTTCCATTCCTATTTTTGAAATTTTATGTCTAAGTAAGATTCCTTCTGTAACCATAAATTGACATTTTTCCCATTTTAGAACTAATTTTGTTTCTTCACACCTCTTCAAAAATTTTGTTATATTTTCCAAGAAAGATTCAAAAGAAGTTCCAAATACTGAAAAATAGTCCATAAATACTTCAATTCCTTTATCGATTAGATCACAAAATATTGACATCATACATCTTTGAAAAGTTGCAGGTGCATTGAATAAACCGAAGGCATTCTTCTAAATGCAAATTTTTCATAAGGACTTGTAAATGTTGTTTTCTCTTGGTCCTCAGGAGCAACATGTAATTGGCGATAACCAGAATATCCATCCAGAAAACAGAAATATGATTATCCAGCTAATTTATCTAACATTTAATCCAAGAAAGGTAAAGGAAAATGATTCTTTCTAGTGGCGTTATTTAATTTTCGATAATCGATGCAAATTCGCCATCCCGTAACTTGTCTTGTTGGGATTTATTCATTTTTATCATTAACAATGACAGTTACTCCTTTCTTTGGAACACAATGAATAAGACTCACCCATTGGCTATCTGAAATAGGATAAATAATTCCAACATCTAACCATTTCAAAATCTCTTTCTTTACAATCTCTTTCATAATTGGGTTCAATCTTCTTTGAGTTTCAATAGTGGGGTTACAATTTTCTTCCATTAAAATCCTATGCATACAGATTGAAGGACTTATTCCTTTTATATATGCAATAGTCCAACCAAAAGCTTTCTTATAATTCTTCAAAACTCCTATTAATTTTTCTTCTTGATCTTTGCTTAGTTATGAAAATATAATTATAGGTAAAGTTAATGAATTTCCAAGAAATGCATACTTTAAATGTGTGGATAACATTTTTAATTCTAGTTCAGGGGCTTTTTCAATTGAGGGTAAAAGTATATCATTTTTAGTTGTGTCTAAACTTTCCCAGTTTCATGAATATAATGAGTTTCTTCAGATAATTTTTCTTCATTTACTTTTTCAATTTCTTCAGTTAATGACTCATTATATAATACAGATTCATCATTTTTATCTTCAAAAATGACCTTAATTTTTTCTTGATAATGTTTTTCAATTATATAATCAAAAACATCCATTCGATAGCATTTTTATTTATCAGGATACCTCATTAATTTCAGAACATTAAATGTTATCTCTTGATCATTAACTCTCATTGTTAATTCTCCTTTTTGCATGTCAATCATAACACGTCCAGTAGCTAGAAAAGGTCACCTTAAAATAATAAGTATTTCTTTATCTTCTTCCATATCTAGCACAATGAAATCCACAGGAAAGATAAATTTATCTACTTTAACAAGAACATCCTCTATGACTCCTTTAGGATAAGTGATAGATCGATCGACTAAGCGAAGGGTTACGGTGGTGGGAGAAATCTCTCCTAAATCTAACCTTTGAAAGATTGAAAATGGCATGAGATTAATACTAGCTCCTAAATCACATAAGGCTTTTCCAAAAAAATATTCTCCAATAGCACATGGTATAATGAAACTTCAGGATCTTTAAGTTTCTGAGGTAATTTCTTCTGAATTATTGCACTACAATCTTCACTTAATGCAACAGTTTCATAAGCTTCAAACTTTCTTTTCTTACTTAAAATATCCTTCATAAATTTTGCTTAGCTTGACATTGGTTCCAATGCTTCAGCAAAAGGAATGTTGATGGTAAGTTTCTGAAAAATCTCAATAAATATAGAAAATTGATGGTCAAGCTTCTATTGTTTTAATCTTTAAGGAAAAGGTGGTGGTGGTCTTTCAACTTCCACTTCAATAGAAATTACTGTATGATCTTTACTTGGAGAAAGAGTATATTTAGGTTTTTCAGTTTCTTCAACCTCTCTCTCTTTTTCAATTTCATTCCGAATTTTCTATTTTAATTCCTTTCCACTTCTAACTTGTACAGTTTTTGCTTGTTCATGTTCTTTCCCAGTTTCTTTAGAATTAATTTCAACATTGCTAGGTAGTGTTCCTTGAGGTCTGTAATTAATAAAATTAGTAATTTGACCCATCTGATTCTCAATATTATGAATAGCAGTGTTTTGACTTCGTAGCTGATTACTTAGTTGCAAGATTAATTCTTCTATAGATAAATTTTTCTGCTGATTATTAAAACCAGGAGGGTATGTTGGTCTAAAGTTTGAATTTCCTTGATTGTTCCAATTTGGATTAACTAGATTATTACTCCATTATTAATGTCCATTATTCCAATTAAAATTAGGATGATTTTTCCAACCAGGATTATAATAATTAGAATAAGGGTTATTAGTTTTACTAGCAATAGCTTGCAAAGTTTCCATTGTTTGAGAATCATCACTATTTGCAGAATTATCATTACTTACATGCGATATATTAATAGAAAAATTATCTAATTTCTTAGATATCGCAGCCACTTGTGAAGTTAAAATAGAAAATGCTTCATTATCTTGAGTACTTGCCATTCCTTTAGGATTAACATTTTCAGAAGGCCATTGGAAATTATTATTAGCCATTTCTTCAATTAAGGTATAAGCTTCTTCAAATGTCTTAGCCATTAAAGAACCACTAGCAGGAGCATCAATAATAGATCTAAGTGATCCAATAAGTCCATTATAAAATGTTTGAATAATTAACCAATCTGGCAAAGCATGATGAGGACATTTTCTTAATAATTTTTTAAATCTTTCCGAAGCTTCATAAATTGTTTCTCCATCAAATTATGTAAAAGAAGTTATCATTTCTTAATTTAGCAGTTTTAGAAGGAGGAAAATATTTAGCAAGTAATTCTTGTGCCATATCTGCCCATGTTTTAATAGAAAAAGTTGCTAATGAATTAAGCCACATCTTTGCTTTATCTTTTAAGGAAAAAGAAAAGAGTATAAGCCTAATAGCATCATCAGAAACATTATTATATTTAAAGGTAGCACAAAGTTTTAAAAAACTTGCAAGGTGTAAATTTGGATCCTCATTAAGTATTCCTCCAAATTGATTATTTTGAACCATTTGAATAATAGAAGGTCTAAGCTCCAAAGAATTAGCATCTACAGCTGGCATTTGAATACTAATATGAAGTTCATCAGTTGTAGGATTTGCATAATCCTTTAATGGTTTATAAATATTTTGTTCTTTAATTTCTATTGGATTTTGATTATTATTATGTAAGTTAGTCATTTCCTGATATTTTTGAATTTGTTTTCCTTGTTTTCCTTTTTTAATTCTTTTAACTGTTCTTTCTAATTCAAAATCAAAAGGTAATAATCCTTCCGATCTAGAACTACGCATAAAATTAAAATCTTTTTGGTATATATATATATATATATATATATATATATATATATATATATATATATTGGTATTTTAAAAGAAATAAAAGTGTATAAATTTAATTATATTTAATTTGAAAAATGTCTTTTTAACTTTCTTACTTATTTTCCTAATCTTCCCCGGCAACGACGCCAAAAACTTGATGCGTGACTTAGCCTAAAGGGGCTATATATATATACTTTCAAATGCAAGAATTTGATACCACTGCTAGAAGATTTAATCACTGACAGCAACGCCAAACAGTTGATGCGATTTTACTTATGAAAGATTTTATGAATTTATATTTAGATTATAATTGGTAAAAGTCACAATTACAAATGCAAGTATATGTATCGTATCAAGTAATACAGGGCTCTAGTGGAGTCCTGGTTATCGATCCCACAGGAAAGATTTTTAGAATATTAAGTATATATTTTTAGATTTTTCAAATTAAAAAATAATTTTTTTGGTTTTTATTTCTTTTTAAATTTTAGATTTTAGATTTAATGAAATTTATACTAAATCTAAGTAAGTAATACTAAAATAAATATTAATGCAGGTATAAATAAAACAACTTTCTCTTTTTCAACTAATCCAAGATTTTTAGAATAATTACCATTTGTGGAGAATTTAGATTATGTTATTGTGCCAAATAGAAGCATTCCTATTCTCTACCCTTTGGTCCAGGCATAAAGAACATTAACTAATCTATAGATCGGTTCAGGACGTTTTATTAGTAGAATGGGTTAATCTAGGCTCACACTACTAGATGTCTAAGAGTGGCTATGGTCGGCCCTACCAGTGACACGTTCCCTATCTATAAACCAAATTATTATAATTTATTATGTCACTTTAAAAACTAATGAATTCTACGCCCGATAAATCATATCTTCCTATTTATTTGCACTTCACCTTAAATAACCCACGTATAGCCTGCGATTACCTAAAGATTCATGTGATATCTACTAGTTAAGAACTCATCTCCGGATAGGTCTCAGGATTCTTCAACAGGTTTTAACAATTTAAATGGCCAGTTTAAAAATAAACTAAGATCAGGTATTAATATCATCACAATTTTTATAAATATTTTAAGTTAAATTCTCCACCAAAGTTTAATTATTTTATTATCTTTTCATAGTTGAAAGGGGAAAGAAATCTAACTACTCATAACACATTGAATTCACACAACAAAACATATTTATAAAACATTGAACCAAGTTACAAATACTTATCTGGAATGTTCCTTCAAGTGATCCGCCGACTCGTACTGACTCCAATGCAATGATGAAAGACTTCAACAACAACAACATTAATAATCTCACACTTAACACTCAAAATAAACTCACTAAATAATAATGTAGGTGGCTCTCTAAAATAATTGGATGGAATATAGTGCTTGGGGACTAAGGATGTAAGAAGGGGTGAAAGAGACTATAGGGTGCGATTTTCTCTGTAGAATGGGCTCCTATTTATAGAGCTCTGAATTTGACCAGGGGTCTCTTAAGGCACCTCTTCAAAATTCTTCCAAATACAATGTATCTTCTAGAAGGTAATTGTCGCGCCTAAGCGCCGGAATCTGGCGCCTAGGCGCCAGACTCTTTGACCAGGTCTTCGCACATCTTCACTTTGGGTCATACATATTCACGATTAAAACAGTTTCCCTACATCCAAATGCATTGTATCACATGTCCTATATATTAGAAGTAACTTCCTGTCTTCTAGAAGCTCCAATAACAGCTTAACACCGTCAAAATAACTGCCCAAAGTCGTCAAAAATCTTGTCTTCGGCTGTATCAAACTGGCGCTTAGGCGTCGGATTCTGGCGCCTAAGCGCCTGGCCTTTAATTTCGACAACTTTGCTCTTTTATCTCTATTTTTGCTCATTTTTGCTCATTTTTCCTTCTTGAACTCTTTTTTTATCACCTACATCCAAAAACATAAAAATACCTTTCATTAAAGCATAATATCCTTAAGAATTGAATCATAAAAAAGGCATAAAAATGGGTATTTTTAAAGTGGATAAGCCTCCGAATGGGAAAAACAGGCTTTCAAAACATTAAAATGAACATTAAATGTGTCTTATGTTATAATTATCATCACCCAATGGTAAGCAATCTCGGGTTGGGTTGAACTTCGACCAATCTTAGTTTCGTGCTCAAGGCATGTACAAGGAGCTCCAAAATAAATTCTTTGATTACGAGAGAACAAAAACCATGAGAAACACAATCCCGTAGCGATCAAGTAGACACCCATACATACAAAATCAAAAGCTATGCCAACACTGACTTAAAAATATTTTAAGCTACAGTTTGGTTTTCTTTTAATGTTTCCAAGTCATTCATATAATCAAATTTATTCTCATATGTGTTCAACTTACGTGTGTGTGTGGTGGATACTTATAGCTAATATCTTGACCAATCATGCATGCTATATTTTCTATTGTAAGATCTTCTTCCATTAAACATTTTGATGGCCACTTGGCATCATCCTCACTTTGGGGGCTGCAACGAGAAAACTTGGACCGTTCATCCATCTATAAGATGTGTAAGAATGTTGTTTTGCAACACTAAGATCAAAGTCTTCTAACCCACCCATCTAAAAGATACACATGGATCTTCAGTACTTATGAAGGAATGCAATGTAATTTTCTACCAAATTGGAACAACTCAAATGCATACTTCAATTTGTATTTAAATAATTACTTCAACATTTTATTATTCATTTTTTTACCAATTTTCTCAGAACCAGTAAGTCTGAATCTTAGTAGCAATTCAACAGCCTATAGGAATCATCCTTATTTGCAAGTTTACCGTAGAGGCTAGGCCTGACCCCCTTACCGAACAAGATATGTGTGGCTGTTGTCGTAAGACAAAGTGGCCTAGTTTATATTTTTCCTATGAACCTAACAAGATGCACGTAAGCCTTTGATACCAAAAAAGTAGCAAAATAGAATTTGACCACCATTTAAGAACAACCTGAACAAGTACTTATAACCAACTTTCTTTATTGGGCTGGAACAATTGGAATGAGTACTTAAAGACAAGGGGATTTCCCTGCATCTTTGGAACAACAGGAACATATACTTAATTTTACCTTATGTATACCTTATAAGCATGTTGAGAAGTTTAGAAAATTTGCATTAGTTAAGGTAATAAGGTTTTCCTAACTATTGGAGGCCTGAATGATTTAACCAACAAAAATGACTTGACATTTCGAATAGGAAAACCATTTTCACCATCACACCTTCATTTTATGGATTTCTTAACATAAACCATTAGAATGGAATAGTAGATGATTTAGCATTTAACATTTTATTTGTAGGAAAACAATGAGATTCCCTTATCTTTAAAAGCTCTGCAAAACCATGTTGGCCCCATATTTTAGCAATAGTTATTGTAGGTATGGATATCTCTTGAAATTTGATCTCCTCCAATGACAATGTTATCATTTCGAGACAAAGAAGAGTTTGATCTACTTCATTATAGAGTTGAAAATAGGAGACAAATAATGGAATCAACATGAATAGCCTCATATCTCTACCATTTAGGGTAATTCATAAAGAATGTCTGCAGACCCTAACTGGCATTTTCTTTACGAAGATTAGAATGGAGTAGAGCTTTGTTTGCTTCTTATTTCTATACAGTTTTTTTCACTCATTTAAATTTATCAAACACACTGCTTGTTCAGAATTGTATCTTGGTTCTTCATCTATGTTTGGGTGGCAGTAAAAATGATGGCTTGAATATTGGTGTTGTAAGTGGAGCCTGCATCACTCGAAGTAGCACTCCTACTCCTGAGCTTGGCGTAGCCACAACCAATTCAAGCGCAGCTACATCGAATGGTTTAACCATGTCGCAATGGGTGTAGCCATGTCGTGGGGGTCACTCGTTCTTATGATTTTTCACGAGCGATAGGAATATTTATGCTATTTCTCAGTGTAGTTGCACTGCCAAAGAACTTGGTTGTTTTCAGTTTAAAGCTTCTACTCTAGGGGCAAAGGAAATTAATCATGTGTGGGGCAATCTTCATAGGTTTCTCATGATGCAAAAAACGGTTAAGGAGGAGGTTTTTAATGATTGCTTTCTTTTATAGGATTGAGAGAAATATATGGAGCAAAGATCTCTTAAGTACTATTGATTGTAGAGAGAAGATCTAGTTGAGCATATTTATACACATTTCTGGTTCTTCATAGTGAGAATTTTCAGTTGTGTGGCTCCGTATTTTCTTCTCCCATTCTCAAAATTTTCCACATAAATCTTTGTGTACTTTTTTAGGATTGTTTTTCATTGTGTTCTGTTAGACTTATTTTATAATGGATTTCGCAACTTTGTTATGATCATATTTTGATTTGTGGTCTGGATTTCTGATTAATCAAAGCCTTAAATATATCTTTCTCATTCCAACACTTTGGGTTGTTGCCTAATTGATAACTATTGAATCATCTGATTTTCTTTGACAGTAATAAGTAGGGAGCTCACTACACCATGATGTTTTTCAAATGGCTGGTTAGATGTGTTCAGGAGGCAAGATTCGTCTGCCATTTCTTGAGAATGGAGGAAAAGTGGTGGCATGGTTGTAGCAGTGAGGAACGAGTGGGAGAGTCTTGATAGAACGGAGAGCATAGAGAGATAGTGGCGGGGCGCTTGCCGCAAGAGGAGGAGAGAATGGTGCAAGATGAAGGGGATCGAGCTCATGCTGCTCACGGAGTGTAGGATAGGAGAAAAAGAGGCTGGAGAGGCATGTGACAGCTGGGTCGGGCATTAGAAAGCCCAAATGTAAGAAGAGAGAGAGATGACGAGAGAAAATGGGATTCAGAGAGGTCTTCAGTTGTAGTCGATGGTTGGGAGCAAAGACAAAAGTGTGAGAGCTGTGGTCTCAATCTAGAGCGGAGCTTCTCGCTTGACCATGGAGAAGAAGAGGGCGATTGGAGGAGAAAGTGAGACATAGATGGATGCTTGAGCAAGAGATGTGGGTTTGAGAACTCACTGGGGACCTGTGGATTTTTTTGCACAAGTATACAGAGAAAAGGGATGAGCTGTCCCGGATAGGGAATGTATATTGTTAATTTATTTTATTTATTATAATCTGTTGATTTCCTTTTCTATGGTAGGATGGAGGGGTGATGGTGGGAGCGGCGCAAATATTCATTGACGGTGGCTTGGGCGTGTAACAATTAATAGGGTTTCATTAAAACGTGATTGTTTGTATTATTTTATCTGAGTTTTAATTCTCAATTTGCTTGACGTCAGTTTGCGTGCAAAAATCTCAATAATTAGGATGGAAATTTGATGTTCTAGATGTGCTTCTGTTGCCCGTTATGCTATTGAGGTTGTTTGGACAAGTTTTACCACTATATGCTCACATCATGTCGACAACCTATTATTTTCTACATGCTTGCTCCATTTGAACCTAGAATAACTGTCTATGGGTAATTTTACTATTCTGGATGTGTGCGCATTGTCCAATTTATGATTGGATGTCGTTTTGAAAACTCTGACGAAAGTCAAAATAATTTTGATCAAAATCATATGCATCACACCGACAATCTTTCATTTGCATCTTATCTCGATCATAAAGTCTCTTCTTCAACTAATTTTGATACTTCAAATGCAGTAAAATGTAACTATATTATTAGATCAATTAAATAATTCTAACATAAAATATCTCAAATAATATATTGAAGTGGGAGCCTATAATCTCCCTATATGATGCATAACTAGCAGTCTAGAAAATCATAAGGTAGGGGTTGTAAATTTGCAAGGAACAAACATATGAGATGAAACTTCACAGGGTAAAGCATAAATGACGGAACATAGAGTATAAAATTAGCAATCAAAGGAATAGAAGTTGTTGCATGTTCTCCATCAGACGAGTAAATAGGTTACCGAGAAAGCAACAAATAATGAAAGCAAATATTTATGGATCGAACTTAATTTGTTACTTTCTACTGGATGGTAACAAGTGTTATTGGATTCAGTGCTCTCATAATCTTATTTGTGTAAGGAAGTATTTAAATTATATTTTTAGTAGTTGGAATTATTTCTTAATTTTCTGCTCATTCTCTCTTCATGGGTTCATGAAATCGGATAGTTCAAGTCCTCTTCTAATGCATAAAATGGCGCCTCAAAACTCTGGGCTTTCTTTTACAAGCAAAAATGTCAACAGTCCTCGAGCCGCTTTAATTAGGCAATGCGTGTGAAGAGTTTTATCTAAATGGATAGATTGTCATGAAGCGGGCCAATTCACTTCTCCGATCACCTTTTTACAATGATGCCTATTTAGGAGAGAAAACTATAAATAAAGCAGAAACTTTTTTTATTTCCTCTATTTTCATTTTGATCATTAACCTTTAAAAGATTATTTGGGCTTCGTATGGGACAGCTTATCTGATATCACATAAGATCCATTCCGTAAAATCTCAAATAGTAATTTAACCATTGAGCATTTCCTATTCAGATATCAGAAATAAAACAAACGCTATATGATGCCCTAAACCCAAAATAGTTTAGATTTATAACATGATCCAACCTGTTGAAAAGAAAAAAATAAAAAAAGTAAAAACATTCGCACACTCAAGATAAATGCAGAAGAAAACATCACGCCAGAAAGGAAAATTTTCACACTCAAAGTCTCACTTTAATTTATAAATCAACAAGAACTTCGAGATTTGTTCTAGGGATGGGACTGCTGGGATCTTCCCATGGACTTTCCCTCATCCCATGATGCAACAGCTGAGGTATAGTAAGCGATGGCGAATAATCCATGAATAAAGCAGAGGATCCCTCCAATGGAGAGAAAATGGCGGTGCCCGAACCCGCAAGTGGCTTTCGACTTAGAGTTTGACATGGCCCCAATCATAAGCAGTGAGAATCCGACCAAAACTATAACCCTGGAGACGGGAATTAGACAGAAAAGATTGTAAAATGCCTTCCAACTGGAAGCAAACTGCAATTTATTTCCTTGCATTGTTGCATATGTTTTTTCTTCCAATTTATAATCGTGAAATTCTTTTTCATTCTGAATGGTTTTTTAGTACTTTAATTTATGTAATTCGTTTTAGTTTTTATTTTATTCGGTTGTTTAAAACAATTTTAATTGTATTAATGTTGATAACTTTTTATTTTTATCCAAAATTAACATAAGGAATAATGTATTGACGGATTTACATACAGAAACATACTTCTCCCTTATTTACATAATATCTAAATTTCAATATTACTCATATAGTAATCAAAGTTTAAATCATATAAAAAATATCTACAATAATTATTTTTATATATGATGCTTAAGAAATACTTAGATTTGAAATAAATTCAGTCAAATTCTTAATACTTAAGAAATAAACCAAAAAAAATATTGCAGAGCCAAGAATCATACCATGAGACTGTAAGTGTGGCCGCAGCCATTCGCCTGTTAGCTGAGGAACGCTCAAACTCATCCTTCGTGCAGATGCAGGTACACCCGCCAAGAAGGTTGACAATAAAATGAGCAGCTGCCAGCATCACAGCAGCGGCGAGCCCAAGTCTGTAGGCCTGATGAACTGGCTCCTTACACTCGAAGATTAGTACTCTCAAGTGCCTTCCCTGCCAAATCAAATTTTAATGGCAGAGAAGATTCGTAAATCAGGTAGAACGAAATATATATATATATATATATATATATATATATATATATATATATATATATATATATATATATATATATATATATATATTAATCACCTTGCTTTGTGCAATCTCAGCCTCAATGCCAAGTATGCCTGCAACAATGTCCATGATGACAATCAAAAGACATACTGCAATCCCACCAATTCTAACCATTCTCAGAAATTAGTAGAATCACGATGGATGGGGAGAGGTTGTCGAGGAAATGGAGACTTGGAGCGAGCTTTCCGATGCCTAGCTGCGTAACTTTGCAGCTAAAATAGAATTCATTTTGGAACTAAACAGAGAAAGAAAAAGTTATGCTGAGAATGAGATTCTGTGGCTTGAACAGTTATGATATATTAGCTGTTAAAAATATGCTTTCGGAATTTTCTCGCATGGGTTAACCTTTGCTTCTTTTTTTCTTAAGCTTTGATTCCATCACAATAGGAGCAAGGAAAGCTTGGTATTTATGATGCTGTAGAACGAAAAGCGATGATGATAATGGCTATGCGGGATAGTTGGTTGTTTCATCTTTATAGTTGTCATCGTTTACAGTTTGTATAAAATATGTGATGAAGTATTGTACATCAAAAATATGCCAGCACTTTTTTTAAAGAGACCCAACGGTCAATATGGGATGTTACAGTGAAGGCTGGCCAACTGCTAGAAGATCGTGAGGCTCTTTTTGACCCACTGAATGAACTATTTGAGTGAAGCTTGCAAGGCCAAAATTGACAGAGCCACAAAGCGGATATGAAAACTACTGGATTATCCAAGCCTAAATCATTCGAGTAGAAACAAAATCAAAAGTGCATCCGAGCCAACTAGAACAGAGGAAAGACCAACCTAATGCGATGTACTCCTAACCCATAGCAGAGCCAATCCACGAAAAAATCTAGTTCTACAACATCTCCAATCATCTCATGGACACTCTAGAGACTATTCATCAAGGATCAAAGATCGACAGTCATACTATATCAACCGACCAACCCATACTGACCAAGCTTAGCCGACCGTGATGGTCTCATCAACCTAAAGCCAATTGAATTTAGATGACTGAGCCAGAAAGTAGTCAAACAACAAGCTCATACATATAAAATATCAGACATATCTCAATACAGACCGTTGGAAAATAAATGACTATTGTAAGAGGATGAATGCTAAAAAGAGAAGAGGAACACTTCTAAAATTCACTTTTATTTCACTCTTTTAATTTTTTATTTTACTTAATACAAAACTCAAACACATGATACCTATTTGTACTTGTGACAACCCAGTAAGATTGTGCCAACACTTTCTAATCCAATGATTATTATTGACTTTATAAATATGCTTCTATCATCATTTACAAAAGTCATTAATTATATATATTTGAATTTTCTAAACCATTCTCTTAACTTATATCTCGAGAATCCCCTAGAACATTCTTCATAAAATGAGTATCTATAATTTTCCAAAGACTTTTCTATACTATGGGCATACTTAAAAGGCCAATTTAAATCAATATTAACTTTCAACACCTTTCAAATTTGATTTGACATCCCAAGCAAGTTTCTTGTCCTGATAAAATCCTCATACTTGAACGCTGACCACGCTGCCCGATGAGTCCTCACATACTCTATTTATACATACTTTCTTGTGTAGTTGATGCACCAAAAATATATACTATTTTTGCTATATAATTTTACCCATTTATGGTGATATTGCACTTTAAAGAAAGGTATTTTTCATGATTTGTTGCAGGTATGATGATTTTAGGTGATTGGAGCTAAAAGAAGCGAAAATGAACGAATTTGGAGTAAAAAGGAGAAAAAAGGAGCAAAAAGGAGGAAATCAGGTTCTTGCGCCGCCTGCGCCATTTTCCAGAGACTTCTGCAATCATTGGGACAGTAAAGCGCCGCCGGCGCCCAATGTCGGTGGAATTCAAATTTGAGGAGTTTTGACCACTTTTTGAAGGGATGCCTTTGGAAACTCTAGGGATTTCATTCCTAACTTATAAGTAACTGTTTTTGGATGAAAAAGAGAGTGTGTCTTGTGTATTGTAGTAGTCTTGGTGTGTGTTAAGTGTTAGGGCTTAGGAGAAGAGTATATAGAAGTGAGAATTTAAGAGGAATTCTTCTCTAAGGAGTGAAGGAGAAGAAGTAAAGTGGGATATTACTTCTTCATTTCCATTCTAAAGAGGGAATTAGGTGTTGTAAATAAGAGAGAAAAGGATTCAAAGGAACTTCAAGGGAATTGTATTGGGGAAGAGATAGAGATAAGTTGTATTTTCTTTTTTGATTTGTATGACTTTTCTTTTATATATAAAATCCATGTTTTATTGTATCTTCTTCATGAATTCTGAGTAGTCTCCTTTGTCTTTCTTCTTGCATAGAGATGTGATGATGGATTGATGTGGATTTAACGTGCTTTTAATGTATTGAAGAAATTGTGATGATTTTTCATTTCGAACTTAATTTACTTTTCGATTTGACTAATTGAATTGTTTAAATATGTTGTTGAACATTAATTATAAAAGGATTTAGTGTCCTACGACAATAATGAAGAATCCATTCAATTTTAATGGATGAATTGTGTAGTTCATGGGAATTGAGTGCAAATAAATAGGGAAATGTGTTTTGATGGACTTCAATTTGGAGGTTTCAGGGTGACAGGCTGAGATCCCCAAATTGATTCTAAGATTAGTAATTAAGCTCGAAGGTTAGCCTTTAGGTGAAGGGTGAGTGGGAGCTCCGTAGTAAGAGTCGATATCCTCCCAGCCTAGCCTTAGGTTTAGTGACTGAACTTAGGATATGTCAATGTTCTTTTAATGCTTGGAAGAGGGGGTATTGTTTTTAGGGTAAAGAAACATTTATGCTCCTATTTGGCATAATAACATAGATATTTGTTCCATCTCATCCACACATCATATTCTCATTGCAAGAGGAAAGATACTTTTCTCATATATCAAAAACCTTTAAATTACATATTTTAGTGTGTATGTTAGTTAATTATGTTCTCAAAGTTATTAGAAGTAATTGTAGTATTAATTAATTGTTACTGTTTTCTGCATAGGGGGGTAGTAGAAGTAAGTATTAAACTTTAAGTGCAATTTGAGTATCGGATTTCAGTGCTACATTATCTATTGTGAAACACTTTCTTCTGCTTAGTAACTTCCCTATGGGATCGATAACAAGAACTCCATTAGGCCTGTATTACTTGATATGATACGTATACTTGCGTTGAGTGCTTGGACTTTACAAAATCATTATAATCATATATAAATTTGAGTTCATAAATTCTTGCAATATAAAAGTCTGTAAATCATCCGGTCAAGTTTTTTTGCGCCGTTGCCGGGGAGGGTAACGAAGTAACTAAGTAAGTAAGGAAGTATAAACGGTATTTATTGATAATATAGTAACAGAAAACCTTTACTTTGTAGTGTGTAATTGGGTGTTTGTTTACTTAAAAAAAAATATTTGTGTGATTATATATGCGTAGTAGTGGATCTATAGGTTTAGTGCCTTACGATTTTGAGTTAGAGTGTACTGTCAGAAAAATTAGAAAACAGCAAAAACAAATTGAATATCCTTACGAAATGGCGAATAATCAAGTTAATCAGAGAAATGATATTGGAAATTTGCTAAGACCTTTAAGAGATTATGCTAACCCAATAGCAAAAGAAATTCACATAACTATTAAAAATCTTGATGTTGCTACTAATTAATTTGAACTTAAACCTGGGGAGGAACACCTAATGGGAATCAAAATTTACATCTCGCTAGTTTTTTAGAACTTTGTGCTACTTTTAAATATGACGTTGTGTCTAGTGACGCTTTCAGACTTAAACTTTTTCCTTTTTCATTAAGGGATAAAGCTAAGGCGTGGTTAAACTCGTTAGCATCTGGATCTATTAGAACTTGGGGAGAATTATCTCAAAATTTTCTATCAAAATATTTTCCTCCATCAAAGACTGTTAAACTAAAAAATGATATTACATCTTTTTGTCAGTTTGAAGGAGAGTCAATATATGAAGCTTGGGAGAGATTTAAAGATCTTCTTAGGAAGTGCCCACATCATACTTTACTAGATTGGTTAATAATTCAAACATTTTATAATGGATTAGTTGGATCATTGAGATCTATTATAATTGCTGCTGTTGGTGGATCGTTAATGTCAAAACCTTTTGATGAACCATACACATTAATTGAAGAAATGGCTACTAATAATTTTTAATGGCCCTCTAAACAAGTAAATCTTAAGAGAGTAGCTAGTGTTCATGATTCAGATCTGATGACTATGGTAGTTTCTCAAATTGCAGCCCATTCTAAGAAAATAGATCAATATGGAATGAATTATTCTCAAACACCTCAAGGGTTGGAGGAAAATTCATTGGGACAGATAACATAATCTCAAACACTTTATGAGACTTTAAATGTTATTAATAGACCTAACAATCTTTATTCGAATTATTATAATCCTGATTGGAAGAATCACCCAAATTTCAATTGGAATAATAGTAATGCCAAAGTTAACCCACATTGGGGTAACAGTTCTATAAATCCAATTGGAAATTCAAACAATTAGGGAAATACCAATTTTAGACCATTATATCCTCCTGGATTTAATAGTAACCCGCAATTTAAGGATAAGAAGTTGTCTACTGAAGAAATGATTATGAATATGGGAAATCAATTACAAGCTCAACGTGTTGCTATGAAAAATATTGAAAATCAATTGGGGCATATTTTCACTGCACTTAATAATAGACCTTCGGGAACACTTCCAAGTAATGTTGAGATTAATCCAAAAGATCAAAATAAAGAACAAATTAAGGCTATTCAATTAAGGAGTGGAAAAGAATTGGATACTAGAGTGCAAAAACAAGTTGAAACAAAAAAGGAGAAAGTGGAACTCGAAAAAGGTTCAAACAAGATTTATCCAGACTTGAATTATCCTCTTGAGTCAATGAAGATAACTGTTGACAAACCACCACCCCCATATTCTTAAATATTGAAGAAACAAAACAGGGATAACAAATTTGGAAAATTTTTAGAGATACTTAAGAAATTAATGATAAATATTCCTTTTGTTAAAGCATTAGAACAGATTCCTGACTATGCCAAGTTTATGAAGGATATCCTGAGAAAGAAAAGAAAGTTTACAAATCATAAAACTGTTGCACTTAGCGGAGAGTGTAGTGCAGTTATTTAGAAGAAGCTTCCAGAAAAACTTAAAGATCCTGGTAGTTTCACTATTCCGTGTGCTATAGGTGAAATTTTTTTCAGAAAAGCCTTATGTGATCTAGGAACTAGTATTAATCATATGCCTTTATCAACTTTCAAAAGATTGGGAATAGGAGAAATTTCTCCTACATCTGTGAATCTTCAGTTGGCCGATCGTTCCATTACTTACCCTAAAGGAGTGGTGGAAGATGTGTTAGTGAAAGTGGATAAATTTATATTTCCTGTGAATTTTATTGTATTTGATATGGAGGAAGATAAAGAAATTCCAATCATATTGGGAAGACCATTTCTTGCTACTGGAAGAGCAGTGATTGATGTTCAAAAGAGTGAATTAACTATGAGAGTTAATGATCAAGAGGTGACCTTTAATATTTTGAAATCTATGAAGTACCCTCAATGGAAAAAGATAATGAATGTTTTAGGATGGAGGTCAATGAATAGTTGAGAAATGATTATTTTAAAAATATATTTGAAAAAGAAGTAGTGTATGAAAATATGTTTGAAGAAGAAATTGAAAATGAAGAAAATTCAGATAATAAGAAGAATGAAGATTTGGAGTATGTTCAAGAGAGATTAGAAGTATTAGACAGTATGGAAGATGGAAATAAAAGCTTAATTCCGTCTATAATAAAACCTCGTGAACTTGAGATGAAAATTCTCCCATATCATTTAAAGTATATGTTTTTAGGAGAATCACCTACCCTGCCAGTTATTGTATCTTCGGAGTTAAACGATTATCAAGAACCGAAGTTATTGGAAACTTTAAAAAAATACAAGAAAGCTTTTGGATGGACTTTGAAAGATATTAAAGGAGTTAGTCCTTCGATTTTTATGCACAAAATTTTATTAGATGAAGAACATAAATTGAGAGTTGATCCGCAAAGGAGATTGAATCCAATAATGAAAGAAGTAGTTAAGAAAGAGATTTCAAAATGGCTGGATGCTGGAATTATTTATCCTATTTTGGATAGTGCTTGGATGAGTCCAATAGACTGTGTACCGAAAAAGGGAGGAGTGACTGTTGAAGTGAGTGAATGTAATGATATTATTCCCATAAGACAAATTAATGGATGGTGAATTTGTATTGACTATAGGAAATTAAATGCTGCCACCAGAAAAGATCACTTTCCTCTTCCTTTTCTCAATCAAATGCTAGATAGACTTGCTGGACATAAGTACTACTGCTTTCTGGATGGATATACTGGTTACCATCAAATACCTATTGCTCATGAGGATCAAGAAAAGACAACATTTACTAGCCCTTATGGAACCTTTGCTTTTCGAAGAATGCCTTTTGGACTGTGTAATGCACCTGCAATATTTCAGAGATGTATGATGTCTATCTTTAGTAGTATGATAGATAATGGAATAGAAGTTTTCATGGATGATTTCTCTGTATTCGGGACTTCATTTGAAATTTTCCTGGAAAACTCAGCAAAAGTTTTGGAGCTCTGCGAGAAAACAAATCTAGTTCTGAATTGGGAGAAATGTTAATTTACGGTTGCAAGAGGAATTATGCTTGGGCACAAAATTTTTAAACATGGTATGGAGGTTGATCCTGCTAAAATTAGAGTGATTGAGAGATTGTCGCCACCCACTACTGTGAGAGAGGTGAGGAGTTTCTTAGGACATGCTGGATTTTACAGGCGATATATTAAAGATTTTTCTAAAATTACCAAAACTTTGTGCCGACTTTTAGAAAATGATAGAAAATTTTATTTTAATGATGAATGCTTGAGTGTTTTTGAATTATTGAAAGAGAAATTAATCACTGCACCTATAATTATTTCACAAGATTGGGAGAAACCATTTGAACTTATGTGTGATACGAGTGATTATGGGATCGGAGTAGCATTGGGGCAAAGGCATGATAAAGTTTTCAAAGTCATTTACTATGCTAGTAAAACTCTTAATGAAGCTAAAATTAATTATACCACAACTGAAAAAGAGTTATTAACAATAGTATTTGCTTTTGAAAATTTTAGACCTTATTTAATTGGAGCTAAAAGTATTGTGCATACAAATCATTCGGCTATCAAATATTTAATGCAAAAGAAGGATGCAAAACCTAGACTAATTAGATGGATACTTCTTCTGGAAGAATTTGATTTTATGATAGTTGATAGGAAGGGAGCTGATAACCAGATAGCTGATCATCTTTCAAGATTAGAGTATGATAGATTATTTGAATTTGAGAAGGAAGTTACAAAAATTTTCCCTGATGAGCATCCTTATACTATTATGGGAAGCAATTTATCTTGGTATGCTGATATTGTGATTTATATTGTAAGTGATATTGTACCATATGATTTAATAAGGCAATAACAAAAGAAGTTTAAATATGATGCAAGATTTTATTTTTGGGATGAGCATTATCTATATAAATAGTGTAAGGATCTGATTATTAGGAAATGTGTGCCACACGAAGAAATGAATTTGATTATTCAACGATGTCATGATTCTGAATTTAGAGGCCATTTTGGTGCTGATAAAACTTTTTTTAAGATTTTACAATCTGGATTTTATTGGCTTACTCTTTTTAGAGATGTTTATAGATATATTAAATCATGTGATCGATGTCAGAGAATAGTTAATATCTCTAAAAAAAATGAGATGTCTCTAAATTATAATTTGGAAGTTGAAATTTTTGATGTATGGTGATTAGATTTTATGGGACCATTTACTCATTCATTTGGAAATTTATATATATTGGTTGTCGTTGATTATGTCTAGAAATGGATTGAAGCTATTGCTTTACCCTGATGTGATGCTTGGAGTGTTTCAAAATTTTTAAAGAAAAATATATTTACAAGATATGGAATGCCAAGAGTGATCATAACTGATGGTGGATCCCATTTCCGGAATAATCAAATTAAGAGATTGATTGAGAAATATGATAATATTCATAGAATCTCTACTGCTTATCATCCCCAGACTAGTGGTTTAGCAGAAGTGTCTAATCATGAAATTAAAAGAATTTTGGAGAAAATTGTGGATAATCATAAATTAGATTGGTCTGCTCATTTAGATACTGCTTTATGGGCTTATAGAACTGCTTTTAAAACCCCTATTGAAATGTCTTCTTATAGATTAGTGTTTGGTAAGACTTGTCATTTACCGGTTGAATTTGAGCATAAAGCATATTGGGATATAAAAGAATTGATTTTTAATTTGAAAAATGCTAGAGAAAAAAGATTTATGCAATTGAATGAATTAGAAGAGATTAGAAAAGCATCTTATCACAATGATAGGATCTATAAAGAGAAAATGAAATTGTGGCATGATCAGAAGATATTGAGAAAAAAATTGGAATTTGGACAAAATGTTTTGTTATACAACACAGGATTGAAGTTATTTCCTAGAAAGCTCAAGTCTAGATGGTTGGGACCTTTTACAGTTGTAAGAATTCATTCTTTTGGAGATGTTGATATTAAAGATCCTGATGCTGGAAAGATTTTCAAAGTTAATGGGCATCGATTAAATCCTTACTTTTACAGGTTTCAAAATGACTTCAAAGAGGTTTTCATGTTGAGTAATCTCGATTAACTGAATGGATTATCGGGCTGATGACATTAAACCAAGCGCTTTATGGGAGGAAACCCATATATATCTTTGTGGTGTATTTGCTTGTTCGATGTAGTTTTGCTTTTTAGATAGTTATTTTTGAATCCTAATTACTCCTAAATACTTTTAAAATTGATAAATGGTGGATCGAAATGGGATATTGAAATATTTTGGGCAAAACGAAGTTGGTGAGAAGTTTTAACCACTGGGGCCGCCGGCGCCCTATCACAGATGTAATACTGAACTTACAGGTTTGAGTGCCGCTAGCGCCCTATCGAATGCCGCCAGCACCCAAAACCTGTTAACGGCATTTGAAGTTTCAAAATGCGAGTTTTGGCCCTAAACTTCATTTTATACTTCCTAACTCTAGAAAAACGAAAACTACCATTCCCAATTCGTATCCCAAAGATTCCTACTCTATAGAAACCCCTCGATCTCACATTTTTAACCAAAGGAAGTTCATAAGTTTCATGGCGCAGTGATTGTTCAACAAAGTGATGATGAAGAGGAGGATTATCAAAAAATGGGCTTCATAAATCGAGGTATGGATAATCCTACAACTAGAATTGAAGAGATAATAAAGGTGAGACGTTGGGAAGTGCTTTGCTACACTACCGCTGCCATAGTTGTTCTTGTCATGAAAGAATTCTATGCAAATCTTCATGGGATCAACCAAGGGTTCGTATTTGTGCGAGGTAGGTTCGTGAAATTCACTCCTGCAAGAATTAACGATCTCTTTATGATCGAGAATGTACCTTTTTGCCATTATTCTAATTTCAATGCCACGAGTGATAATATGAATGATGTGTATCGTTATTTGACGGATGAGAATGAGGATTGGGAAATTTGAGAAAATGGATATAATAGTTTCCCATCTGCATCTCAAAATCCAGTGTCAATGCAGTGGCACTACATTATTTCGGTAAATTTATTTCCAACATTGAATATTAGTAAGGTAACCAAGGAAAGTGTCATTTTGAATTTCTATATTCAAATTGGGAGGCTGATTGACATAGGTAATATAATTGTGAAATAAGTTTTGGGATTAATTGTTAATGGATCTAAATATGGGCTTGGACACCTGTCCACCATATTCTTGTTATGTAGTCAATCACAAGTTCCATATGAAAGTTGGGAAAAGGTTCTTTTTCCATGGAGGCCTATTAATCCGACTAATCCTTATGACTACCAAATAGTGGGAGATGGAGATGATATGAATTTGCTTGTTGATCAACCAACATAGACTTTACAACCGATTCAACCCTATTTTCCTGATGGTTCCAGAATGATCAAACAGTTGGAGAAAGAGGAACAGAACGTTATGAATGCAATCAATAACATTTCTGATTTATTTCATCATATAGATTGGAGAATGAAGGAACAATTTGATCACACTGGTCGAATTGAGATGGGCTTGATTAATCTGATGAAGAAGAACGCAGTGATTGTTGAGGATTCATTTGACGAATTTCCATTTCGTCCATTTTATAATTTGTTCGTGCATCAGCAATTAATTGGAGACATTAGAGGAGAGGAT